>JAYESD010000113.1:21558-155150 GCA_036927565.1 Tuctoria greenei | reverse complement strand
ACTTTTTTTCACCTTATTGTATATTGGAACATTCATCTTTGATGTTGTTTGAATCATTTCCAATCAGAATGTTAGAGAAAGTTTGCAAAGACCCACAAATGATTGCTGATGTGTTTGTAAATTATGATTGCGATTTTGAGGGACCAAACCTTTTTGAACGCACGGTGAGCATAAGAATTGTTTTTTACATATTTCATAAATCACATCTTCTGAATTTTACCATATATGATGATATCTTCTAATGTCTTTTAAGCTTTTGACCTATCTGAATGGTTATGTATCTCCTGCCAGGTTACTGCTCTCTCAAGAATTGCCCAAGGATCTGAGAGTGCTGATGCTAACTCCATTGCTTCGTCTCAAACAGTTTCTGTAAAAGGCTCATCTCTTCAGGTTATGATTTTTTCACTTACGCCTCTTTAATGTTATCTTGTGATGTGATTCTAACATTATATCAAATTGCAGTGCTTGGTGAGTATTTTGAGGTCATTGGCTGATTGGGAGCAACGTCGAAGGCATTCATCGAAGCAGGGGAGCATTGTTGAATATGGTGAAGAGGATGGTTTGAGGAGCTTGACAACTGATGAGACAAAGAGCCAAGATGATTGTCGCAATCAGTTTGAGAGAGCTAAAGCTCATAAGTCAACAATGGAGGCTGCAATCTCAGAGGTATGTGGCTCTCTGCAACTGACATCTCATCTTGCTCTATTCCCCCCCCCCCCCCCCCCCCCCCCCCCCCAAGTGTCCTGTTCTTCCCCCTTCTTTTGTAGTTTAACCGTAAGCCGTCAAAGGGCATTGAGTATTTGTTGTCAAACAAGTTGATTCAAAATGAGGCGTCATGTGTAGCTCAGTTTCTCGAGAGCACTCTCAGTTTGGATAAGGTGATGCCAATAATTCGTTGAGCTTTTTGCCTTCTTCCAGTAAAATGACAAATGATCATTTAGGATTCTTGGTTAGAAAGGTGTGACTGACATCTGGGTTTAATGAGCTTTATGCAGGTTATGATTGGTGAATATTTGGGACAGCATGAGGAGTTTCCCCTCTCTGTGATGCATGCATATGTTGATTCCATGAAGTTTTCGGGGTTGATGTTTGATGCTGCGATCCGTGAATTCCTGAAAGGATTTCACCTTCCTGGTGAGGCACAGAAGATTGATCGCATAATGGAAAAGTTCGCTGAACGGTATGTATGGATGTGTAGAACTTGGTACAATTTTTTTCCTCAATATTTATGCCACATGTTTCTCAAATATCCAGTGTTAATTTGCGGGTACTGTGCTGATAACCCTGGACTTTTTAAAAATGCAGACACTGCTTATGTTCTTGCTTATGCTGTCATAATGTTGAATACCGATGCACACAATCTGATGGTGTGGCCTAAGATGTCAAAATCTGATTTTGTCCGTATGAACACTGCGAGTGATGAAGAGGAATGTGCACCGAAGGAACTTGTCGGTGCCTGGCGAACCAGGTATCCCTGGGTACAAGAATAAATAAACGTTGGGCCCACCGCCCACGTGGGTGAGGCCTGACATGGGCCCGAAGGGCTACGTGGCAAGTGGTACAGTAACATCTCCCATTGAAGAAAAGTCCAGTGCCTCCACGCCAACCGCACCCCTGGGCCTACCACCTTGCCGAGGGATGATCCAGCGAGTCCGCTAGGGCGACGGCTCCAGACCTCCTCTCCTGGGAAGAGGGTCCGATGTTGCTATGACCCTGGTAGCTCCGGATCCAACCTACTGGACCCGGACGTCCCACTGAGGGTCCAACGCTACTAGTTCCCCGGCAGCCCTGGACCCAATCTCCAGGACCCGGACGTCCCGCCGAGGGAAGGTCCGGGAGGTGCAACGTGTCACGCAGCATCGAGCCTGAGTTATCCCACGGAAGGCTCAGAGAAGGGAGGCGTGCTCGGGACGCTAAAGCTAGGACGCGCATGTTCCCTATGTAAGCGGGAGCCCGCACTCATAAGTCAAGTGGACTGTGGCCGATCTTGTCTTAACAGGTCAGAGCCGAACTACTACGTACGTCGGACCAATGAGAAGCCCTAACGAGACAGACAAGACACGACCGACTATGATGAGGGGTTATTCGTAGCCCAGCAGTAGGGTATGAACAGATAACATTTACTACCAGATCTTTAGGGAGGATACGGTACTCCCGGGGCCACTTGTCGGGCCTCGGGCCCCACTTGTAAGCTGCTCGACCTTAGACTATAAAAGGATCGAGCAGCCACCGACTGAGGCAACTTCGCTCAGACGAAAAGAGGACTCAAGCAATTCAACATACAAACTACCGTGGAGTAGGGTATTACGCTCAGGCGGCCCGAACCACGTAAATCCCTCGTGTTCATCATTCTCTGAGCTTGATCTTGCTAGGACTAGCCCCCCGATAACACAT
This sequence comes from Tuctoria greenei, assembly GCA_036927565.1. NCBI lineage: Eukaryota > Viridiplantae > Streptophyta > Magnoliopsida > Poales > Poaceae > Tuctoria > Tuctoria greenei. Next base: position 152,756 of record JAYESD010000113.1, on the reverse strand, counting down.
CGAACCTCCGCGGACTACTACCGAGTAGGTCCGGGGGAGGTGTCAGTTTAGACACCTCGACATTTTGCACGTCAGGTAGGGGGACTCCTCCTGCAAGAATCTTCACCAGCTGCATGGTGAACACCCGATCCAACGCTAGTTCCTCCAGACCACGACCCCGTCAGCAGGCGGCACATGAGGACCAAGCTTCATCCCACCCCAGAGATGGGTCCCGCTCCAGAGCGGGAAGATCTGGGCCGTCGCGTCGCCAAATAGCCGCCCCATCAACTGCAAGTCAGCACGACATGGCACGGTGGACCCCTGCAGCGACAGCCGCCACAGCACCACCAGCGGCAAGCCCAATGAGTGCACACCTTGCAGCGCGTGAGTTGCTCCGCAATGCGCCGACTACAGGAGCCCCTTAGGGAGCAACCCAGCAATGGGTAAACGACGTCGACCATCTGGTCGTCACTGCACTTCAGGCGACTCCGCAAGGCAGAAGGCGAGTGGCAACACCGTTTGTTTCGTTGTCGCACACACCTACAGTAGACCGACGGACCGCCGATAGCCGCTCAACTAGGCTTTCGTCGGCGGACCTGCAGCCAAGGTTGCAGCGCCGCTGTAGAGCCGGCGAGGACTGTCGGGTCTTCATCGAGCGACAACGGGAGCGGCGCCGCAACCTTGAAGCTGACTATAGCCTGCCGGACGTCGGGTCCCAGGTGCCCGACGCACACCCGCTGCGTCAGGCGTACGCGGCGCCTCCCGCGCAGCACGAGGCGTACATGACGCCCCCTCTGCCTCAAGCGTACGCTACACCTCCTCCACCGCAGGCATACGGTGTGCCTCCGCTGCAGCAGGTGCCAGCTGCAATACCCCAGCAACCGGCATATGCGGCGCAGACTGCTCATTACGGCCATGCAGCGCCAAATTTGTCGCTTGCAAGCACATGTGGTGGGTGTGCAGCCTTAGCTCCCCACCTGCGAAGGGTGGTGTGGCCCCACAAGTTCCGGTCGCACACGCCAGAGAAGTATGATGGGAGCGTCAACCCGAGTGAGTTCCTGCAGATCTACTCCACCTACGTCTTAGCCGCTGGGGGTGACGAGGTCATCATGGTCAACTACTTCCCCGTGGTTCTAGCCGGGCCAGCCCGGTCATGGCTTATGAACCTGCCCCAGGGCTCCATCACCTCCTGGGAGGAACTGTGCCGACAGTTCGTTGCCAACTTTGGAAGTTCGTATGAGCGCCCCGACACGGAGCTCGACCTTCACGCTGTTAGACAGCGATCGGGAGAACCACTTCGGGCCTTCATCCAGCGATTTTCCCAGGTTCGGAACACCATCCCCCACATCTCGAATGCATCTGTCATAGTTGCGTTTAGGCAGGGTGTCAGGGATAAGAAGATGCTCGAGAAGCTCGCCACGCATGATGTACGTGATGTATCCGAGCTGTTTGCCTTGGCGGACAGATGTGCCAAGGCTGCAGAGGGGCGTAACTGGCACGCCCGACCCACCTCCGAGAGCGGGGAGCCCTCACAGTCTGAAGCGGAGGCTGCCGTCAGAGGCGGGAGCAAGAAGAAGAACAATGGGGGTCACGACAGGAGTAAGGCAAGGTCCAGAGCCCCCATGGTGGCAGCTGTAGCACCTGGCAGAGCCCGGAGTTCGCGTCAGGATAAGCGCCCGCGCTCGTCTCCCAAAATGGATGATGCTGACTTCAGATGCCCTGTGCACCAGACCAATGGTCACAGTGCAAGTGACTACCAGGAAGCCAAGAAGCTCGCGGAGCGTTTCCGCGAACAGAGGCAAAGGCAGCAGCGTCAAGAGAGCGAGCCCTCCCGCCAGAGGGAGGGTAAGCATAAGGTTGACCCTGCAGAAGGCAAGGATGACGACATGGGGTACCAGGAGCCCCATAGAGCAATAAAAGCAGTATTCACGGGTGCTGAATTGGACACTAGCAGTGACTAGGAGCGGCGGAAGCTCCTCTACGTCATCTATGGGGGGGGGGCTCAGACCTGGTGTCTCGAAACGTAGTGAAAGTCCTGCGACGCACCGTGGCAGCATTGGCCCCAGTGCTGTGCCCGGCTCCCCACAACAAGTGGATGAAAACAGCTATTAGATTCGACGCTTCGGACTGCCCGAAGAACATGGCAGGAGCCAGAACACTCCCACTGCTCGTGGCCCCAACCATTGCCAATGTGAAGCTGCATTATGTCCTGGTCGATGGCGGGGCCGGCCTCAACCTCATCTCCACTGCAGCCTTCCGGAAGCTGCAGATACCCATGTCTCGCCTCACGCCTTCGAGCCCATTCTCAGGCATGGTCCCGGTGCAGATTACGCCCCACGGAAGTATCCACCTCCCAGTTACCTTTGGTACCCAGGAGAACTACTGCACGGAGAATGTCCTCTTCGACGTGGCGGGTGTTGAGCTTCCCTTCAATGCCATCATCGGGAGGCCGGCGCTCTACCAGTTCATGGCCGTAGCTCACTACGGCTATCTGGTCCTGAAGATGCCAACACCGTCCGGAGTCCTCAGGGTCCGCGGGGATCACACCGTAGCGGTGTCAGCCTTGGAGCAGCTCCAAGCACTCGCTGCGGGGCGGACCCCGAGCCTGGGTGAAGCAAGGGCGGGCCAACCAACTCAAGGCCCACCCCAACGGACCTCCTCTGCAGCCTCACGTGTGCTGCCTGCCGAAGACGATGTCCCGCTGAAGGTCGTCAGGATCGGCTCTGAGGCTACCCGGACGACCCGCATAGCAGGTAACCTGGACAGCAAATAGGAATTCGCGCTCGTCACCTTCCTCCGGGACAATGTCGATGTGTTTGTCTGGCAACCATCGCAGATGCCCGGGATCCCTAGGGAGGTGATTGAGCATCATCTGAAGATCTACCCCAACACCCGCCCGATACAACAGAAGCCCCGAAAACAGTCCGTTGAGCACCAAAACTTCAGCCGAGAGGAGATCAAAAAGTTGCTCGACGCCGGCTTCATCCGGGAGGTACACCATCCCCGGTGGTTGGCCAACCCTGTTTTCGTCCCCAAGGCTGGCGGGAAGCTTCAGATGTGCATCAACTACACCAAACTAAACAAGGCATGTCCGAAAGATCCATTCCCACTCCCCAGGATAGATCAAATCATAGACTCTACGTCAGGCTATGATTTACTGTGTTTCCTAGACGTGTATTCTGGTTTCCATCAAATACCTTTATATAGAGATGATGAGGAGCACACTGCTTTTGTAACAGTAGATGGCCTGTATTGTTATGTCTCCATGCCTTATGGTCTTAAGAATGCTCTCCCCACCTTTGTACGCGCAATACATAAAACATTTGGGGACCTCATTAGAGACTTGGTAGAGGTGTATGTCGATGACATCGTGGTCAAAATCAAAGATCGCGTGCTCTTCCTAGACAACTTGGCGCAAGTCTTCAACAGGCTCCGCCTTACGCACACAATGCTTGTCGGTGGTTTTGATCCGGCAGATCTCCCGACACTACTAAAAGTGTTTGCGGAGTTTGAAGTTCGATGTGGGCACACGGAGATGCAAGAAGGTGAAATGTAAAATGACACAGGTGACACAAAGATTTATGTGGTTCGAGCCGCCTGAGCATAATACCCTACTCCACGGGGTGTGTTGGTGTTGTATTGGATGTATGAACTCAACTCAGGTGACGTGAGTTGAGAGCGCGTGTGAGTCGATCAGACCAGATGTCCTCTATGTATCGTCGACCTGTCCTTTTATAGTACAAGGACAGGCCATTACAAGTTGGCCTGGCCTGACATGTGGCCCCGACGGCTACTAATATTGATACACATTTGATGCGTTTAATTACCCTTAATGACCGAGTTACGGCCTTTGACAGCGTCGTTACTGGTAATAAGGGTCGTCCGATCGTGTGTCATTAACATAGTATTAATGACACTTAATTTGGTCTTGAAGTCCTTGATTCCCCTTTGAAGATCCGAAACCGTTGTGGAGTCTACCGGAGGTTTGAGGCTGAAGATCCGACGATTGGACACGTGGCAGCTCCGGAGCATACTGTGGGGAACAGATAGGTCCGGTGCCACCAGACACGTGTCAGTTCTGGAGCTTCCCTCGATCTGGGGTTAGGTCCGGGGGTGCCGTTATGGTACATAGCCCGGAGCTTCCCCCTTGTGGGCGGTAGCTCCAGTTTGATGGTACACGTGCCGACCCTGGGACTAACCATGTTAGGGAAGCGGGTCTGGTTATGTCTGACATGTGGGCCTCCGAAGGTCTTCAAATCAAGTAGATGGCATTTCCTTGAGATCTTTGCAATCTCAAGGGGTATACGGTACTCAGGGTACCGACAGTGGCCCCCTGGGCCCACCGCTAGGGAAGACCCCTTGGGTGAAGTCATTCCGTCGGAGGTGGGTCCATCCTTCGACTTTTGAGCCGAGTCTTCAAAGGTCTTCAGATGTGCTGTTGGCAATAGTTTTGGAGTTAAATCCTCGCCGCGTGGCATATCCCGGGTGCGGCAAATGAGATCTTTGGCGTGCAGATCTCACGCAATTGAAGGTCGCTGGTTCCGATATGAAAATCGTATCAGTTCTGCGCGCCTTGTCAGGCCGCCGCCTTCGGGCTTCCCGCATTTCATGATGACAACCGTTCGCCTGGGTAAGAACCTCGACTTGATCGTCGGGGTGGTCCCGAGCCCTCTTGTCATCGGCAGGGTGAAATTTTTGAATAGTATCTTCGGCTTCCCTGCGGTTTCCATCCAAGCGTTGCGGGGGCTTACTTAAGAAGGAAAGCGCGCACTATCTTGGGTTCTTTACGCCTCTCATCTGAACTTGCGCTCAACTCCCAAACTTGTGCTTGCTTTTCCTCCCTAGCCTCGCTGTGCTGCGATGGAGTTGGGTCTCCGCGAGAGCCGCTTGAAGACCGAAAGTGACCTGAAGAAGGTCCGAGCCCTCATGGGGTGGTCCCCGGACTTCTTCAACCACCTGGTCCGCGCCGGGGGAAATCTCCCATTCGAGAAGGAGCACGCAGGCGAGATGGTGTACTTTTCTGCGTACGCCGTGGTGGGGTTGATCCCACCTTTTTCCTCCTTTTTCTTGATGCTGCTAGACTTCTATGATCTGCAGCTGTACCACCTTGGCCCCCACTCCATTCTTCTAGTGTCTGTCTTCGTCCACTTCTGTGAAATGTGGGTGGGCATCCCCCCTGCATTGAGTTTTTTCGGACCTTCTTCACCATCCATACCATCGGAAGGAGTGATGAGTACCTTGGCTTCTACTACTTTGTGAAGTGCAAGAAGTGCCCATTCAAGTACCTCCGGTCGTTTCCCTCTGGAAAGTGGGACGATTGGAAGAAAGACTGGATAGTCATCCGGGTGGAGGAGCAAGAGAAGCTGGAGCTGCCCGAACGTCTCCCCAACATCGACACTGCAGTCTGGAGTGAAGCTCTGGTGCTGTCGGATGCCTTCAACCCTGCTCTGACCAGGATCCGCCATTGTGTGGAGGGAGGATTAACTCCTCAGGCGGTATTTTGCAATTTCCTGGTCAACAGGTGGGCACCGCTGAAGAGGAGAGAAAAACTCGCTTGGACCCTCAACAGTGTGATGGACGACGACCGGGTCGAGACCGGGCTGAAGTCCAACATGGAGGGGGCGACCTTGGAGTTTCATCTCAAGAAGTTCCAGCACGGCATCGACATCGCGGGTGATGACTTGACCCCGCCACCAGCTTTCCTCCCTCTGAACGTGGAAGTACAGTTCAGCAGGGAGCTCCGGCGGACGATGCCGGTGCTTGACAACCTCAGTGTTGTTGAGAGACGATCGACTTCCAGGGTGGTGATCCCTGGGGCTTCTGAAGGTGGCTCCGTCCCTGCCCCGAAGCCAAGGACCGAAGTCGTCGGCAAGGGCAAGGAGCCGGTGGCCGAACCCTCAAGTCGAAAGAGGAAGCTAAAGCATGCCAACGGAAGGTCCGTCAGGCCTGCACCCTCTGCAGCAGCTCCTTCTCCCCGGAGGGGGAGGTCTTCTACAACTGCGGCGACTGTACCTGCAGCAGTGTCTTCCCGGGGTGCTAGCCCCGGGCATGTGACTCCAGTACCAGGGCCAGCTGAGGTCTCTGGGTCCGGAGGTCCTTCCCGGTCGAGGGGGGCCTCGACTAAGGAAATGCCTGCGGCTGCTACAAGTTCCGGGGGGCCTTCTGGAGCTACCACGCCGGTGGCGGCCATGGTCAGTCCAGAACACCCGGGAAAGAGATTTCGTGCAAGCTGGTGCGGAAGCCTTCCGAGGTAATTTTTAATCTTTACTTCAGACAGTTGTTTTGTTGTAGTAACTATTTTTTAAGTTTCTTCATCCATCATCTGCACCGTCCCCAAGAAGAGGAGTGAGGCTCCACCCTCAGCCACAGCAGCTGAAGCTGTGAGGGCGGAGGCTTCTGCTCCTGTCCCGGTGCCGCCCCAAGCGGTGGCTGAAGCTACGGCAGTTCCGGCGCCAGCTATCGTGGTCATGGACCTCGACTCAACCCCCGAGACTCCCATGGTCTCGCCAGACCACGGGAGAGAAGATGCGCCAGTGGCACCTGCCCCGGAGGTTGAAGCCCCGGGTCTTGATGCTGAGATGTTGGAAGCTTCGGCCGCTGAGCCGGAGGAAGCAGTGATTCCGGCCCCAAAGCTGGAAATTGTCAAAGCCCCGACGGTTGAGCCGGAGGTTATTGAAGTCCCGGCGAGCGAGCCGGGTGTTGAGGAAGTCCCGGCGGTTGAGCCGGCTACCTCCGAAGCTCCGGCCTTAGAGACGGTTGTCACTGAAGCTCCGGCTGTAGAGTCGGTTACAGTTGAAGACCTTCCGGCGCCTGAGCCGGTTGAGGTTGAAGCTCCGGCCTCAGGGTCGGTTGTTGTTGACCTTCCGACGCCCGAGACAATCGTTGCGGAGGCATCAGTGAATGTGGCCTAGAGGGGGGGTGAATAGGCCTTTTGAATTTCCTGCACACTTAATAGAACCGTCAAAACTTGGTTGACCGGACTAGTCCGGTTGTGTGGGCAGACTAGTCCGGTGTGCAAAAATTATGTGTGTTGATCAGGTGTTAATTGGAAAAATAAATTTCTTTAGCAGCGGAATTGAGAACAACTGATATTTGTACTTGAGATTAATATAAGAATGCAGGTGTAACTTCTAATTGCCTTATGTTGAAGTTTAGCACTCAAATGATCTAATGAACAAAATTTAAAGTAAATGAGACACAAGACACACGAATTTTTCCCGTGGTTCGATCTCACCACGAGATCTACATCCTCGTTGAGGAAGCTCACACAGAGTCGGGTCTCCAACCCTTTCCCTCCTCAAGTCACCACAAAGGCCGACTTGATTCCACTATCACGGGTAATCACCAAGTTTGTGGGGCAACCTCACACGTTGAGGGCTCCCATGAGAATTACAATGAAAGAAGTGATCAAATACACTCAAAAGTATTACAATGCAGAGTATGAGTGTAGAAAGATCAAACCCCAAGAGCTCGCAATGAAAGAACGACGATCTCCCAATCCTGAATCCAAGTGTTCAATTGATTTCACTCCTTTTTGAACTTTAGATGTGTGGGGAGATGTGTTTTGGGCTCTTGGGACGAAGTGCCGGCGCTACGGTTTTCTCTTTGATCAATATTCGACGTGTATGTTTATAGGAAAGTCGTGGACTCTCTATTTATAGGGTTTCCAAAAGCTAGCCGTTGAAAAACCCTAACACCGGACTAGTCCGGTGCAAGTCCGGACTTGTCCGGTCCCAATGTGTTTTGAGGTCCAGAAAGTTTGCCGGACTAGTCCGGTCCAACTTCGGACTAGTCCGGTGCTGTGTGAAAGTGACTCCAGAAAGTTCATCGGACTAGTCCGCGGACTAGTCCGATCTCCACGAATGGGAGATTACAGAAAGTTCAACGGACTAGTCTGGTCCATGATCGGACTAGTCCGGTTCCTTAGTATGAGAGACTCCAGAAACATCAACGGACTAGTCCGGTGGATGCACGGACTAGTCCGGTCTCCTTGTGAGTGGGATTCCAGAGAGTTGAACGGACTAGTCCGGTCCATGATCGGACTAGTCCGGTGCTTTGTGAAAGTTAGGTTAATTTTAATCCCTTACCCTTGCGCAAAGTTGTGAGCTCTTGGAGTGTGTCTTTCATACACTCCCTATACATTCAAAATCTATTTTGATCTTCCGAGCTTCATCAAAGTATTTCTCTTTGAACACCACTTCATTTTTCACCTTTTTGTGTGCACCGAAATGTTTCACTTGTTTGTCCTGCAATCATCTCAGTAGTTTCATTAGGATCTCATATGTTTGTCATCAATTAGACAAAACCCACAAGGGATATCCTAGATGCACTTACAATCTCCCCCTTTTTGGTGATTGATGACAACCATTTGAGATATCACAATTGAGAATAAAATCTTGATTTTCATAAGGTGTGCACATATGAGAATAATGATAAGTCCACAAAAAGCTTCTCACATATGCACACACCTTATGGTGGGGTGCCTAACAAGTGTGTGATCAACAAGGTGTGATGAAGTAAAGATAATCAACAATGAGTATAAAGATAATCATCCAAGCAACAATAAGAATCACACATAAGAGAAGAAATAGTGCATTACAAGGTTTTAAAATTAAGTACACATGTCCTTGATCACAAAAACACAAAGACACCAACTAATCTCAAACTATTAGTCTTAATCTCTCCTAGTCTCAATCTCTCCCCCTTTGGCATCAAGGCACCAAAAAGGGAAAAATTGAGGGGAATCACTCATTGCCACTCTCTTCCTCCGTCTCGGTCCGGTCCTCATCTTCACCACCATCATCATCATTCGCCGGAGCGGACTCTTCCTCGGAGTCCTCGAAGGCGGGCGGAGATCCCACCGGCTCAGTCTCCAGCTTGTCGCAGATTGCTTTGATGTTGGCATTGACATATTGTTGATGCTTCTTCTGCCTGACTTCAATCTTGCGGCAGCAGGCAAAGATAGAGGTGAGCATTTTGAGCACACCACTAGAGGGCTCATGAGCAGGTGCAGAACTAGGAGGAGCAGCTGAGGATCTTGTTGCATTCACATCTCGAGCCTGTTTAGTCCTCCTCTCAGCTTCAGGGGAGGGAGGTGCATCAGGAGCCGAAGGTAGAGTGTACTCGGTGGGCTTTTGCGGTTTCATCCCCGTATGGTGAACATCCTTGACGAACTCAAGTCCAGTCACCTTCTCAATCATGTACATGATGTACGGGGCATACCCACAAGATCTGTTTGGAGTGATTGAGATGTTCACAATGTCATTGTAGATGTATTCAAAGACATTAAACGGTCTTCTCCCACCAATGACCTTCATTAGGGTCCTCAAGGTTCCTTGAATAGTCCCCGCATCTCCATCTTTTGGGGCTATTGTCTTCCTCAAAATTCTGTTGAGGACCACATAGAAGGGCTTTAAATATTTAATAGTGGGAGCAACATACGGCATCCTTGTGTCATAGAGAAATGTGAGCTCATCCTTCTCCAGGGGTTGCAGATTGTGGATGACTAGATCACGATCCAAGGTATGCTCAAGGTGGAGAATCCTTGCAAACTCATCATAAGTAACACTATACTTGGAACCATGGGTCATCCAAGTAAGACTGTCTCCATCACCACGAGCAAAGTAGAGGGAGGAGTAGAATTGGGTGATCACTTCATTGTTCCAGTCATTCTCAAAGGAAAACAGTTCCTTCAGTCCGTGCCTCTCCAGGGACTCAACAACCTCACAGAAAGCAGGATACTTCTTTGACTGCATGTACCCAATGTTCACCCATTGACTCTTCACTACGGGATTCTTCATCTTCATGTACACATGCTCATAGTAGTCGGCATGGAAGTTGCTCCAAAATCTTGGGTCTGAGCATTGCCGAGGTTGAGCATACACATTGACCTACCTGAAGCTGTCGGCAAGCTCACCCCCTTTCCCAGTGAAATCCTTGCTTGAGCGCTGCCTGTTGCAGTGACTTGGGTTCTTCATTTTCAAGGGTCCAATGGGACCACTAGCAAGCCCTTTTCCCTTGTTGAGAGTCCTCTTTGGCCCTGAGGAGCTCTCACCGGCCTTTCCTTGGGCCTTATTCACAACTACCCTCCTTTTCTTGGGTAAGTTATCGTCGGAGGGTGGAGAGTTCACATTTAAATCATGCCTTTTCTTCATGTACCTCTCCTTGGCTCTCTTCACCTTTTCGCGCTCAACTTCTTCATCAACATGGAAGGAGTTGTCATCTGAGCTTGAAGACATCGTGCCTGACAAGGAGTTCATGATTCAGATGAGAATTAACTGAGAATGAAGGTGATGTGAGGATTCAAGTGTCAGAGACCGGACTTGTCTGGTTTTAGAGTGCGGACTAGTCCGGTGTACCGGATTCATCCGTACCTGGGAGCCGGACTAGTCCGGCCTGGCACAAGAACCCTAACAAAGCTAGAATTACAACTTCTATTTAAGGGTGCAAATGAGCATGAAGGTGAAAGGAATACATCTCTGAAGCTAATGTACTTCCTTGGAATCAAGAGAAATAGGCTAGAACTAGAAAAGTTGAGAGTTTGACTTTAGGGAGAAATTTACCGAGATTTGAGGATTCGCGTTGAAGAAGCACAAATCTGTCCGGATGAGTTTGGAGAGGAGTACCAACTCGACGAGGGGAGAATTTGCCACGGAGAAAGCTTGGATTTTGAGGGCTCAACTCGAAAATCACCTTTTGGAGGCTAGGGTTTGAGAGGTGAGGGATTAGGTCAAGTGGAGGGAGATTTGAAACGGGCCAGCTGCTTATATAGGCAGCCGACCGGACTAGTCCGGTGTCCCTGGAAAAACTAAGTATTTAGAGATAACTAATAGTGATCCAAGGACAAGTTTTGCAAATACTCTTGGTGATTATGACCAGAAAGCACTCAACACAAAAACATGGCCATAAATTCCAAGATTTCTTCATTAAAAATAGTTTTCTTAGTAGAAAAGGAGGTGAGGGGCAGTTTTAGCAATAAAATGTAACATTTGAAGTATCAACCAGATGTGCAACGTTTCAAGCCACATTTCGAGAGTCAAGAATATTAAGTTCATTCCTAAGTTCACAAAACCTTTTCTCATCCAATGGTTTGGTAAAAATATCCGCAAGTTGCTTTTCAGTTCTAACATGTGAAATAGCAATGTCACCTTTTAATGAATGATCTCTAAGAAAATGATGACGGATATCTATGTGCTTAGTTCTTGAGTGCTCTACTGGGTTGTGTGCAATTTTTATAGCACTTTCATTGTCACATAGAAGTGGGATATGGTTAAGATTGTATCCGTAGTCCCTAAGGGTTTGCCGCATCCAAAGCAATTGGGCGCAACAGCTACCGGCTGCAACATATTCTGCTTCTGCTGTGGAAAGGGCAATGGAGTTTTGCTTTTTAGATGACCAAGATACCAGGGACCTACCAAGAAACTGACAAGTCCCTGACGTGCTCTTTCTATCGACTTTGCATCCTGCATAGTCGGCATCGGAATATCCTATCAAGTTAAATTTGGATCCTTTGGGATACCAAAGGCCCAAGTTGGGTGTGTGCACAAGGTACCTTAGGATTCTTTTTACAGCAACTAAATGACACTCTTTAGGTGCAGCTTGAAACCTTGCACACAAGCAAACACTAAGCATAATATCTGGCCTAGATGCACATAAATAAAGTAAAGAGCCAATCATGGACCGATATACCTTTTGATCTACATTTGGACCGTCTTCATTGAGGTCGAGATGTCCATTAGTGGCCATGGGTGTCTTGATGGGCTTGGCTTTGTCCATATTGAATTTCTTGATAATGTCTTGTGTATATTTGGTTTGGCTTATGAATGTACCTTCTCTTAGTTGCTTCACTTGGAATCCCAAGAAGAACTTTAATTCGCCCATCATTGACATCTCGAACCTATCTGTCATAATTTTGCTAAACTCTTCACAGAAGGATTTGTTAGTTGATCCAAAGATAATGTCATCAACGTAAATTTGACATACAAATAAATGATCATCAAAATGTTTAGTGAAAAGTGTATAGTCAGCTTTACCAATTTTGAATCCATTCTGAATTAGAAAATCTCTAAGACACTCATACCAAGCTCGAGGAGCTTGTTTGAGGTCATAGAGAGCCTTACGCAGTTTGTAGACATGGTTGGGATACTTCGGGTCTTCGAATCCTGGTGGCTGCTCCACATAAACTTCCTTCTTGATTGGGCCGTTTAAGAAAGCACTTTTGACGTCCATTTGATACAGCTTAAAATTATGGTGAGTAGCATATGCCAATAAAATACGAATGGACTCAAGTCTAGCTACAGGAGCGAAAGTTTCATCGAAGTCCAAACCTTCGACCTGAGAATGACCTTTGGCCACCAGTCTTGCCTTATTTCTTGTTACTACTCCATGTTCATCTTGCTTGTTCCGAAAGACCCATTTAGTTCCGACTATGTTCGCCTTTGGTCTCTCCACTAGCTCCCATACTTCATTTCTCTTGAAGTTGTTCAGCTCCTCTTGCATTGCAATCACCCAGTCTGGATCCTCTAAGGCTTCTTCTACCCTGTATGGTTCCAGAAAAGACACAAAAGAGTAGGATTCACAAAAATTTGCAACTCGAGATCTAGTAGTTACTCCCTTTGCAATATCTCCAATGATGTTGTTGACAGGGTGGTCTCTTTGCACGCTCTGGTGTACTCTTGGGTGTGGAGCTTGTGTAGTTGCTTGTTCTTCATTATCTTCATGTACGTTGTCTCCCCCTAGATCATTGCTTCCATGATGGTCCTTATCTTCTTGACCTTCCTCCTCTTGATCTTGTGCAAGGGCTCCCCCTTGATCATTGCCTCCGCGTTGAGGTTCAACTTGTGCATTTGAGTCGAATGTTTGCTCTTGTGGTAAGATATCGCCAAGTCCCATTTTCTTCAGTGCTTCATATGGAGCTTCCTCTTCATCTAGCACACACTTATCAACTTGCTCCACTTGTGAGCCGTTAGATTCATCGAACACTACGTCACGTGCTACTTCAACAAGGCCGAACACCTTGTTGAAGACACGGTAGGCGTAGGCACTCGATTCATAACCGAGCAAGAATCCTTCATCGGACTTTGAAGCGAACTTCGAGGCCCTCTGTTTCTTGTTCAGAATAAAACATTTGCAACCAAAAACTTTAAAATAAGAAACATTTGGCTTTTAACCGGTAAGGAGCTCATATGGAGTTTTCTTCAGTAGTCGATGGAGGTACAGTCGATTAGTGGCATGGCAAGCGGTGTTCACCGCTTCTGCCCAAAACTGATTTGACGTCTTGTATTCATCCAACATAGTTCTCGCCATTTCGATTAATGTTTTGTTCTTCCTTTCGGCCACTCCATTTTGTTGAGGGGAGTAGGGTGCTGGGAATTCATGCTTTATCCCTTCTTCATCGAGAAACTCTTCAACTTGGAGATTCTTGAATTCTGTCCCGTTGTCACTTCTGATGTTCTTTATGGTTGATGAGAATTCGTTCTGTGCTCTTTTTAAGAACTTCTTGAGGATCCACTGAGTTTCTGATTTATCATACAAGAAAAATACCCAGGTAAATCTTGAAAAATCATCAACATTTACTAAACCGTATTTGTTACCGCCGATGCTGATGTACGAGACTGGACCAAAAAGATTCATGTGGAGAAGTTCCAGCGGTCTTGCGGTAGTCATCACATTCTTGGCGGGGTGTGGTGCTCCGACTTGTTTTCCTGCTTGACAAGCGCTGCACGGCCTGTCCTTTTCAAAAACCACATCCTTAAGACCACGGATGTGACCACCTTTTAGAAGTTTCTGCAGATTTCTCATCCCAACATGGGATAGCCGTCTATGCCACAGCCATCCCATGTTGATCTTAGAAACTAAGCAAGTGTTGAGTTTGGCTTTATCTTTGTTGAAGTCAACTAGATAAAGCTTGCCCTTCAACATTCCCTTGAATGCAATCGAGCCATCGCTACTTCTAAAAACAGTCACACCCTCATTAGTGAATAAGCAGTTGTAACCTTTGTCGCATAGTTGGGATATTGAAAAAAGGTTATAATCTAGAGAATCTACGTGTAAAACATTTGATAAGGTATGTTGAGAGGATATTTCAATGTTACCGCTACCAAGGACCTTTCCTTGGCTGTTGTCTCCGAAGTATATGCCTTCACCTGGATTCTTGTTGTACTCGTACTCCACAAACATACCTCTCTCTCCGGTCATGTGATTTGTGCATCCGCTATCAAGTACCCATTTTATTCCGCCGGAGGAGTAAGCCTGCAAAAAAGAATTATTCCTTGGTTTTAGGTACCCAAGCTTGCTTGGGTCCTCTCAGGTTAGTCATAAGAGTCTTGGGCACCCACACACAAGTTTTCAAGTTCTTGTGGCGTGGCCCTGTATATTTGGCAATGACTCTTCCATTTTTGGCTTTCATAAGAACATAAGAAGCATTAAATGTATGAAACAATGTTTGTGTTCAGATTCATGAGATTTTTCCTTGACAAAGACAATTCTATTCTTAGCATGATTAGAAGTAGGCATGTGTTTGTTCTTATCAAAACCAAGGCCATCTTTGACATTAGGAGGTCTAGTGACCATATATGCACTGCATGCATATTTGATCTTCTCCTTATCAAAGATGCCGCTTGGAGGAGCATGCATATTATGAGAAGTTGATGTATTAGAAATAATATTATTCTTACTACAGCAAGTGCAAGTTCCGATTGTTGTCGAACTCATATCTTTGGAGGAAGAGCTCTTGGAGGAAGAAGAGTCACTTTGCTTGAGCGACTCAACTTGCACCTCAAGGATCTTGTTAACTTTTGACAAGTTAGCAAGTTCTTCCTTGATTGCAATATGCGAGTCTTTTAGCTTTTAGTAAGTTTCCTTACTCAAGACTAGCTCAACTTCAAGCGACTTGTTCTTCTCTCTTTCAAGCTCGAGAAGCTTTTCAACTTCTTGATATCTCTTCCTTTCACGGATGAGCATATCTTCTTGTCGATCAAGAAGTTCTTCCTTCTCAAAAATTTCGTTTGACAACATTTCCATTTTCTTTAGAGCAATTTTACTTAGTCCTCTAAACATTTCTTCGTTATCGCTAGAGCTGTCAAAGTCATCAATAGAGGAATTTAGCGTAGGAGGAGTGAGCCGTACCTTTTTCTTGCCTTCCTTAGCCATAAGGCAAGTGTGGTTGTTCATGTCCCGTCCTCCCATGTTTGGAAAGAGTGTGGCCTTCATAGTAGGTTTCTTGATTGCAATAGTGGCCATCTCTTCTTCTTCATCGGAGGAGGACTCGTCGTTTGAGTCCCACTCCTTGCCAATGTGAGCTTGATGGTTTTGTCTTCTTTTTCTGAAAATTTTCTTTTCTTGAGATCTTGTTTCCTTCTTCTTTTTGTTTTCTTCATAGGGGCAGTCTATCATGAAGTGACCATACTCTCCGTAGTTGTAGCAAGTGCGTCGAGCCTTGGATTTTCCTTTGTCCTTGCTTTTGCCGTCATTTGAGTTGTTGTCGTGTCTTCTTTTCATCATTCGCTTGAACTTCTTGATAAAGAGTACCATTTACTCATCATCAAGATCGGTGCTCTCGTCACTTGTGTGCCCATCATCTCGATCTTCACGAGCTTCTTTGAGTTTGGGTCGGCATGTAGCTTTGAGAGCGACCTCTTTCCTTTTGGAGGAAGTGAGTTTGGCCAAGTCTTTGACGTATTTTGCCTCTTTCTCCATCATCTCATGATTTATGATCTTCCCCAACAACTCATCGGGGGTCAATTTGTGAAAAACGGGGCTTTCTCTAATCATTGAGCAAAGTGTGATATTTCTTGGCATGAAGGCTCTAATCATTCTCTTGACTACCTCGTGATCCGTCCATTTCTTACTTCTATAGGCACGTAACCTGTTGATTATTGCCTTCATCTGGTTGTACATGTCTTGAGGTGATTCGCCTTCTTCAATAGCGAATCTCCCCAACTCTCCTTCAAGCATTCCGATTTTTGCTTCACAAACCGATATATTTCCTTTGTGAGCCGTCTTAAGTGTATCCCAGATTTGCTTTGCACTTTCTAAGCCATCAATCTTGGTGAATTCCTCTCTGCTTAATGATGATGTGATCACGGCGACGGCTTGTGCATTTCTGTGAATTTCTTGTTCTTGTTCTGGGGTGAGTTCTTCATCTGTGTCCGGGATATCTATGCCAGTGCAAACGATGTGCCATAGACTAGGATTTAGGGATATTAGATGCATCTTCATGTTGTACCTCCACATTGTATAGTCGCTTCCGTCAAACTGTGGAGGTTTTCCCATAGGAATGGAAAGATAATGGTTGTTGGAGTTGAGACGGTTGTAGTTGTAAGGCTGTCGGGAGTAGTCGTGATGACCACTTCCCGTCGTCTTCTCTTCTTCCTTTCCTTTTTGTCCTAGCAGTTTCTTTCTCAGAAGTCCCTTCAATTGTCGCACTTCTTCATCATCGTGTGGGCTCTCTTTCAGCACATCAAGAGCTTTAGTTTCTTGTTCCTCCTCATTAATGTTCATCTTCGAGATATCGTTGTTCTTCTCAGAGGCCATTGATCTCTCCGAGATGTGAGTCTCGTTGGTGGAGAACCTTGCTGTGATACCAATTGAATGTGGCCTAGAGGGGGGGTGAATAGGCCTTTTGAATTTCCTGCACACTTAATAGAACCGTCAAAACTTGGTTGGTCGGACTAGTCCGGTTGTGTGGGCGGACTAGTCTGGTGTGCAAAAATTATGTGTGTTGATCAGGTGTTAATTGGAAAAATAAATTTCTTTAGCAGCGGAATTGAGAACAACTGATATTTGTACTTGAGATTAATATAAGAATGCAGGTGTAACTTCTAATTGCCTTATGTTGAAGTTTAGCACTCAAATGATCTAATGAACAAAATTTAAAGTAAATGAGACACAAGACACACGAATTTTTCCTGAGGTTCGATCTCACCACGAGATCTACGTCCTCATTGAGGAAGCTCACACAGAGCCGGGTCTCCAACCCTTTCTCTCCTCAAGTCACCATGAAAGTCGACTTGATTCCACTATCACGGGTAATCACCAAGTTTGTGGGGCAACCTCACACGTTGAGGGCTCCCACGAGAATTACAATGAAAGAAGTGATCAAATACACTCAAAAGTATTACAATGCAAAGTATGAGTGTAGAAAGATCAAACCCCAAGAGCTTGCAATGAAAGAACGACGATCTCCCAATCCCGAATCCAAGTGTTCAATTGATTTCACTCCTTTTTGAACTTTAGATGTGTGGGGAGATGTGTTTTGGGCTCTTGGGACGAAGTGGCGGCGCTAGGGTTTTCTCTTTGATCAATATTCAACGTGTATGTTTATAGGAAAGTCGTGGACTCTCTATTTATAGGGTTTCCAAAAGCTAGCCGTTGAAAAACCCTGACACCGGACTAGTCCGGTGCAAGTCCGTACTTGTCCGGTCCCAATGTGTTTTGAGGTCCAGAAAGTTTGCCGAACTAGTCCGGTCCAACTTCGGATTAGTCCGGTGCTGTGTGAAAGTGACTCCAGAAAGTTCATCGGACTAGTCCGCGGACTAGTCCGATCTCCACGAATGGGAGATTACAGAAAGTTCAACGGACTAGTCCGGTCCATGATCGGACTAGTCCGGTCCCTCAGTATGAGAGACTCCAGAAACATCAACGGACTAGTCCGGTGGATGCACGGACTAGTTCGGTGTCCTTGTGAGTGGGATTCCAGAGAGTTGAACGGACTAGTCCGGTCCATGATCGGACTAGTCCGGTGCTTTGTGAAAGTTAGGTTAATTTTAATCCCTTACCCTTGCGCAAAGTTGTGAGCTCTTAGAGTGTGTATTTCATACACTCCCTATACATTCAAAATCTATTTTGGTCTTCCGAGCTTCATCAAAGTATTTCTCTTTGAACACCACTTCATTTTTCACCTTTTTGTGTGCACCGAAATGTTTCACTTGTTTGTCCTGCAATCATCTCAGTAGTTTCATTAGGATCTCATATTTTTGTCATCAATTAGCCAAAACCCACAAGGGATATCCTAGATGCACTTACAATCAGCACTCGAACCCATGATGGTCGAGGCGCCAATACCCGAGCCACCAGCGGAGGAGGAGCCCAGGCCGGAGCCGGATGTAGCCCCTGCTCCGGAAGTGATGACGGCGGAGGTGCCTGCTGCTGAGCCAGGGTGCCCTGATGAAGTTGCTGGCCCCCTGCCTGAGGGGGCAAATGAAGACCTGGCGGCAGGGCCTTCGGAACCACTTCCGGAGGTCAGAACTTCTTCTGCGGGACCCTCCTCGGTGGCGACTGAGGCTATCCCAGAGGACGGCCCTAGTGCCGTGGAGGCTCAGGGGACCACTATTGTGGAGTGCGACCCAATTTTTGTAAGCGAGAACCCGCTGGAACCAGCAGAGGAGACCCCAGCAGGTCTGGACCCTATTCCCCTGTCGTTGTCCATTGACAACGCTTGCTCCAGTCTGCTTCAAGTCCAGCTGGCGTTCTACCACGACAGCAAGGCTCTTGAAGAGGAGCGCCAAACCCTTAGGCGGTGGCGTAATCGGCTCTACTTCGAGACCAAGCTGGCGCAGTCGAGGCTGGCAGACGACAAGGAATGGATCAAACAGGAGAAGGTCCGCCTGGAATACTGGGGCAATTATTGGATGATAGGGAGAGCTTGACTCGTGCCCTCGACACTCAATCTCGGGCCATTTATGAGCAGGCCAAGGCAACTAATAGTGCGGCTGATGATCGCCAAGAAAGACTTGAAGCCATTAACACTAGCCTCATCAAGCGCCAGGAGGCACTTGAGGAGAGGGAGAAGAAGCTCGAAGACGAAGAGCAAAAACTCCTAGAGCTGCGGGATGATGTCTTGAAGAGGGAGGAGGAGCTCGCCGAAAAGGTGGCTCTGGCTGACAAGGGCCTCGAGGAACGCACCAAGAAGTTGGAGGAGCGTTACATTGAGGAGGAGGAGAAGGCCTGGGTGCGAGGGCAAGAACTCTACAAGCAAGAGTGTGCCATCGCTGCCAGGGAGAAGAAAGTTAGGGGCCGGGAGAAGGACCTGGTCAACCGCCAGAACAAGATCCACCTCCGGGAGGAGGAGCTCGGAAAACTCGAGAAGCAGGTTGCTGAAAAGATTCAGGAAAATGCCAAAGAGGTTGAGCGCCTTGCTCGTGAGAATTCTGAACTGGCGGCGGCCAAAAGATCCTTGGAGGAACTAAAGGGCTTGAGGACTGCGGACTCCCTACAGGTTTGGGAGTTCCTGAGCAAAGCCAACGACACGCTGACACCAATGGGCTTCAGTCCCGTGTGTCCGGATGATCCGGAGCCGGAGCCGGACCTGGCGTTGCAAGCGTTGAGCTCGGTGGGTGACAAACTCTCCAAGGTGGGTGACGCCATCGCGAACCAGTTGGAGGCTGAGGGGCAGTCCCTGGCGAAGAACGTCGCAGAGTATGTGCTAACGTGCTACACCAGTTAGGATCCCCAATTTCCTCTGGACCCGGTGCTTGAAGGTCCCATCGAGGGAGAAGGTGAAGCCACCCGAGCCAACGTGTCGGAGGTTGCTCAGAAGGTCGCCCAGTTCTTCCATAGGGTCTAGGACCATATCTGTAGCTCCCACTTGTATTCTGTATTTTTCTTCCCAATTTTGTAATCCCTTGTCTCCAGATGAATGAAATCCACAATTTGTTAATGAATTTCATTTTTTTCTTCAACACTTCTGTCTTCACTTGGCCCCCTGGTAGATATACACAATTTGATTGTGAACATGTACCAAGAGGATATTGTATTTTGTTGAAGACTAGTTTGCTTCGAACTTGTAGAGTGTAGGTCTGAAGTCTTCGATAGTGAAGGCCCCCTGAGGTTGTCGGAGCTCAGAAGCTCCGGCATTGACTACCGTCGGAGCTTAGTAGCTCCGGCAATAGTCCCTTTCAACGCGTAGAGCATTGATAGTTAGCCCTCCGGGGTGTCGGACCTTAGTAGCTCTGATAGTAACCTTTGCCAACGCGTAGCTTGTCGGCAGCAGACTCCGCTTGTGGGGTCTTCTCACCATCTTTTATTCTGCGTGGACGGCTGGCCCCCTAGCTTTGCCAGAGCTTGGTTGCTCCGGTAATGCTCGTTTTCAATGTTTAACATCGATCACAAGCCACCTAGGGGGAGTCGGAGCTTAGTTAGCTCCGGCTTTTCTCCATCAACGTGGATTCTTTATTTTTCCTGCACACTGAAGCCAAGAAAAATAGTAAAAATCGCTCCTTGCCTATAACTTCGTCGCGGTTTACGATTCCCAAGAAATTTTTAGGTCAAACACAATTCTGAATACAACCGAATGCGTTGCCTTCTTTCTTCCAGATCCAATTGTACTTGGACCCGCCTTACTTCGGCCTGTCGGGGTGTAGATAGAGTGGCGTACTTTGGGTGCTTGACCAGGCTAAGTTGATAGCACACTCCGGCCCTAGATTGGCTTGGCAGCATTCAGGCGAGTGGGCCATGAACAATATTTGAATCCAAAAGAATTGACAATACAACTTAAATTGTACATGAACTGGTTGAACTAAAATTTATTAAGAATTGCACAACTTTGTTATAGACAAGAAAGAGAAAAATAAAAAATGTTGAGCCTGTACAAAATAAATGCACGTGGAGTCTGTTTCACATGAAGATGTCTTTCATTATAGGCTCGGGGTACAGCGGAAACAAGTACACTCTTAGGGTACGGAACCAGGCTAAGCGTGTTTCATTTCTCGTTTGACCCAGGGTAGCTAGCCACACTTTTAGTTCTGAGACTGTGACAAGTGTTGCATGAACTTTGCGGACCTTCCGAGAAAGGTCCGGCTGTTCTCCTGGAGGAACTACCCGACTCTGTACAATGACTCTATAACATACACCTCAAGTTACTACAGACTCACCTCCGTGATTTTAAGTGTAGAACTTACGGAGGTGCTCAATATTCCAAGGATTTGGGAGAGGTGTCCCATCCTCGGTAGCCAAGCGAACGCTTCCGGGACGGGATAATTCAATCACTCGGAAGGGTCCCTCCTAGCTGGGGGAGAGTTTGTTTAACCCTTCTCTGGATTGTATTCTCCGTAGCACCAGATCGCCTTCCTCGAGCTGTCGGTTGTGTACATGCTGCTGATGATAGCGCCGAAGGGCTTGGTGGTATCGGGCATTCTGAACAGCTGCTTGGCACCTTCCCTCCTCAAGGAGGTCTAAGTCTTCACGCCGGAGCTGGTCCTGCGTGGCTTCGTTGAAGGTCCGGACCCGGAGTGACCCCAAGGTGATTTCCGGAGGAAGGATTGCTTCAGCTCCGTACACCAGGAAGAAGGGTGTCTCTCCAGTTGACCGGTTTGGAGTTGTCCTGTTGACCCATAGAGTGGGCGGAAGCTCTTCAATCCAGTTGGCTTCATGTTTTTTCAAGCGCTCATAGGTGCACGTTTTGAGTCCTTTCAGGATTTCAGCATTTGCTCTCTTGACCTGGCCATTGCTTGCCAGGTGAGCTACGGGGGCGTAGCAAACTTGAATCCCGATGTCTTCGCAATATCCTTGAAATGCAGAGCTTGTGAATTGGGTCCCGTTATCAGTAATGATTTTGTTTGGGACTCCAAATCTGCATACAATGGACTGCAAAAAGTTGATAGCAGATTGCTTGTTTATTGTCACAACTGGAGTTGCTTCCGGCCACTTGGTGAACTTGTCAATGGCGACATACAGGAACTTGTAACCTCTGACGGCTCTTGGGAAAGGTCCCAAGATGTCCATCCCCCACACGACGAAGGGCCATGTAGGAGGTATCATTTGTAGAGGCTGAGCCGGTGTGTGAATTTGCTTTGCATGAAATTGGCATGCTTCGCATTTCTTCACCAGCTCAGTTGCATCCTAGAGTGTTGTAGGCGAGTAGAAGCCATGTCGGAAGGCTTTACCGACCAGCGTGCGGGAAGATGCGTGGTTCCCACACTCGCCTCCATAGATTTCTGCGAGGAGCTCGCAGCCTTCTTCCCTTGTGATGCACCGCATTAGGACGCCGTTGGCACCGCGCCGGTAGAGATCCCCTTCTACCAACGTGTATCTTTTAGCCAATCTGACTATCCGGTCAGCGGATACATCATCGTCAGGAAGGATGTTGTCTTTCAAGTAGCTCCGGATCTCCGAGATCCATGCATCGGAGCTAACTTGAGCATTTGAGTCTTGCGTGCTGGGTTGCTCAGAGCTTCCGGCAGCACCTATGACCCTTGATGGCTGCCATGGTAACAGGGCCATCGAGACCGTCAGCTTCGGGATGCTGATCTCGCCCCCTTCGCTCAGTTTGGCACGCTGAGCTGTGGGTTTTGACAACCTCCGGATAAAAGTTCCGTCAGGAGCTGGAGCTCCGGTTGACGCTTTCATCGAGAGTTTGTCGGCTTCAGCGTTGTGGACACGTTGGACGTGGTGGAGTTCTAGGACTTCGAAGTCCTTCTGAAGCCTCTGGACTTCAAGGAGGTAAGCAGCTAGCTGGAGATTGTTGTAGGAGCATTCACCCTTCACTTGTTTAATGATGAGTTGTGAATCTCCCTTGACCAGCAGCTGCTTGACACCGTATGACAGTGCCACCTTTAGTCCGTAGATGAGTGCTTCGTACTCCGCCATGTTGTTGGTTGCCTTGAAGTCAAGGTGTACCATGTATTTTACCTTCTCCCCGATTGGTGCGAGGAGAAGGATTCCAGCTCCGACCCCCTGCTTTTGCATGGAGCCGTCAAAGTACAGGGTCCAGTGAGGCTCGGTGAAGACCGGAGTCCTGTGTTCCAGCTTCTGCTCACTGGGGCCCCCAGAGTTTGATGGAGAGGAAGTCCATTCCGCCACAAAATCTGCCAATGTTTGACTCTTGATTGCTTGTCTTGGAATGAATTCGAGATCGAATTCGGCCAATTCCGCTGCCCACTTTGCAATATTCCCAGTTGAATTGGGATTATGCAAGATTGCTCGAAGTGGGCAAGAAGTCACAACTAAAATCTTGTGAGCTTGGAAGTAATGGCGAAGCTTCCTGGAGGCGATAAGAACTGCATAAAGCAGCTTATACACCCCTAGGTATAGAGTCTTGGCGTCATGAAGTACTTCACTGATGCGCTGGATGGTCCGGACCCTCCCGGAGGGGCCCGGAGCTTCCTCTTCATTGACCCGGATCCTCTCGGAGGGATCCGAACCTTCTTCGGGGACCTCCGGGTCCTTGCTGGAGGGACCCGGAGCTTCTTCAGAAGCGACCTGGACCCTCCCGGAGGGGTCTGGGTCTTCTGAAGTAACTTCTTGTGGACTCAAGTCTGGGAACTAGGACCCAGACTCGCTTTCAGGAACCTCCGGACCCTCCCGGAGGGGTCTGGATTCCTGAGCATGGGATGGTTCTGGTCTCTCCGCAACCAGGACCATACTGATGACTTCGTCAGTTGCTGAAATGTAAAGCAGCAAAGGCTCACCAGGGTTCGGAGCTACCAGAGTTGGTAGGGTGGTGAGGAGCTGTTTTAGCTCCTGGAACGCCTTTTTTGCTTCTTCAGACCATTGGAATGGTCCGGACTTCCTCAATAACTTGAAGAAGGGAAGTGCCCATTCCGCCAGTCTTGAAATGAACCGGCTGAGGGCTGCTAGACATCCATTCAACTTTTGGACATCCTTGATGCGGGCTAGTGGCCGCATGTCTTCAATGGCTTTTATCTTCACCGGATTAGCCTCTATGCCCTGATGATTTACCAGGAAACCAAGAAGTTTTCTGGAGCTAACCCCGAAGACACACTTGTCTGGGTTTAGCTTTGTGCGGGTGACCCGCAGCTTGTCGAAGACAGCCTGTAAGGTGTCAAGGAGTGACTCCTTGTTCTTGACCTTGACCACGATGTCATCGATGTACACTTCCACTATGTCTCTAATGAGTTCTTCAAAAGTTTTGTACATAGCTTGTACAAAGGATGAAGTTGCATTCTTGAGACCAAATGGCATGGTTGTATAACAGTACAATCCATCTACTGTGATGAAAGAGGTATGCTCTTCATCTTCCCTAGACATTCTGATTTGATGATACCCAGATTATGCGTCTAGGAAACACAATAATTCACACCTGGAGGTGGAATCCACTATCTGATCTATTCTAGGTAGTGGGAATTGATCTTTTGGACACGCCTTATTTAGTGTTGTGTAGTCAATACACATCCAAAGCTTCCCGCCGGCCTTGGGCACAACGACTGGGTTTGCCAGCCATTTTGGATGAAAGACTTCTCGGATGAATCCAGCTTCGAGCAACTTCTTCACTTCTTGTCGAATGAAGTTCTGTCGCTCCACGGATTGCTTCCGAGGTTTCTGATGCACGGGTCGGGCGTCAGGGTAGATCTTCAGATTGTGCTCAATCACTTCCCTGGGGATCCCAGGCATTTGTGACAGTTGCCAGGCAAACACGTCGACATTAGCTTGGAGGAAAGCGATGAGCGCGAGTTCCTATTTGTCATTCAGTCCCCCCGATATACGGGTGGTCTGAGCAGCATCGGAACCGATTTGGACGACTTTGACGGGAATGTCGGTGTCGCTGCTTGGCTGCACACGAGGTGCAGAAGTCGAGCCTC
Source organism: Tuctoria greenei (assembly GCA_036927565.1). Lineage (NCBI taxonomy): Eukaryota > Viridiplantae > Streptophyta > Magnoliopsida > Poales > Poaceae > Tuctoria > Tuctoria greenei. The sequence continues at coordinate 128,241 of JAYESD010000113.1, read as the reverse complement.
GTTGACGAATGCTCGGGGGTTTTGGAGCTTGCTCCTGCCTGGAGTCCTCCTCTTGCGTCGTAGTAAGCGCATGAAGTTCTTCCAGAGCGGTTACTCCGGTAGTGCGATCTCCGTGGATCCGGAGAATGTCTACTGGTGTTGGCATCTTTAACACCAGGTAGCCACAATGAGCAGCTGCCATGAATTTGTACAAGGCAGGCCTACCCAAGATGGCGTTGAAAGGTAAGTTGATCTGAGCAACGTCAAAGACCAACTTCTCAGTGCGATACTTCTCCCAGGTCCCGAAGGTAACGGGGAGAGTAATAGCACTGAGTGGGGTAATGGCTCTCGGACCTACTCCGGAGAAAGGTCGGGAGGGGTGAAGATCCGAAGGTCGGAGCTGAAGCTTGGTAAAAGCTTTGAAGCTTATGAGGTTCAGCCCCGAACCTCTGTCTACCTTAACATGGTGGAGCTGAATGTTATTGATGGTAGGAGATACCATCAAAGGTAACTGGCCTGCTCCAACCATGCTTCGAGGGCAGTCCAAAGCATCAAAAGTGATGGTTGTGTCCATCCACTTCCGATGAGGCTCCACCCTGGCTGTAGGAGCTACATCGGTCATGTCCCGACGCAATGTCTTGAGGACACGGCGGGAGGTGATGTCCCATGATCCACCAAAAATGGTGTTCATGGTCTTCCGACGCTCTTTGTCAGAGACGTCAGAATCGTCGTCGACGGAGGTGTAGACGGCCTTCAGGACCTTTTTAGGATCCTGAAAACCTAACTCCTCTTCAACCGGAGCTTCGTCAACTTGTTGTTTTCCTTCCCTCTGTCAGAAAGGAACTTCTTCCCGGCGCTTGTTGTAGCGCTTGGCAAGGTTTTGGACCTCCCGACAGTCTTCCAAACTGTGGCTGTCCGTCTTATGAATTGGACACCACACCTTGGGTTTACCACCGTCTTCAGAAGACGATCGAGGTCGCTTCTCGGGGCGTAGCCTCCGACCACTCGGAGCTGCAGCAGCTGCAGCATTAGATGCGCCGGCCGACGGCTTCTTCTTGCCGTTGGTCTTTTTCTTCTTTTTTGCCACTCCCGGAGGTAGTGGCTTCGCCTTTGGAGGAGTTCTTGCGATCCTCCGGAGATGGTTTGGAGTGCATTTCACGGCCCTCCGCAGCTCTGGCACATTTGTAGGCCAAGCTGAAGAGTTCCGTGACACTGGTGATCTCCTTGATCGCCAGTTTCTCCAACATCTTCTTATCCTGCACACCCTGTCTAAATGCCACAATGACAGAAGCGCTAGAGATAGAAGGGATAGTGTTTCGTACCTGAGAGAATCTCTGGATGAATGATCGCAGGGATTCTCCCCCTTTTTGCACGACTACAAAAAGGTCCAGTTCAGTGTCTAGTCGGGTGTATGAACTCCCGAAGTTGGTGGTGAATGTCAGCACAACTCCTCCCAACTGTTGATGGAGTTGGGTGGAAGGCTCATAAACCAGGACCGGGCGGTCCCAGTTAAAGCCACTGGAAAATAGTTGGCCATTACGGCCTCATTTCCTCCAGCTGCCAGGATAGCAGTGGAGTAAATCTAAAGAAATTCGACGGGATTAACGGTCCCGTCAAACTTCTCTGGCAGGTGAGGCCGGAATTTCTGTGGCCACCTGACCATACGCAGATGCTTGGCCAGGGCTGAATAGCCTCCTCCTACTCCTTTAGGAGCAGGAATGTCTTGAGCTTCTCGTCTTTCACGAGCACGCTCGATGTGGACTCGGCCGTCTTGTCGACGGTATCGGCGATCAAGCTCTGCCCGGAGGTCATGAGTTGAAAGCCTTGATACTGTGTGAGTGCGTCGCGCCCCGGAGGGAACCAACGTCACTTGCTGTGACGCAGCACGTCTCCTGTTGTTGGGAACGTGCGGACCAAGTCTGCCACACAAGGTCCGTCGCTGCGACGGGGCCCGTCGTGAAGGAGGAGGACCCTGGTTACTGATGCGGTCGGCTGCTGCTGCAACCATGTGTTCCACATCAGCCCTCCACTGCTCCATTGCATCCCGAGATGCATCCAGAGGTGGTGGGCGCTGAAGGAGAGCACGCGCTGCATGGAGCGCGTGTTCCGGGTTGTCATGATTCACCGACGCATTGATTGACGTTGGTGCACCATCGCGCTGCTCAGCTTGATTTGCTGGTGGAGGCGGTGGTGGTGGAAGTGTGACTCGTGCTGGAACTGAGGTTCCTGCTGGTGGCTGCATATTAGAGGGATTGCCCCCAGCAGCTTGAACAGCGGGATGACCATTGGATGATTCAGCAGCTGAGTTCACCATTCTTGAAATCTTAGGCGCCCCCCTTCCTGGCGTGCATACTGTCGGTGGTTTTGATCCGGCAGATCTCCCGACACTACTAAAAGTGTTTGCGGAGTTTGATGTTCGGTGTGGGCGCGCGGAGATTCAAGAAGGTGAAATGTAAAATGACACAGGAGACACAAATATTTACGTGGTTCGGGTCGCCTGAGCGTAATACCCTACTCCATGGGGTGTGTTGGTGTTGTATTGGATGTATGAACTCAACTCAGGTGACGTGAGTTGAGAGCGCGTGTGAGCCGATCAGACCAGATGTCCTCTATGTATCATCGGCCTGTCCTTTTATAGTACAAGGACAGGCCGTTACAAGTTGGCCTGGCCCGACATGTGGCCCCGACGGCTACTAATATTGATACACATTTGATGCGCTTAATTACCCTTGATGACCGAGTTATGGGCTTTGACAGCGCCGTTACTGGTAATAAGGGTCGTCCGATCGTGTGTCATTAACATACTATTAATGACACTTAATCGGGTCTTGAAGTCCTTGATTCCCCTTTGAAGATCCGAAACCGTTGTGGAGTCTACCGGAGGTTTGAGGCTGAAGATCCGACGGTTGGACACGTGGAAGCTCCAGAGCATACTGTGGGGAACAGATAGGTCCGGTGCCACCAGACACGTGTCAGTTCTGGAGCTTCCCTCGGTCTGGGGTTAGGTCCGGGGGTGCCGTTATGGTACATAGCCCGGAGCTTCCCCCTTGTGGGCGGTAGCTCCGGTTTGATGGTACATGTGGCGACCCTGGGACTAACCATGTTGGGAAAGCGGGTCTGGTTATGTCTGACATGTGGGCCTCTGAAGGTCTTCAAATCAAGTAGATGACATTTCCTTGAGATCTTTGCAATCTCAAAGGGTATACAGTACTCAGGGTACCGACAATGCTGAACCCCGAAAAGTGTGTCTTCGGGGTCTCTTCCGGGAAGCTGCTGGGATTCCTAGTCTCCCACTGGGGGATCAAAGCCAACCTAGAGAAGATCAAGGCAATAGAGATGATGCGACCCCCTACGCGAATGTCTACCTCGCTCGGCGCAGTCCAGTACCTGGAGAAGGAACACTCAGCTCCTTGTCGCCTGGGCCGGGTCGTTCCTTATGTAAAGTTTGTTCTCTCCTATGAGCATCATAATGAAAAACTTGTTTGCTCTACCCTGGAATGCCCCGTTCATTTGAAGTTATCTTTCGTTCTTATGAATGATGTTACGCATTTGCCATTAGCTCTTCACCTAGTGTGGGTGTGGTCAATCTTTCTTTCGTCTCTACAATAGTCGGAGCGTTGCGGTCCGTTTGCCGGTGGGACACTTTGGGTACTTACTAAAGTCTCCCACAATAGCAACAGAATGTGAGACAAGCGACACTAATAGAGCGTAGGCAAAAGATTGACTCCAGAGCAGAATTACCTTTTGTCTATCATGTGCTCAGGTCCCTAAGGTACATCCCCTAAGCTCCTGAGCAGAACCATAGGAGGTTCGACGTCGACGTCCTACCGAGATTGTGGGTGTTGTCGGAGCTTTCAAAGCCCTGACAACCCCAAGGGGCCAGATGGTGTGTGACGTCTCCTACAAAGGTTGTGGGCGTTGTCGGAGCTCCTAAGCTCCGACAAGCCCAGGGGGCCCGATGGTGGCATCTCCCGTGGAGATCACGGATGTGCCGGAACTCCTAAGCTCCAACAGTCCTAGGGGGCCGGCGTTCCTAAGTTGCATACATACACTAAGAAATAGGACTCAGAAATATCAGAACCAAAGACCAAGAGGGCTCCATTAATTAAAAGATTTTCTTACAAAGTTGGAGACATACAAGGAGGAGCAAGAGAAGTGAGGCCTAGGTCCTACGGATAGCTGAGGCGACCGCTTCGACGGCCTCCTGAACGCTCTCCCGGGCAGTGTCCAGCTCTGCTACGATGGGCCCCTCGACTGCTGGACTCGAGGGAAGTGAGGGTCCCGGCTCCGATAGCACGCCAGCACATATTCGGCAATAGTCTTGGTCAGAGACCTCCCCTCCATCTCCAGCTGGTCGGCAACAATGTCGATCACCGCATCGAGCTTGCTGCCAACGGAGCCAAGGGCTGCCAGAGCGTCGTGTAGCTCCGGCACCGGGTCGGCCGGACGTACAGGGATGAGGCCAAACTGTGCCAGTGCTCCGTCCGCCTGCTCCAGGAAGTCCCACACTCGCTGGGAATCAGCCGCTCTCGAGCCCTGCAACTCTTCCAGAGCTCTCCTGGTGGCCGCCAACTCCGCACCCTCCTTCGCGAGGCGCTCAACCTCCTTGATGTGCTGATGGATGCCCTTGGCAAGATCCCGCTCGCGATCAGTAAGCTCGGACTTGTTGATAGAGATGTGGTTTCAGCGTCCCACCAAGTCCTCCTCCCGGCCCCGGATGGTGGCTTCCCTGGCAGAGACATTGGTCTCCCACTCATTGAGGCTTTGCCCCCGCTTCCAGAGCCTGTCTGCTTCAAGCTTGCACCATCCGTCAAACTGTGCGCAATTGTCCGCCAAGCTCTGCTCACCTGTCGACAACTTTCGGGAGAGCTCCTCTTCTCTCCGAGTCAGGTCCTCCAGCTCCTCGGTGAGCTTGGATTCACCCAGCTCGAGCTCCTGCTGGCGCTTCTGGAGGGTCTCATGCCAAGCGGTTAGACCCCCTTGGCGCTGGTCCGCAGCTCTGTGGCACTCCACAACTTCCTCATAAATCTTCTGGGCCTTCTGGTTGAGAGCCTCGAGGGTATCCTCCCTCGCGTTGAGAAGCTCACCTTGCTCAGTCAGCCGGGTTTCCTCACCCTTGACCCATTCTTCACGCTGACGGATCCCCCTGCGCTCCTCCTCTAGAGCCTTAAGGTTGTGCTCGAAGGACGCGACGACTTGTTCAAAGCTGGAGCGAGCGTTGTCAATGGCCAGCCCCAGTGGAATGGACGCTGGATTGGATAGGGGCACTCCCGCCCCCATCTCCCTCAGAATGTCCGCCGTCATCCGGGAGGGGCTACCCCGTGAAGGCGGCGGCACTTGCGGGCTCAAGACACCCGGGGCCTCTGCTGGACCCTCCGGTGCAACTGCAGGCGCTTCTGGCTCTGCCCCCGCGGTTGGAAGCAAATCTACGAGCACGCTATATGCCACTGCCTGAGGCACTGGAGTGGGAGCCGATACTTCAACCATTGTCGGGTCAGCCTCCTCAATCTCTGCAACAGTAGGTGGAAGGGCCGGCTCTTCTACCGCTCTCGGCTCGCCGGTCAGAACCCCCTCAGCTCCTGACAAGGAGGCTGGCCCCTCGGCTACGTCTGGCTGAGACGTCGGGACCTCCTCGGGAGATGGCGCAGGAGCTGACTCCTCGGTGGCACCCGGTACCAAGAGCAGGGATACCGACGACTCCCGGTCCAGTTGGAGCTCCAAAATTCCCTCAGAGGATGGCACGGGAACCAACTCCTCGATGGCCCCCGACACCAGGAGTGGAGCTTCCGCCGACTCTTGAGCTGGGCCGACGTTTAACACCTCCGCCTCAATCGGAGCCTCGGGGGCCACTAGCTCTGCCGCTGGAGCTTTGGTCGCCCCCACATCGACAGTCGGGGCCTCCGGATCAGCCGCAGTCGTGCTTGGGGCTGGAACTGCCCTTGCCTCGGTAGGGGCCTCCGCCGTCGCCTGGGCAGGTGCGGTAGTAGGGGCTGAAGCGCCTACCTGCTCGACCCCCCGTGACGTCGGGGTACAGCGGTTATCTCACCATCCTTGGAAGCACTGCACAACCAAGAAAGAAACGTTTAAAGGGAGACCTTGACCTGAAGAAGGACCGAAGTGGAGCGCTTGGTTGCTTACCTTGGGAAGCCCCAAGCGCCGCGGAGAAGGAGCCATTTTGGGGCAGGGCCGGAGCAGGTGTCTGAAGGACCTGATGTGGCCGGAGCCTCAGGCCTCACAGGAGCTGGGACCTCCCTGGCCGGAGCAGCCTCAGTTCGAAGGGAACCTTTGGAGCTTGGCCTCGTACTTGGCACCGTGGCGGGAGGTGGCCCCCCGGAGCCGGCGCCCGCAGGAGGCCCCGGAGCTGGATGGGGTAGCTCACCGAAGGTACCGACGTGACTTCCGTCACCCCGCACCAGTTTCCTCTTGCGACTGGAAGGTTCCGCCGAGGCCTCACCCTTGCCGGAGCTGACGACTCCGTCCCCCTGTCCAGAGGGAACTGGGGCTGAACCCCCAGAGGTCCCTCGGGCGCTTGTTGTCGGAGGAGCCCTCCTCGATGCGACCCCTATGTCGTCCAGCCTTGGCATCAGTTTCCGGAGCTCCCGTCAGAAATCAGAAACCATGTCCATAGGTGGAAAGGATGTTGGAGGCACCAGGGACTCAAGTGAGATGTTGGACTTGCTTTGGAACTTCTTCAGGAAGTCCTTCAGGGATTCGTCTTTCACCTGGGTGTCCGCATCCCGCGGTGTGAATGCCCACCCCATCCGTTCCCTGAACTTCAATGGCGCCCACATGTTCCTCAGGAAGTTCCCGAAGACCATCTGGGGGGTCACTCCGCCATCTACATAGCCTTCGATCCTGGCCACAACGGACTTGTACGCCGACAACAGCTCTAGGACCTCGTTCCAAAGGTCCATGTCCATGTTCAGAAGGCACTCAGGCAGCTCCAACTTCTCGTGCCAGTCCATGGTGATGATCACCCACTCCTTCTTCCACTCATCCCATTTAAAGGAGGAAAAGGTGTCCAAGTACTTGAAAGGGGTCCGCTTCCGCTTCACGAAGTAGTACATCCCGATCAACTCGTTCACCTTCCTAGTAGTCTGCAGAGTGAAGACATTTCGGAAGAGCTCCAGAGTAGGTCGTACCCTCACCCACATCTTGAAGAAGTGGACGAAGATAGTGACCAACAGGATGGAGTGGGGCCCGAGGAAGTGTAGTTGGATGTCGTAGAACTCCAGCAAGGTCATCAAGAAGGATGAGAAGGGGGGAAGCAGACTGACCATGGCGTACCCCTAGAAGAAGACCATGTCGCCGGCGTTCTTCTTCTCAAAAGGGAGTTCGCCGGTGCGGATCCTACCGTCGAAGGACTCATGGGACCATCCCATGTAGGCTCGGAACTTCTTTAGTCCCTTCACGGTCTTGATCTTGCTGGCGTGGAGACCTAACTCCATGGCGACAAGACAGAGGATGAAAAGGTTGAATGAGGAGAGAGCTAGGGTTCAAAGCTCGAGGATGCGAGAAGGCAGCAAGGGCTCAAAGTGTGGGCGCAAATGAAGGCGTGAAGGGTATGTAACCTATGCTAGTCTCTTCCTTAAGTACGGCTCCGTGGTGTTGGGAAAGAAACCGCTGGCACCAAGATATATGGGCTACCCGCCTTATGACTGGTGGGCCAAGAGCCCGAACCGGCGGAAAGGCCAAGAAGCCACCTCAAGTAGGTGTTTTAGTAGGTGAGAGTTCAAAACTCTAGCGAGAAGACTTAATGGGCGTGTGGAACCAAAATGAATTACGTATTGGGAACCGGCGCCAGTCAGTGGTGCAATATCTGCGGACAAAGATTTTGTTCGCCGCATTGAAGGAAAAGTCCTTAAAGCCGCGGCACGAAGATTCAGAATGGCCCCACAACGGGTATAACTTCCTCTCCAAGGAAGTTCCTCTCCGAGATGGGCCCGGGGGCCACTGTCGGTGCCTGGCAAACCGGGTATCCCTGGGTACAGGGATAAATAAATGCTTCGCCCACCGCCCACGAGGGCGAGGCCTGACATGGGCCCAGAGGGCTACTTGGCAAGTGGTACAGTAGCATCTCCCATTGAGGGAAAGTCCAGTGCCTCCACGCCGATCGTAGCCCTGGGCCCACCACCTTGCTGAGGGATGATCCGGCGAGTCCGCTAGGGCGGCGGCTCCGGACCTCCCCTCCTGGGAAGAGGGTCCGATGTTGCCATGATCCCGGTAGCTCCGGACCCAACCTCCTGGACCCAGACATCCCACTGAGGGTCCGACACTGCTAGTTCTCGACAGCCCTAGACCCAATCTCCGGGACCTGGACGTCCCGCCAAGGGAAGGTCCGGGAGGTGCAACGTGTCAGGCAGCATCGAGCCTGAGTTATCCCACGGAAGGCTTAGAGAAGGAAGGCATGCTCGGGTCGCCAAAGCTAGGACGCGCATGTTCCCTAAGTAAGCGGGAGCTCGCACTCATAAGTCAAGTGGACTGTGGCCAGTCTTGTCTTAACTGGTCAGAGCCGAACTACTACGTACGGCGGACTAATGAGAAGCCCTGACGAGACAGACAAGACACGGCCGACCATGATGAGGGGCTATTCGTCGCCCTGCAGCAGGGTATGGACAGGCGGCACATTGAAGCCGTTGTTAGGGGATAACATTTACTCCCAGATCTTTAGGGAGGATACGGTACTCCCGGGGCCACTTGTCGGGCCTCGGGCCCCATTGTAAGCTGCTCGACCTTAGACTATAAAAGGATCGAGCAGCCACCGACTGAGGCAACTTCGCTCAGACGAAGAGAGGACTCAAGCAATTCAACATACAAACCACCGTGGAGTAGGGTATTACGCTCAGGCGGCCCGAACCACGTAAATCCCTCGTGTTCATCATTCTCTGAGCTTGATCTTGCTAGGACTAGCTCCCCGATAACACATCTAACCTCCACGGACTACTACCGAGTAGGTCTGGGGGAGGTGTCAATTTAGACACCTCGACAGAACTTTTGGAGGAAATCTATGATTCCATAGTGAAGGATGAGATAAAGTTGAAAGATGACTTCCACGATGCATCAAAAACTGATAAATTGAAACCTGAATCAGACGAAAGAGGTCGTATTGTTAATATTCTAAATTTAGCCCTTCCAAGACTGAATTCTGCAAGTGATGCAAAAGCAGAGAGCAAGAAGATCATCAAATAGACTCGAGCACTTTTCAAGAACCAGGGACACGGAGTGCCAGTCTCCGGGACTGACGGCGCTGTTATGACAACGGAACACGGACGCTCTCCGGTACGGTGTCACGAGATTCGACCGTCGTCAGGTCTGCGAGACGACCTCGCCCGTGACGACTCCAGAGCCCACACTTCAGACCAGGAACCTGTTGCACCTGTCCTGCACCTTGTCCATCCTGCAATTGGGGTCAACTGAGGTGTCCAATAGATCCTTAATCTTGCTGGGACTAGCCAAGTGAGTCCACAGAAGTCTGATGCTGCTCCAATGGTGGGAACTCTGCTGAGCCCCAGGGTCCAGTCTGCCCCTTCTTCAGATTTCCTACTCCGGTATGGCCTTGACCCTATGGTACATGAGTTTGAAATTATGGCCTTAGGTGCGTGTGTTATGCGGTCTGATGGCCTGCTGCAGCCAACCAGTCCGCAGCGGAGCATAGCCTTGGACAGCTCCCAGCTGCAGGTGTGAGGTCATGGTGACCCTCAAGATCTGGCTGTTACATCCCCCGGGATGACGCTGCCACAAGGGACACACCAGCAAGCAGTTTCTACAGTAGATTCCATCCCTAGGGCCCAGTCAGCCAAACAGGTTGCCTCCCCAACAGGCCCGCTTCAAACGGCCAGCCCAACTCCCAATTTGGCCCAACCGCAAGGAGCTCCCGAAGAAGACTTCTACAACCGTGTCTTCAAATCAGTCGCACCCGCCCTTCTACCCCCACCGGCCCCCCGACGCCCCCCTTCGTGCGCCCGCTCAGTACCAGTGCCACCCTCCCGTCGTAGTGCAAGGCAGGCCAAGCAGCAGACCCTCATCCCCGTGGCGCAACGTGCCACACAAAGGCTCATCCGCCAGCTCGATCTGGTAGGAGCGGAGGAACCAGTAGGCGAGGAAGCCATGCAACGATACACTGAAATATACAAGAACCCGTTGTCCTCCAAAGCCCTGTCTGCTATTCGCAACCTCGTTGGCCTGGCCAACAACTCGCTCTCTCAAGCCTCAGAAGTGCTAGCGAGAGAGGAGTTGCATGCACCAGTTGACTCAAGATGCGCCAGTTGCATGCGCCAGTTGACTCAAGATGTGATGTTGCTGTGATGGTGCTTTTTATCACTCAAGATGAGTAATCCAATTAGTTTTATGAGTTGGAATGTGCGCGGGCTAAATTCACCTGCACGTCGTGAAGTAGTTCGTCGCCTTATCTTGGACATCAAGCCCACTGTCATCTGCCTTCAAGAGACAAAACTATAGCAGATGGATGAGAGACTTGCTCTAGAGTTTCTTGGACCGATTCTATCTCAGTTTGTTCAATTGCCTGTAGAAGGAACAAGGGGGGGACTACTGATTGCCTGGAACCCAGATCTCATTGAAGGCTCTGCTCTGGTGTTCCATGAATTCTCTCTATCAGTACTTATTCGCCAGAAAACTACCAACACCATAACTCATCTCACGTCTGTATATGGACCGTCGATGGAGGCTGACAAGCCATGTTTTCTACTAGAGTTGCTGTCCATCAGACCGTTGCAGGGGACACCATGGCTATGCATTGGTGATTTTAACCTCATTTATGAAGCTAGGGACAGGAGCAATCTGAACTTGAACAGACGTCTTATGGGTTCTTTCCGGAGGACTCTTGACAGTGTGGAACTAATGGAGATATCTTTGCAAAATAGGCGTTTCACCTGGAGCAATGAGAGGCAAACTCCAACTCTTGTGCGCCTTGATAGAGCTTTCTGCTCTCAGAGTGGGACCTGTTGCACAACAATTATGTCCTGCAAGCCTTATCCACTTCAATCTCAGACCATTGCCCAATCATCTTACTAACGCAGCAGAGGCAAAGAACATTGGCCACTTTCAGATTTGAAACTTTCTGGACTCAAGTACTGGGCTTCCTTGATGTTGTCAGGGAGGCTTGGTCAATTCCAGTTAGGGGAACGTCACCCATGGACATCTTGCACAACAAGCTGCAGAAAACTGCAAGTGTGCTGAAACAGTGGAGCAGGAATATTTTTGTTCAGGCAAGGCTCCAACTTGATGTGGCCACTGAAGTGATACAGAGGCTTGATCTTGCACAGGAACACAGGCTGCTGACAAAGGCTGAGCAGAGCCTAAGAAATGAACTGAAGACCCGTCTCCTCGGTCTCGGTGCAATAGAGCGATATAGGCGAAGACAAGCATCCCGGATCATGTGGTTGCAAGCAGGGGATGCATGCACCCGATATTTCCACATCAAGGCCAACGCATGAGCAAGGAAGAAATACACCCCTCACCTGAGAAAAGAGGATGGTCAGTTTGCTTGGGCACACGAGGAGAAGGAGCAGGTACTTTACAGACATTTTGTGAGTCTCATAGGTTCACGGCAACAGAGACAACATTCACTTCACTAGAATTCCTTGGATCTTCCCTGCATACAGCGCACTGACCTTGATGCCCCGTTTACGGAGGCAGAAATTTGGGCGGCAATTAGTGAGATGCCAGTAGAGAAAGCACGAGGGCCAGATGGCTTCACTAGGACTTTTTATAGAAAATGTTGGTCCATCATCAAAGTTCACGTGTTGGCAGCTTTCAACAGTATTCATGCACTCCATGATGGTCCTCTACACAAGTTGAATACGGCAAACATCATCTTGCTACCAAAATTAGAGATGGCAGAGACACCGGGAGATTTTAGGCCTATAAGCCTAATTCACTCCATGGCCAAGCTCATAACCAAGGTGCTTGCCTTAAGACTTCGGAAGGACATGGATGTTTTGATCTCAGAAGCACAAAGTGCTTTTATCAAAGGCTGATGCATTCAAGAGAACTTCTTTTATGTTCGCAACCTTGCTCGTGCTTATCATAGAACGGGCAGGCCGGTCTTGCTATTGAAACTTGACATCTCAAAGGCTTTTGACTCGGTGTCCTGGGAGTACTTGTTGGAGTTATTAGAGCATAGAGGTTTTCCGACACGATGGCGAGATTGGCTGTCCTTACTCTTCACCACCGCTTCATCATCGATTTGCCTGAACGGCTCACTCGGAACAAAGATCCAACACCAACGTGGCCTGCGGCAAGGAGACCCCCTTTCACCATAGTTGTTCATTCTAGCCATCGACACTCTACATCATATCTTCCAGCTCGCCACAGAGGAGGGCAGGCTCACTCCACTCCCTGGCCGCCATGCACAAATGTGTGTTTCCTTGTATGCGGATGATGTTATCTTATTCCTGAACCCTGTTCAGGCAGACGTCACCACTGCCATGGAAATACTTAGGCTATTTGGCGACAACACTGGGATATGAATCAATATGGAGAAGAGCTTTGTTGCGCCGATCAGGTGTGATGAGATACACATGGATGAGATATTGCGAGGATTTAGTGGGCAAGTGACCTCATGGCCATTAACCTATCTGGGCTTGCCGTTGACTCTTGGATGCCTCAGGATGGTGCAACTTCAAGGTGTTCAGGACCGTGCAATGGCTAATGGCAGGCTGGCAGAGCAAAATGCTTAGCATTGGAGGTCGTCGTGAGATAGTGCATACAGTATTAGGCTCCTATCGGTACCCTGCGTACCGAATACCCCTTGGGACTGCGAAAAGACCAAAAGAACTTCACCTGTCTGAGTTGAAGACCTTCGAAGGCCCCACGTGTCATACGGGACTGGACCTGCCTCCCTTCTATGGTTAGTCCCGGTGTTGCCACGTGTATCCTGCAACCGGAGCTACGTCCCACACATGGGAAAGCTCCGGGTCAAATACCTGCACGACACCCCCGGACCTAACCCCTGACAGAGGGAAGCTCCGGTACCAACACATGTACAACAGCACCGGACCTATCCATCCCAGACGGTAAGCTCCAGAGCTGCCATGCGTCCAACTGCCGAACCTTCAGCCTTAACAATCACACTGGTGGACCTCCAACGGCTCGGACCTTCAAGGGACAATCAAAGACTTCAAGACCCAACTAAGTGTCATTAATACCATCTTAATGACACACGATCGGAGGACTCTTAATACCAGTAACGGCACTATCAAGGCATGTTACCACACTATTAAGGGTAATTAAGCTCATTAATTGTGTATTAAACATCAATAACCGTCAGGGGCACATGTCGGGCCAGGCTAACGATGTAATGACCAGTCCTGTGCTATAAAAGGACTCGTCGAGCGATACACAGGGATACTCTTCCAGACCCTGGTAGACTCTGCTCTGACACAAGCCCACGAGCTCTCATACGCTCAATACAACAACTACACACCCCGTGGAGTAGGATATTACGCTTAGGCGGCCCGAACCACGTAAATCCCCATGTCAACTTGCCATCTTGTTCTGAATCTCTGCGTGTCCACTACCAAACTACAAACTCAGCGGTCTGCCAATGGTAGTATCGGGAGACTTGCCAGAACCAAACTCTGACAGTTGGTGCGCCAGGTAGGGGGAGGGCCCGAGATTTAAGGATGGTGAACTCTGTTGCTGGATCGTCCAACGGCAACCTTACTGCGCAACCTGCTGGAGGCAATCCCTCCAACATGCAGCAGCCAGCAGGTGTTGTGGCTCCAGTAGGAGTCATGCCACCGCTGCCACCTTCCGCACCGGCAAATCAAGTTGGACAGCGAGATGGGGTGTTTGCGTCAGTCACGGCATCGGCAAACAACAACCCTGAACACGTGCTCCATGTCGCACATGCTTTTCTCCAACGTCCACCGCCTCTAGGAGCATCCCAGGGTGCAATGGAGTAGTGGAGAGCTGATGTGGAACACTTGGTTGCAGCAGCAGCTGATCACATCAGCAACCAAGGTCCCCCCCCTTGGGGCGGGCCCCATCACAGCATCGGACCGTGTCGGGTAGACTTGGTACACACGCTTCACAACACAGGAGGCGTGCTGTGTCTCAACAGGCGACGTTGCTGCCTTCCGGGGCGCGACACACTCATACGGTAACCAGGCTTTCAACTCACGACCTCCGGGCGGAGCTTGATCGTTGTTACCGTTAACAGGATGGTCGTGTCCATATCGAGCGCGCTCGTGAAAGGCGAGAGGTTCGAGATAGTCCTACTCCCGAGGGAGTAGGAGGAGGTTGTTCTGCCCTGGCCATGCACCTACGCATGGTCGATGGCCGCAGAAGTTCTGGCCTATCCTGCCGGAGAAATTTGACGGAACTGTCAATCCCGCTGAGTTTCTCCAAATCTACTCCACCGCGATCGTTGCGGCTGGAGGCAATGAGGCCGTAGTGGCCAACTATATCCCCGTGGCTTTGACTGGGACCGCCAGGTCCTAGTTCATGAGCCTTCCGCCCGACTCCATCAACAGTTGGGCAGAATTGTGCCAACAGTTCACTGCCAATTTCGGGAGTTCATACACCCGACCAGGCACCGAACTGGACCTTTTTACTATCAAGCAACAAGGGGGAGAATCCTTGAGATCCTTCATCCAGAGGTTCTCCCAGGTACGAAATACTATCCCTTCTATATCAAGCGCTTCTATCATTGTGGCATTCAGACAGGGCGTTCAAGACAAGAAGATGCCAAAGAAGCTGGCGGCTAAGAAAGTCACCAGCGTCACGAAACTCTTCAGCTTGGCAGATAAATGTGCCAAAGATGCGGAGGGATGTGCCATGCACTCCCAACCACCTCCGGAGGCCAACAAAAAGTCCTCCAAGGGTGTTGCCACTACCTCCGGGAGTGGTAATAAGAAGAAAATGTCCAACGACAAGAAAAAGCCATCGGCTGGCGCATCTACGACTGCAGCTGCAGCAGCTTCGGGTGGCCGGGGTCCGCGCCCCAAAAAGCGACCTCCACCATCGTCTCAAGACGGTGGCAACTCCAAGATGTGGTGTCCCATACACAAGACGGACAGCCACAACCTGGAAGACTGTCGGGAGGTCTAGAACCTTACCGAGCACTATAACAAGCGTTGGGAAGAAGTTTCTTTCCGTCAAAGGAAGGAAAACAGAAAGTCGACGAAGCTCCGACTAGTGAGGAGTTAGGCTTTCGGGACCCTAAAAAGGTTTTGAAGGTTGTTTAAACCTCTGTCGATGACGACTCCAACGTCTCTGACAACGAGCGCCGGAAGACCATGAAAACCATCTTTGGTGGTTCGTGGGACATCACCTCTCGCCGTGTCCTCAAGACCATGCGGCGGGACATGGCCTCAGTAGCTCCCACCGCCAGAGCGGAGCCGCACCAGAAGTGGATGGACACTGCCATCACTTTCGATGCTTCAGACTGCCCTCTGAACATGATCGGAGCTGGCCAACTACCTTTGATAGTCTCTCCGACCATCAACAACGTCCAACTCCACCATGTAATGGTGGACGGAGGTTCGGGGTTGAACCTCATAAGCTTCTAAGCTTTCGTCAAGCTTCAGCTCTGACCTTCAAACCTTCGCCCCTCCCGACCTTTCTCTGGAGTAGGTCTGGGGGCCATAACCCCACTCGGTGCCATTACTCTCCCGGTGACCTTCGGAACCCAAGAGAATTACCGCACTGAGAAGTTGGTCTTCGATGTGGCGCAGATCAACATACCATTCAACGCCATCCTGGGCAGACCAGCCTTGTACAAGTTCATGGCTGCTGCTCATTATGGCTACTTGGTGTTAAAGATATCAACACCAGCAGGTGTTCTACGGATCATACTGTCGGAGTTACTGCTCTGGAAGAACTCCACGCGCTTGCTACAGTGCTGGAGGAAGAATTCGGAAAGGAGCAAGCTCCGAAGCCCCCGAGCATTCGTCATCAGGGATCAACCTCTACACCCCGTGTGCAGCCAAGCAGCGACACCGACATTCCCGTCAAAGTCGTCCAAATTGGTTCCAACGTCGCTCAGACCACTCGTATATCGAGAAGTCTGAACGATAAATAGGAACTTGCATTCATCACCTTCCTTCGGTCTAACGTCGACGTGTTTGCCTGGCAACCATCACAAATGCCTGGGATCCCTAAGGAGGTGATTGAGCATAATCTGAAGATCTATCCTTACGCTAGGCCTATACACCAGAAGCCTCGGAAGCAATCAGTGGAGCAACAGAACTTCATACGACAAGAAGTGACGAAGTTGCTTGAAGCTGGATTCATCCGAGAGGTCTTCCACCCCAAATGGCTGGCAAACCCAGTCATTGTACCCAAGGCCAGCGGGAAGCTTCGAATGTGCATCGACTACACTACACTGAATAAGGCATGTCCAAAAGATCCATTCCCACTACCTAGAATAGATCAGATAGTGGATTCCACCTTCGGGTGTGAATTACTGTGTTTCCAAGACGCGTATTCCGGATATCACGAAATCAGAATGTCTAGGGAGGATGAAGAGCATACTTCCTTCATCACAGTAAATGGATTATATTGTTACACTACCATGCCTTTCGGTCTCAAAAACGCTACTTCAACGTTTGTACGAGCTATGTACAAAACCTTTGGAGAGCTAATTAGAGATTCAGTGGAAGTGTACGTTGATGACATCGTCGTCAAGATCAAGAACAAGGAGTCACTTCTCGACACCTTGCAAGCTGTCTTCGACAAGCTGCGGGTCACCCGCACAAAGCTGAACCCAAACAAGTGTGTCTTCGGGGTTAGCTCCGGAAAGCTTCTTGGATTCCTGGTGAACCACTGAGGCATAGAGGCGAATCCGACGAAGATTAAAGCTATTGAAGACATGCGACCACCAGCTCGCATCAAAGACGTCCAGAAACTGACTGGATGTCTAGCTGCCCTAAGCCGGTTCATCTCAAGACTGGCAGAACATGCACTACCCTTCTTCAAACTACTGAGGAAGTCCGGAACATTCCAATGGTCCGAAGAAGCAAAAAAGGCATTCCAGGAGCTAAAGCGGCTCCTCACCACCCTACCAACCTTGGTAGCTCCGAACCCTGGTGAGCCACTTCTGCTTTACATTGCAGCAACTCACGAAGTTGTAGCATGGTCCTAGTTGCGGAGAGACCAGAACCATCACCAGCTCAGGAATCCAGACCCCTCCGGGAAGGTCTGGAGCTACCTGAAGGCGAGTCTAGGTCCCAGCTCCCAGACTTGGATCTACAAGGAGTTACTCTTGTTGAACAAGAAGATTCGAACCCCTCTAGGAGGGTCCGAGTCACTCCAGAAGAAGCTCCAGGTTCCTCTAGCAAGGACCTGGTGGTCCCCGAAGAAGGTCCACACACCTCTGGGAGGGTCCGGGTCGATGAAGAGGAAGCTCCGGGCCCCTCCGGGAGGGTCCGGACAGTCCAACACCCAGTGTACTTCATCAGCAAAGTACTCCACGACGCCAAGACTCAATACCTAGAGGTGCATAAGCTGCTCTACGCAGTTCTTATCGCCTACAGGAAGCTTCGCCACTACTTCCAAGCTCACAAGATCTCAGTGGTGACTTCTTATCCACTGTGTGCGATCTTGCATAATCCCAACTCTACTGGGAACATTGCAAAGTGGGCAGCGGAATTGGCTGAATTCGATCTTGAATTCGTCCCAAGACAAGCGATCAAGAGTCAAGCACTGGCGGACTTCGTGGCGGAGTGGACCCCCTCTCCATTAAATCCTGGGGGCCCTAGTGAGCAGAAACCCGAGATCAAAGCTCCGGTCTTCACCGAGCCTCACTGGACTCTCTACTTCAACGGCTCCGTGCAGAAGCAGGGGGCCGGGGCTGGAGTCCTTCTCCTTGCTCCGACCGGGGAAAAGATCAACTACATGGTCCACCTTGACTTTAAGGCGACCAACAACATGGCGGAGTATGAAGCACTCATTTACGGACTAAAGGTGGCACTATCATATGGTGTCAAGCAGCTGTTGGTCAAGGGAGATTTGTAGGTCATCATTAAACAAGTGAAGGGTGAATGCTCCTGCAATAACCCTCAACTAGCTGCTTATCTCTTTGAAGTCCAGAGGCTTCAGAAGGATTTCGAAGTCCTAGATCTCCACCATGTCCAGCGTCTCAACAATGCTGAAGCTAACGAACTCTCGACGAAAGCGTCAACCGGAGCTCCGGCTCTCGATGGAACCTTCGTCCGGAGATTGTCAAAACCCACAGTTCAGCCTGCCGAATTGAGTGAAGGGGGCGAGACCAACACCTTGAAGCTGGCAGTCCCGATGGCCCTGTTACCATGGCAGCCATCAAGGGTCGTAGGTGTTGCCGGAAGCTCCAAGCAACCCAGCACGCAAGACTCAAATGCTCAAGCTAGCTCCGATGCATGGATCTCGGTGATCCGGAGCTACTTGAAAGACAATTTCCTTCCTGACGATGACGTATCCGCTGACCGGATAGTCAGATTGACTAAAAGATACACGCTGGTAGAAGGGGATCTCTACCGGCGCAGTGCCAACAGCGTCCTAATGCGGTGCATTACAAGGGAAGAAGGCCACAAGCTCCTCACAGAAATCCATGAAGACGAGTGTGGGAACCACTTAGCTTCCCGCACGCTGGTCGAAAAAGCCTTCCGGCATGAGTTTTACTGGCTGACAGCACTCCACGATGCCATTGAGTTGGTGAAGAAATATGAAGCATGTCAGTTCCATGCAAAGCAAATTCACACACCGGCTCAACCACTACAAATGATACCGCTCACATGACCTTTCCTTGTGTGGGGGATGGATATCTTGGGACCTTTCCCAAGAACCGTTGGAGGTTACAAGTTCCTATACGTCGCCATTGACAATTTCACCAAGTGGCCGGAAGCAACTCCAGTTGTGACAATAAACAAGCAATCAGCTATCAACTTCTTGCAGTCCATAATATGCAGATTTGGAGTCCCAAGCAAGATCATAACTAATAATGGGACCCAATTTACAAGCTCTACATTCCAAGGATATTGCGAAGACATCGGCATTCAAGTCAGCTACGCCTCAGTAGCTCACCCGGCAAGCAATGGCCAAGCTGAGAGAGCAAATGCAGAAATCCTAAAAGGACTCAAGACGGGCACATATGAGCACCAGAAAAAACATGAAGCCAACTGGATCGAAGAGCTTCCGCCCACCTTGTGGGCAAACAGGACAATTCCAAACCGATCAACTGGAGAGACACCCTTCTTCTTGGTGTACGGAGCTAAAGCAGTCCTTCCTCCGGAAATCACCTTGGGGTCACACTGGGTCCGGACCTTCGACGATGCCACACAGGTCCGGCTCCGACGTGAAGACCTAGACCTCCTTGAAGAGGGAAGGTGTCGAGCAGCTGTTCGGAATGCCGGATACCGCCAAGCTCTTCGATGCTATCACCGAAGGCATGTTCACAGCCGACAGCTCGAGGAAGGCGATTTGGTGCTACAGAGAATACAAACTCGAGAAGGGTTAAACAAACTCTCCCCCAGCTGGGAAGGACCCTTCCGAGTGATCAAAGTATCCCATCCCTGGATGCGTTCTCTTGGCAAATGAGGATGGGACACCGCTCCCAAATCCTTAGAACATTGAGCACCTCCTTAAGTTCTATGCTTAAAGTCACGGAGGTGAGTGTGCAGTTACATATGATGTAGGTTATAGTGTCATTGTACAGAGTCGGGTAGCTCCTCCGGGAAGACAGCCGGACCTACCCGTAAGGTCCGCAACGTTCATGCAACACTTGTCACAGTCTCGGAACTAAAAGTGTAGCTAGCTACATTGGGTCAAACGAGAAATGCAACACACTTAGCCTAGTTCCGTACCCTAAGAGTGTACTTGTTTCCCCTGTACCCAGGACCTATAATGAAAGGCGTCATTATGTGAAAACAAACTCCACGTGCATTTATTTTGTACATGCTCATTATTTTTTATTTTTTATCTTTCTTGTCTATAACAAGGTTGTGCAATTCTCAAGAATTTTTTAGCTCGATCAATTCATGTACCATTCGAGTCGCATTATTAATTCTTGCAGGTTTTCATGTTGTTGAATGGCCCATTCGCCTGAATGCCGCCAGTCAATCTAGGTCCGGAGTGTGCTATTGACTTAGCCTGGTCCTGCACCCTAAGTACGCCACTCTACCTACACCCGGCAGGCCGAAGTAAGGCGAGTCCTAAAAATGATTGGAGCTGAAGAAAACAAACATGTGCACTTGATTGTATAAAGAATTGTTGTTGATCTAAAAAATTTCTTATGAGAATAGTAAGTCGCAAACGAGTTATAGATAAGAAATGGATTTTACTATTTTTCTTGACTTCAGTGTGCAGAAAAAATGATAATCCCACGATGATGGTGAATGATACCGGGGCTATCAAAGCTCCGACACCCCCTAAGGTGGCCCGCTGTCGATGTTTTAAACATTGATAGTAGGCATCACCGGAGCTACCAAGTTTCGGCAAATCCAGGGGTCCAGCCGCCAACGTGAAGAAAAGATGGTGGGAAGACTCCCCAGTAGGGTCTGCTGTCGACGCATTGCGTGTTGACAAAGGTCACTGTCGGAGCTACTAAACTTCGACAACCTCTGGGGGCCCCTACTATCGACGACTTCGGACCTACAAACTACAAGTTCAAAGTGCGCAAGTCTTCAACAAAATGCTACTTCCTCTTGGTACATGTTCACAATCAAATTGTGTATATCTACCAGGGGGCCAAGTGGGACAAACGTGTTGAAGACAAAAAATGAAATTCATAAAATATTCTTGGATTTCATTAATCTGTAGACAAGAGATTACAAAATTGGAGAAAAGAAGAGAAGATACAAGCATGAGCTACAAAGAGGAAGTCCTAGATCCTGCGGAAGAATGAGGCGACTTTCTGGGAAACCTCTGACACGCTGGCTTTGGCGGCATCTCCCTCTCCTTTGATGGGACCTTCAAGCACCGGGTCTAGTGGGAAATGAGGATCCCGGCTTGTGTAGCACGTCAGCATGTACTCTGCGACGTTCTTGCCAGGGAGTGTCCTTCAGTTTCCAACTGGTCCACAATGAAATAGCCCATCTTATTGAGCTTGTTGCCCGCCGAGCTCAACTCCTGCAGCGCCTGGCCCAGCTCCGGCTCCGGATCGTCTGGACGCACGGGACTAAAACCCAGCGGCGTCAGCGCGTCATTGGCCTTGGCCAAGAAGTCCCAAACTTGTTAAGACTCCACAGCCCTTGAGCCTTGCATCTCTTCCAAGGACCTCTTGGTCGCCGCAAGCTCAGAATCCTCCCGGGCAAGACGCTCAATCTTAGCATTCTGTCGAATCTTTTCAGCAACTTGCCTTTCGAGTTTATTAAGCTCTTCTTCTCGGAGGTGGATCTAGTTTCGGCGGTCGACCAGGTCTTTCTCCCGACCCCGCACTTTCTTCTCCCTGGCAGCAACTTCATTCTCCCTCTGGGTGAGGTCTTGTCCCCGCTGCCAGGCCTTCTTCCCCTCTTTCTCGCAGTGCTCCTCTAGCTTCTTGGTGCGCTCCGCGAGGCTCTTGTCACCCAGATTCAGCCTCTGAGTAAGCTCCTCCTCCCTCTTCACGAGGTCATCACGCAGCTCCAGGAGTTTTTGCTCTTCATCTTTGAGCTTTTTCTCCCGCTCCTCAAGAACCTCCCGGCCCTTGACGAGGCTGTCGTGGATGGCGCTGAGCTTCTCTTGGTGATTATTTGCTGCTTCATTGGCAGCCACAGCCTGTTCGTGGATGGTCCGGGACTGGTCGTCGAGGGATCGCACCATGCTTTCCCTCTCGTCCAGCAGTTGGCCCCAATACTCCATTCGGGCCTTCTCCCTCTGGACCCACTCCTTGTCGTCGGCCGGCCTTGTTTGTGCCAGCTTGGTCTCGAACTGGAGCCGGTTGCGCCACCTCCTAAGAGTCTGGCGCTCCTCCTCGTGAGCCTTGCTGTCGTGGTAAAAGGCCAGTTGGACCTGACGAAGGCTGGAGCAGGCGTTGTCGATGGATAACGACAGAGGGATCGGCTCCGGACCTGCTGGGGTCCTCTCCGCTGGTTCCAGCACGTTCTCCATAACAAAATCGGGTCCCACTCTACAAGAGTGGTCCCCTGTGCTTCCGCGGCACTAGGGCCGCCCTCCGGGATAGTCTCGGTCGCCGCCGAGGAAGGTCCGGCAACAGGAGCTTCTACCTCCGAAGTTGACTCCAAAGGTCCTGCCGCCAGATCATCAGCAGCCGATCCCTCAAGCAGAGGACGAGCCACTTCATCTTGGCACCCTGGATCAAACGCAGGTACCTCCGGAATCACCACTTCTGGGGCAGGCGTTGAAGGTTCGGCCTGAGCTGAGGCCACTTCCGGCTCTGGTGCTGGCGCCTCATCCGTTGCCGGTTGTGACGCCCGGTTCCGAAAAATGAATCAAGCTAACGCATATGTGTGCCCAGGATGTTCATCACACATACACGAGTGCAATCACAAAAGAGTATACAGAAAATTACCACAAAACAAGATTAATTAACCAAATTTTATTACACAAACCAGATTATCCTCGAATACAAGCTCTAATGAATATTAATGACAGGTTCAACTAATGCAGTAGAAATAAACTAATTAAGCAACTAAGCAAACTAAGCAAAAGGGATAGCACAGCTCCAATCAACACCACAGGCAAAGCTGACGGTAGACACGGCCTAGAACTCCGCATTATCGCCATTAAACTCCCAATCCTGACCTGCAACTGTTGGCGGGATTGTAAGAGTGAGTACATGTCGTACTCAGCAAGTGTGGAAAGTATGACATGTGGCTGATTCAAATGACGACAATAATAATGGCAAAGTGCTGAAAAGTACAGTAAAACATTTGAAAAGAAACATATTATATGTATGTGAAGTAAACCCATCATAATCATAAATAATATCATAATACCAGTCCATAATTCACCATCCTTATCAATAATTCCAGATTTCACCATTGCCAATAACCATATTCAATACCAGAAATTAATCCATAACCATCCATAACCATTACCAAACTATAACCATCCCAAATTCCAATTTTCCCTCTAATCATGGAAGTTGTCCAGGTGCTCATAACCGGGAGCACGGCTATCATGATAGTTTTAATACACTCTGCAGAGTTTGTACCTCTTTACCCACGTGTTTGTGATTTCATCACCCGTCGGCGACTAAAGAACCTCCCTTATGCCAATTACACTTCCTTTGGTGTATGGCCAAGAGATCACAAAATAGCCTTTACAAAGGGATTACTAGCCTATTTAGACCCCACTGAGATTTCACCGGTGGCGATGCCTCCAACTGAGCACATCTTCAACCAAGGGCCCCCTCTTGAGCCATTCGGATCCCAGGGTAGTCCCACCAATCATCAACAAACCCAATCCGACTACCGCTTCCCCGAGCATCCACAATGGTCCAAACAGCACTAGCAAAGCCCTAATTAATCAGCTACGCCGCACCCATACTTGGCCTCGTGGTGGCACTGTAGTCCTGGCTTATTCTCGCATGAACCGGTCCTTAGATCTAAAGCAAGCAAACCACCATAACATCCGACCCATCCACATACCAGGCTTGCTTAGATCACCCATTACAATACCATATTAACCAGTTCATGTTAACCATAATCTCATCCATGCATAATTAAATTGAGTGGTATAGTTATTCTCATCCCAGTTGATTAAGCGAAGCAAAAGGTAAAAATCCTTCCCGACTCTCTACCATAAATTCCAGGTGACAAGGGTGGTTTAACAAAACTAGTAAGCTTCCTACCATAGGATTTTCCATCAATTTGACACAAGCATGCAGTTTTGCAAACAAAACATTTATTTTAAAACAGGATCAATATGCTTCAAGGACACTTGCCTTGCTCTTGCTGTTGATTAGGGTCAAAGCCTTCAAACTCTTGGTGCTGTAGATCCTCCGCGGCACTTTCTAGCGCAAATTCGTCTAATTCACACAATAAACATACAAGACAAGAAACACAATCAAAGAGTGCACAAATATTACTCAATATGACATGACATGCATGATTGATGCAAATGCAAGGTAGAACTTGTTACTAGATTACTTTTAATGATCTCTAACTAGTTCTAATAGCTTTTAACAAGTTTATATAGGTTTGGATTCGATTAGATCAAATTTTAGAATTAATTCAACACAATTTAACCAGGAAGATCGGACTAGTCCGCTAGGACCGGACAAGTCCGCACTCTGCGAGATCAGCAGATTAGGGTTTTCTAGATCGACGTAAATTCGGAGATTAGGGGTTGAATTCTCGTAAGGAAAAGAGAATAGAAGTTATACCAGGTGTTTAGAACTCCAATGAATCAAGAAACTTGGAGGTAACACTTGGATCTTGATGATCTAGGGTTGGTGATGAACTTGGAGATGAATTAGTGGTGAAGGACGAAACTTGGTGGAGATCTCTATCATTCTTCGTTTCCTCCTCTTCTTCTTCTTGCTTGGGATCTTCTCCTCCCTCCTTGATGGTGGCTCCCCACGAACTAGGGTTTGGGTGGGTGGAAAAGTGGCAAATAGATGTCAAACCAACGGGTGCGGCTGTTTATATAGAGGTGGAGGCTAGGGTTAGATGGATTTCGAGTTTTGGGATGAGTAGAGGCCGGTTTAGAGTCCCACATGGGCTCCAAAAGAGTTAGGCATGACGTACCTAGGCCCACTTAACGTGAAACCAAAGAAACAAGTCGTAAAACAAAAGATCAACTCGGAGTCGCGAAATATCGGACAAGTCCGGAAAGGACCGGACTAGTCCGAAGTCGTCCAGAGAGAAAATCGGACAAGTCTGGCCAAAAATCGGACAAGTCCGAATTTGAATAGAGAGGAAAACGGACAAGTCCGCTAGAACACCGGACTAGTCCGGAAAAGTCCAGGGACTTAGCAAATTTTCAAGGATTCATGGAATATCGGACTAGTCCGCACAAAATCGGACAAGTCCGAAAGTTTCCAGGGGCAGAATCGAACTAGTCCGCAGCAAAAACGGACAAGTCCGTTTTTAGTCAGAGAGAAATCGGACTAGTCCTCAGTATAATCGGACTAGTCCGCACTTTCCTGCGTTTTAAGTGCGGTTTTATTCCAAATCAATTTTAAACTCGCTCCTCTTGTTGTGGGCTAATGTTAAACATGTATATGAGTGTATGTAGGGAATGATGCATGAAAATGAGGGTGTTACAAACCTACCCCCCTTAAAATGAATCTCGCCCTCGAGATTCGACGCGGAAGAAAAGAGATAGGGAAATTCCTTCTTGAGATCATCCTCCAATTCCCACGTCGCTTCTTTTTCGGTGTGGTGCTTCCATTGAACTTTACACCATTGAATCACCTTTTTCCTTGTGACTCTCTCCTTGGTTCCCAAGATCTTAACCGGTTGCTCGGCATAAGCCAAATCTTCCTCAACCAGTCCATACCAAGTATAATGTCCAATCCTTGAGAATCCAAAACAATGAGGTTGGCGGAGAAGTCTACCCCCTTATTCTAAGGCTTACTTTTGGACATACTATATTTGTCCTCATCTCTCCTCCAAGAGACTTAACCAACAGAGTAAACTTCATATGAGAGATAGGCAAACTATACTTGGCAACATACTTCGATGCAATGAATGAATGCGATGCTCCAGAATCAAATAGCATAGTCGCGGGGTTGGAGTTTGCAAGAAACATACCAATGACCACGTCATCCGCTTGTTGAGCATCCTCCGTAGAGACATGGTTCACGTTGCCACGGGCAAAATTCTGCTGTCCACGGCTTCCTTGTGGCTGTCCTCCATTAAGTCTTGGGTTTTGCCTCGGCGCATTGCTTCCTTGACCAAGGCCTGACTTAGGACATTGATGCGCAAAGTGTCCAACTTCTCCACAAGTATAACACTTCTTAACCCCACCAGAATTGTTGGGCGAGCTTGGTTTTGAGCATTTGCAGCAGGAAAATTGGCATGAGGCTCATAAGGCATTGGAGGCCTAGGTGCTTGCATAACAGGGCGCTGCTGCACAAACTGAGTTGGGCGCGGTGCATAACCAGGGCGTTGAGCAGGAATAGAGGAGCTGTAATGAGGTGCATGGGGTGGTGCAAGGCGAGGGCGCACATTACTTCCTTGTTGCTGTCCTTGATATGGCGCCTTCCTCTTGATTTCTTGCTCCATCTCACGGATCTTGTTTTCAACCATAATTGCTTTGTCCACAAGCTTCTGGAAATTGACATAATCGCAGTTGAGTAGTTGCACTTGGATCTCATTGTTCAAGCCCCTCATGAACAAGTATTGCTTCCGGCTGTCCCGACTAACGTCCTCAGGTGCATACCTTGAGAGTTGAGTGAATTTATTGAGATATTCACTCACGCTTGATCTTCCTTGCCTTAAATTCTCAAATTATTGCCTCTTCAAGATCATAACACCCTCGGGCACATAATGAGAATGAAAATTCTCCTTGAATTCGGCCCAAGTGATTCTTCCTTGGTTCTCATGAGCATTGCAATAAGCATCCCACCAATCCGCAGCTGCTCCAACTAGTTGATGAGAAGCAAATAGCACCTTCTCCCGGTCACTACATTGGACAATAGCTAGCTTCTTCTCCACGGATTTGAGCCAATCATTCGCATCCATAGGGTTTGCGGCTTGAGCAAAGGTTGGCGGCCTAGTCCTCATAAACTCTCCCAACCGGTTATGAGGAGGCGGGGGTGGCGGTGGAGGCATGTGGGGCTGATTGTTGATATTGCCAGCCTGCAGCTGTCCCATAGTATGTATCATGGTCTGCATAAGCTGGTTTTGCATGGCCAATAGCTGCTCGATGTTGATACCTCCCTGAGTAGATCCTTGCCCATTGTTGTTCTGAGGCACTCCATTGTTCTCCTCTTCATCATTGCCATCCCTCTGGTTGCGAGTCCTCACCATCTGAAGAAAAGCAGTAGGTAAGAATTAGAAAACGTCCCCAACTATATGCATCAAGGGATATGAAACTAAACAGCTAGCTACACTAGCCTAGGTGGACATGGCAATGCTAAGGCATCCCAAAATCCTCTATTAAGCACACAAGCAAACAATATATATAGCAAACAGCACTCCAAGCAAAAACACATCGATTCCTGAGTGCTCCTATGTGCTCTAAAGTGTCCATTCTATCTAGGTTGCGTCCTACAGTCAACCTGTGGCTCTGATACCAATCTGTGACGCCCGGTTCCGAAAAATGAACCAAGCTAACGCATATGTGTGCCCAGAATGTTCATCACACATACACGAGTGCAATCACAAAAGAGTATACAGAAAATTACCACAGAACAAGATTAATTAACCAAATTTTATTACACAAACCAGATTATCCTCGAATACAAGCTCTAATGAATATTAATGACAAGTTCAACTAATGCAGCGGAAATAAATTAATTAAGCAACTAAGCAAACTAAGCAAAAGGGATAGCGCAACTCCAATCAACACCACAGGCAAAGCTGACGGTAGATACGGCCTAGAACTCCGCATTATCGCCATTAAACTCCCAATCCTGACCTGCAACTGTTGGGGGGATTGCAAGAGTGAGTACATGTCGTACTCAGCAAGTGTAGAAAGTATTACATGTGGCTGATTCAAATGACGACAATAATAATGGCAAAGTGCTGAAAAGTACAGTAAAACATTTAAAAAGCAACATATTATATGTATGTGAAGTAAACCCATCATAATCATAAATAATATCATAATACCAGTCCATAATTCACCATCCTTATCAATAATTCCAGATTTCACCATTGCCAATAACCATATTCAATACCAGAAATTAATCCATAAGCATCCATAACCATTACCAAACCATAACCATCCCAAATTCCAATTTTCCCTCTAATCATGGAAGTTGTCCAGGTGCTCATAACCGGGAGCACGGCTATCATGATAGTTTTAATACACTCTGCAGAGTTTGTACCTCTTTACCCACGTGTTTGTGATTTCATCACCCGTCGGCGACTAAAGAACCTCCCTTATGCCAATTACACTTCCTTTGGTGTATGGCCAAGAGATCACAAAATAGCCTTTACAAAGGGATTACTAGCCTATTTAGACCCCACTGAGGTTTCACCGGTGGCGATGCCTCCAACTGAGCACATCTTCAACCAAGGGCCCCCTCTTGAGCCATTCGGATCCCAGGGTAGTCCCACCAATCATCAACAAACCCAATCCGACTACCCCTTCCCCGAGCATCCACAATGGTCCAAACAGCACTAGCAAAGCCCTAATTAATCAGCTACGCCGCACCCATACTTGGCCTCATGGTGGCACTGTAGTCCTGGCTTATTCTCGCATGAACCGGTCCTTAGATCTAAAGCAAGCAAACCACCATAACATCCGACCCATCCACATACCAGGCTTGCTTAGATCACCCATTACAATACCATATTAACCAGTTCATATTAACCATAATCTCATCCATGCATAATTAAATTGAGTGGTATAGTAATTCTCATCCCAGTTGATTAAGCGAAGCAAAAGGTAAAAATCCTTCCCGACTCTCTACCATAAATTCCAGGTGACAAGGGTGGTTTAACAAAACTAGTAAACTTACTACCATAGGATTTCCCATTAATTTGACACAAGCATGCAGTTTTGCAAACAAAACATTTATTTTAAAACAGGATCAATATGTTTCAAGGACACTTGCCTTGCTCTTGCTGTTGATTAGGGTCAAAGCCTTCAAACTCTTGGTGCTGTAGATCCTCCGCGGCACTTTCTAGCACAAATCGTCTAATCCACACAATAAACATACAAGACAAGAAACACAATCAAAGAGTGCACAAATATTACTCAATATGACATGACATGCATGATTGATGCAAATGCAAGGTAGAACTTGTTGCTAGATTGCTTTTAATGATCTCTAACTAGTTCTAATAGCTTTTAACAAGTTTATATAGGTTTGGATTCGATTAGATCAATTTTTAGAATTAATTCAACACAATTTAACCAGGAAGATCGGACTAGTCCGCTAGGGACCGGACAAGTCCGCACTCTGCGAGATCAGCAGATTAGGGTTTTCTAGATCGACGTAAATTCGGAGATTAGGGGTTGAATTCTCGTAAGGAAAAGAGAATAGAAGTTATACCAGGTGTTTAGAACTCCAATGAATCAAGAAACTTGGAGGTAACACTTGGATCTTGATGATCTAGGGTTGGTGATGAACTTGGAGATGAATTGGTGGTGAAGGACGAAACTTGGTGGAGATCTCTATCCTTCTTCGTTTCCTCCTCTTCTTCTTCTTGCTTGGGATCTTCTCCTCCCTCCTTGATGGTGGCTCCCCACGAACTAGGGTTTGGTTGGGTGGAAAAGTGGCAAATAGATGTCAAACCAAGGGGTGGGGCTGTTTATATAGAGGTGGAGGCTAGGGTTAGATGGATTTCGAGTTTTGGGATGAGTAGAGGCCGGCTTAGAGTCCCACATGGGCTCCAAAAGAGTTAGGCACGACGTACCTAGGCCCACTTAATGTGAAACCGAAGAAACAAGTCGTAAAACAAAAGATCAACTCGAATTCGCGAAATATCGGACAAGTTCGGAAAGGACCGGACTAGTCCGAAGTCGTCCAGAGAGAAAATCGGATAAGTCTGGCCAAAAATCGGACAAGTCCGAATTTGAACAGAGAGGAAAACGGACAAGTCCGCTGGAACACCGGACTAGTCTGGAAAAGTCCAGGGACTTAGCGAATTTTCAAGGATTCATGGAATATCGGACTAGTCCGCACAAAATCGGACAAGTCCGAAAGTTTCCAGGGGCAGAATCGGACTAGTCCGCAGCAAAAACGGACAAGACCATTTTTAGTCAGAGAGAAATCGGACTAGTCCTCAGTAAAATCGGGCTAGTCCGCACTTTCCCGTGTTTTAAGTGCAGTTTTGTTCCAAATCAATTTTAAACTCGCTCCTCTTGTTGTGGGCTAATGTTAAACATGTATATGAGTGTATGTAGGGCATGATGCATGAAAATGAGGGTGTTACACCGGTTCAGGCGCTGGCGCTTCGACCTCCACCGGCTCGGGCGCCGGCACTTCTGCAACAACCGGCTCAGGCGCCAAAACTTCATCAACCACCGGCTCCACCGCCGGGGCTTCATAAACCACCAGCTCCACTGTTGGGGCTTCAACAACCATCGGCTCCACCGTCAAGGCTTCAACAACATCTGGCTCTAGGGCCAGAACTGCAGCTACCTCCAGCTCTGAAGCCGGAGCGTCCATCATCTCAGCATCCAAAACCGGAGCTTCAACCTCCGGAGCTGGTTCCATTGGTACATATTCATTCCCGTGGTCTGACGCTACCATGGGAGCTTCCGGGGATGAGTCGTGGTCCAGAACCACGACAGCTGGCACCGGAGCTACCGCAACCTCAGCCACCATCTGGGGCGGCACTGGAACTGGAGCCGGAGCCTCCGCCTGCACAGCATCAGCTGCTGTTGCAAGAGCCGGAGCTTCAGTCCCTTTTTTGGGTACACTATGGATGAAGGACGAAGAAAATCAAAACATGATTACAACAAAAAATAGTCAACTAAGGTAAAAAGAAAATTTACCTTGGGAGATTTCCGCCCCAGCTAGCGCGGAACCTCTTCGCCGGACGCTCTGAGCCCAACCCGGTCACAACTGGAGCAGTAGCTCTGGAAGGCCCTTCAGAGCTTACTACCGTCGTCAACGACGCCTTGGTTGGGACCTTCCTTGACTTGGAGGGACCCTCAGACCTGGAGCCCTTTGCTGGCTTTGATGCCGAGGGAGACGCCGATGCTGGGGTGGTCGTCACCGTAGAAGATCTACTCCGCTAGGGAGAAGGAGCTGCTGAGGAAGGACCAGGTCTGACGGGCCTCCCGTCAGAATGCTTCAACTTCCTCTTTCTGCTCGAGGGCTCGGGCAACTCCTTGCCCTTGCCTTGGACTTCAGCTCTTGGCTTCGGGGCGGGAGTGGAGCCACCTTCTAAAGCTCCGAGGATCGTCACCCTGGAGGTTGGTCTCCTCTCCATCAGGCCCAAGTCGTCCAACAGCGGCATCTTCCTCCGGAGCTCTTTGCATTCCTCTGGTACCATATTCAGGGGAAGGAAGGCCGCCGGTGGAGACACGTCGCCAAGGCCGATGTTCTCAGGCTGGAACTTCTTGAGATGGGTCTTCAGGGCTTCACCGGTCAAGTTGGTGTCCAAGCCAACCTCAATGCGGTTGGTGTCCATCTCATTGTTGAAGGCCCAGGTAGGCCGGCTCATAGCCCTCAGCGGGGCCCACCTGTTCGTCAAGAAGTTGTCGAAGACCATCTGAGGGGTCACCCCACTGTCGACGCACTCCTGGATTCTATCCAGAATGGGCCTGTACTCCCTCGACAGCTCCGGCACGTCACTCCAAATGTTGATGTCGACGCGGGGGAGGCCTTCAGGCAGTCCCAGCCTCTCGTGTCCCTCGACGGTGATGACCACTCAGTCTTTCTTCCAGTCGTCCCACTTGCCGGAAGGGAAGGACCTCAAGTACTTGAGGGGGGAGTTTTTCCGCTTCACGAAGTAGTAGAAGCCGATGAACTCATCGCTCTTCCCGGTCGGGTGGACAGTGAAGAAAGTCCGGAACAACTCCACGCAAGGGGGCACACCCACCCACATCTCGCAAAAGTGGACGAAAGTCGCCACCAACAAGATTGAGTGGGGGCCAAGATGGTGGAGCTGCAGACCATAGAAGTCAAGCAGCATCAGAAAGAAAGTGGAGAAAGGCGGGATCAAACCCGCCATGGCGTACCCAAGGAAGTACACCATATCTCCGGCTCGCTCCTTCTCGAAGGGAAGCTTGCCGCAGCAAATTTCATTGTCGAATGAGTCACTGGACCATCCCATGTAGGTCTGGACCCTAGACAACTCCTTCTTGCTCCCGATGCGACTCTTGGGGAGTCCCAACTTCATCGTAGCACATCGGGGTGAGAGATGAAAAGCAGGCAAAAGTTTGGAGGATTCGAGCGCAAGTTCAAATGAAGGCGTAAAGGATCCCCAAACGGTGTGCGCTTTCCTTCTTGAGTAAGCCCCCGCAACACTTGGATGGAAACTGCAGCGGAGCCGATGACACAGTTCAAAAACTTCACCCTGCCAATGACAAGGGGGCCTGAGACCACCCCGACGATCAAGTCGAGGTCCTTACCCCAGGCGGACGGTTGTCATAATGAGAGGCAGGAAGCTCGAGGACGGCGGGCTGACAGGGTGCGCGGAACCGATACGGCTTTCATATCGGGAACTGGCGACCTTCAATTGCGTGAGATCCGCATGCTCAGATCTCACCTGCTGCATCTTGGATATGCCACGCGGTGGTGGTTTAACTGCGAACTACTGCCAACGGTACATACAAAGACCCTTGGAGACACGGCTCCAAAGCCGAAGGATGGACCCACCTCCGGCAGAACGACTTCATCCAAAAGGTCTGTCCTGGAGGTGGGCCCAGGGGGCCACTGTCGGTACCCTGCGTACCGGATATCCCTTGGGACTGCAAAAAGACCAAAAGAACTTCACCTGTCTGAGTTGAAGACCTTTGAAGGCCCCACATGTCATACGGGACCGGACCTGCCTCCCTTCTATGGTTAGTCCCGATGCTGCCACGTGTATACTGCAACTGGAGCTACGTCCCACACATGAGAAAGCTCCGGGTTAAATACCTGTGCGGCACCCCCGGACCTAACCCCTGACAGAGGGAAGCTCCGGTACCGACACATGTACAACAGCACCAGACCTAACCGTCCCAGACAGTAAGCTCCGGAGCTGCCACGCGTCCAACCGCCGGACCTTCAGCCTTAACAATCAGACTGGTGGACCTCCAACGGCTCGGACCTTCAAGGAACAATCAAAGACTTCAAGATCCGATTAAGTGTCATTAATACCATCTTAATGACACATGATCGGAGGACTCTTGATACCAGTAACGGCACTATCAAGGCGTGTTACCACACTATTAAGGGTAATTAAGCTCATTAATTGTGTATTAAACATCAATAACCACCAGGGCCACATGTCGGGCCAGGCTAACGATGTAACGACCAGTCCTTGTGCTATAAAAAGACTGGTCGAGCGATACACAGGGAGACTCTTCCAGACCCTGGTAGACTCTGCTCTGACACAAGCCCACGAGCTCTCATACGCTCAATATAACAACTACACACCCCGTGGAGTAGGGTATTACGCTTAGCCGGCCCGAACCACGTAAATCCCCGTGTCAACTTGCCATCTTGTTCTGAATCTCTGCGCGTCCACTACCGAACTACAAACTCTGCGGTCTGCCAACGGTAGTATCGGGAGAATTGTCGGAACCAAACTCTGACAGCTCCCTATCCACGTACACCCTGTCGGTAATGAAGCCTCCACAGAAATTTTACAAGGACTTAGATAAAATTCGACGTCGATTCTTATGGTCTGGCAATGAACAACTTCATGGTGGCAAATGCAAAGTGAGTTGGGCGCGGGTTTGCCGGCCCTTGAGCTGTGGTGTCCTAGGCATCAAGGACTTGCAACGTTTTAGTCGTGCTCTCCACTTACGGTGGCTTTGGCTTGCTTGGGGTCAGACCCCGCGACCTTGGCAGGGTTTGGAGCTACTTGTGGATGAGAAGGACAATGACCTGTTCGCAGTCGCCACTACAGTCACCATACATGAAGGCCAACTTGCTCGGTTTGGAAATCTAGCTGACTGCATGGGCAGGCGCCTGTGCACAGATTTCCCGGTCTCTTCAAACACTCACGAGGGAAGCAGAGGACAGTTGCGGATGCCCTGCGGAATGATAAATGGATTAGAGATATCCTACCGAACTTCTCGTTTGCTCTGCTTGAGGACTACATTGAGCTGTGGACAGCAATTCAAGACCTGTAGCTATCTTTTGAACCGAATGTGAGGGATGAAATCAGGTGGAACTGCACCACATCAGGTGTGTATACAGCTTGCTCGGCTTACTTACTGCAGTTTGAAGGCGCTGTCCATTCGACATTCCCTACAATGATCTGGCGAGCCTGGGCTCCACCTAGGTACAAGTTCTTCTTGTGGCTCATGATGCAGAACCGTATATGGACGGCCGATCGTTTGATGCAACGACAATGGACAAATGAGTATTTCTGTCCGCTGTGTCGTCGCAATTTGGAGACAGTCACCCATCTGTTTTCTGAATGTAGCGTGGCTCAGAAAGTATGAATGGGGATCAGCACATGGATCATGGAACCGAGCCTGCTCCCCTCTGCTTTGACCCCAGGCATTCCTATGATACAATGGTTTCATAACATGCTGAATGACTCAAGTGGTCATGATCAAAAGGTCTTAAAATCTATTATCATCGCCGTGATATGGGCGATTTGGAAAGAACGCAACACACGTGTCTTCCGAGCAGAGGAACGAACAGTCGAGGGTGTCATTGCCGCAGCACGAGAAGAACTCAAGTTGTGGTCCGTGGCGGGTTGCAAAAATCTGTCCTTTGTGCTGCCAAATGCGACGCTGGAACCAGGCCCAGAAGACACCTCAGGGCATGACTGATTCGCCTTCCTTGTGAATTCGTTGATTGTTGTGTCTCTGTTTTTCGGTTACTGTATTCTCTAATGTACCCCTGGTACATGTAATTTGTACTTCTCCCCTGCTTATTAATAGATGCCGAATAGGCTTTTTTTCGAAAAAAAAAGAACCAGGGACAGAAAAAGGGTGTTTTTCATGTCGCTCAGCAGGTTCAGCTTGTTCGACCAATGCTTGAAGCTGTTGGATGGCCTTTGCTTGCTACATTCTCTGTGACCATGGAGGAGGGTGACAGCAAGCCCAGGGTTGTATCATGCATGGAAGGTTTTAGAGCTGGTATTCATCTTACTCGTGTTCTTGGGATGGACACCATGCGCTATGCTTTCTTAACTTCCTTAGTGAGGTAGATTAAATCTTCCTTATATCAAAATTGCATTTATTTTCATTCATTTACATGAATGTGATGCCATCCTTTTCTTTTTGCAGGTTTACATTTTTGCATGCTCCTAAGGAAATGCGTAGTAAAAATGTCGACGCAATGCGGACTCTTCTTGCTTTAGCAGACACAGATATTGATGCTTTGCAAGATACTTGGAATGCTGTTTTGGAATGCGTCTCAAGGCTCGAGTATATCACTTCAAGCCCTTCAATTGCTGCAACTGTTATGCTGGGATCGAATCAAATATCAAGGGACGCTATCGTTCAATTACTGAAAGAATTGGCTGGAAAACCTGCCGAACAAATATTTATAAATAGTGTAAAACTTCAAAGTGATTCCATTGTTGAATTCTTCACTGCCCTTTGTAGCATGTCTGCTGAAGAACTGAAACAAACTCCACCACGTATCTTTAGCTTGCAAAAGCTTGTTGAGATAATGTCACGCCCGGTCATCGTAGAGATGAACAGACGCTAACCACATGTACGCCAGGATCAGTTGAATTGTACATGCGTTGACGAAAGTGAAATACCATTACATAGCCATGTTCGAGTACATAAATAATCTTACAATATGACCCGAAGGTCTACAAATACACTCCACAACCTATGTACAACATCTAAACATTTCACAACGATCAAACTACAGCGGAAATCTAAATAGACGAGAATAGCTCCATCTCCACAGGCAGTCGCGTGGAGGATCGCCAGCCTAGTCCAAGTCTTCCGGGTTGACGATGAAGTCTTCCGGTGCCGCTTCTTCTTCATATTCTAATGGAAAAGTAAACGCTTGAGTACATAGAGTACTCAACAAGTGTGGGAAGAGAATGACATGATTGGCTAAAGCAAGGGAAGGCCAATTATAGCTTAAGCACTATGCTTAGAACCTAACCTTAGCTTCCAATTATTAATATCATAATTCAAGAAGTAATTCAACACATAATTGATGATGATGAATGTAACTTGAATCATAAATAACCACCATTTCCCAACCATAAGCTAATTATGAACTGGCCCCAAGCCGCTCTTGTCCGTGAGCACGGCTGTCATGACAGTTTTACCAAATCTCTGCAGAGAGTGTACCCTTTCCCCACAAGCAGTGATTTCATCCCCTGTTGCCAGGTGGACTAAGTGAACCTCTCTGAATGCCCGTGGTAGCTAACCACATTACACACTTCCTTTGGTGTGAGGCCAGGAGATCACAACATGGTCTTTAAAAGGTACTCCCGAATAGTGCTAGCCCTCTAAGGTTTCCACCACTGAGGATTCCCGGAGTAACCCTCTGCCTCAAAGCCCCCTCTTGAGCCTTGTGGTTCCTAGAGCAGTACCCCTGCATCATTCCCCGCACCATCCAACTACTAGCATTTCATCGGGAAAAACCTAATTAATTGACCAAGCTGCCCCATCTCAGTCTCGTGGTGGTACTATAGAGCTTAGTGGCTTCCTCCATAAATCGGTCCTTAGAATCCGGTGGTACCAAACCCAATCCCGGGTCTCGTGCAAATTGCACCATACCAAATATATCCAACCACCAGATTCCTATCCACTACTATTGTGTATCCACCACAACTAAAGTAATCATAAAGTTTGGTATCTCGCAATTGTATGAAAACCCATTCCCAGTGTCTAAGCATGGCTAAGCATAATTATTACCTATCTACTTCTCATCCCACATCAGGTGACAAGGAATTATATGGAACAAGGCATGCAACATGAAATAGGACATCAATTTAATTAGCATGCATCTAACTAAAGTCCTAACATTGGTACAAAATGGTCAAGGGCACTTGCCTTCATCGAAGACTTGGTTGTTGGTGAAGTCTTGGTCTTGGAGATTGAAATTGGGGTCGTAGCACGACTCTAAATATATTGTCCAAGCATGGCAAAGAGAAATAAAGGCTAAAATAAGTAAAGAGCACACAACACATGGCATCAAACATACACATATGCATAAAACTCTATATTAAAGCGTCCCTACGAGGTATTTATTATTTTACATAGCCAAAATATGCATTTTATATTTATCTCACATTTTTAGGATTTATTTATGGCCCAAAATCATTTTTATTGAATTTTCTATGGCCAAAATGTATTTTAAACATTTTTAATAAATTTTTCCAGGGTCAAAATATATTTTATTTAAACTCTACAAATTAAGTACAACATAAGAACATTTTATACAAATTTTCCTACTGTTTTTATATTTATTCACCATTTTTATCTATTTTCTACACATTAAATACCCCTAAAAACAATATTCAACAATTAAATAAAAGTCCAGGGATTGAATAATAAGTTTCCTACACTGTACAGGGGTTAAATTCACAATTCTATAAGTTTCCAGGGGTTAAATTGACTATTTAACTGGTTAAATACAATTCCAGAGAGTCCAGGGGCTAGTTTGCTAAATTCATGGGCTAGACTTGAATTCCAGCAAAGTCCAGGGGGTAGCTGGTGAATTTCCAGGGGCTGCGGTGTAAAAGCGACGGCGGGAAAAGGATGTTTAAACGTGGGCCGTTGGATTCGCATCGGATGGCTCGGATTTAAAATAACCGAAGCGGTACGCGCTTCTAATCTTGGTCGTAGATCCCCAACCGAGGGCTGGGATGCGGCCACGTCACCTCCGGCGACGCTGGACGCACGCGCGCGGTAGCGCACGACGCCCACGGTGGCGACCTCGCCGGAGTTGGCCAAACCGGTGAATTCTAAGCACATTCTAAGCGCTACTTGCATGAAACGAGAGAGAGGGAGTAGGGGAACGCACCTAGGGGAGTTTTGGAGTCCGAAATCGGTCGGAGGATGGTCGGCGATGAGGAATGGCGGCGGTTGGCGTCGGTGCTCATCGACCTTGACGAATTCCCGGCGATCTCTTCGCACCAGCGTGCCCGGCGTGCTCCTGTCGACAAGGTGAAGAGTTTAGGGTGGAGGGGAGAGTGAAGTAGCCGTCGATGCGTCGGGAACACGAGGGACAGACCTCAACGTCGGTGGAGTTAGGGTTAGGCGCCGAGAGGGTGAGAGGGTGGGGGAGAGGGGGAATTTATAGTGGAGGGGAGCGGTGGCGGTTGAGGGTGCGTGCGTGGGGCAGTTTCCCCGGGGGAAATCGGTGCGGGGAGAGCTGTTGGAGGGGGGTGGGTGTTGGCGCAGCGCTGCGCGGCGCGGGAAAAGGGAGGCGCGACGGTTACTCCCTGGGAGGGATGACAGGCGGGTCCCGCCCGACAGAGAGAGAAGAGAGGGGGTGGGGAGGGGTTGGGCCGCGGGAGAGGGAAAGGGAATTGGGCCGGGGAAGAGGTTTTGGCCCAAGGGAAGGGTTTTATTCTTTTTCTTTTTCCTTTTCATTTCCTTTTCCTTTGATTTGAATTCAAATTCAAATTTCAACGGATTCTACTCGTTTGAACTTCAAAAATTCACACAAAAATGCAACACACAAAGCACTATAGTTTGATCAAATTTTGTTACATGAAATATGGGTGTTACAGATAAGCTACTATAACATGGCTCGTATACGTCTGGTATGCTCTGGTTCTCGTAGTTTGCATTGTGCTACTTAATGGTTCTTTTTAGCAATTCTCCTACATTTAGGTGACACTGTTTTTTTTTGTTTATCAAAATGAACAGATAATTATGCCTGTCTAAACATACATGTTTTCATAGCAGTTACTAAGTTATTGTTTATACATGTAACTGTAGGTATGGGCTAGAATATGGTCTGTGTTGGCTCATGTCACACCCGGTCCCAACAAGACAACCGGATGGCTTCCACATGTATGCCAGGATTGATTCACATCGTACATGTGTAGACAAAAGTGTAATATTATTTATTACAAGCCATGTTCGAATACATAAATGTCTTACAATAATGACTCGTAGGTCTAAAATAAGATTACAAAGCAAAATAGCGGAAAAGTAAACTAGTGTGGCTCTATGCACAGGCGTTGCCCGGGAGGTGCGCCAACCTAGAACGTTTCTTCCGAATCAGCGTGGAAGTCTTCATTCTCCACCTCTTCTCCATTGTAGACTGAGGAAAGATAAGCAACAAGCAAGTTTGAGTACCAACGGTACTCAGAAAGTGGGGAAGAGATGACATGTAGATTTTTAGAAAGAAAGGCCAAATTTGGGTTAAGCACTATAGCATTACATCCTATCCTTAGCTTTCATTAGCACCTACTTCTAAGTGTATGAACACAACCATAACCCATTAGTTATCCAAGTCCCAACCAATCAAACCATCATTCCCATTCATTGACTAATTATGAATTGGACACCAAACCGCTCTTGTCAGTGAGCACGACTATCATGACAGTTTCTAAATCTCTGCAGAGAATGTACCCTTTACCCACAAGCTGTGATTTCATCTCCTGTTACCAGGTGGACTAAGTAAACCTCCCTGTTGCCAAGGGTGATCAACCACCTTTCACACTTCTATAGGTGTGTGGCCAGAAGATCACTACGAGATCTTTACAAAGGCACTCCCGACTAGAACTAGCCCACTGAGGTTTCACCGCTGAGGCGTCTACTGGAGTACCCCTCCGCCAACAGAAGCCCCCTCTTGAGCCTTGCAAATCCAAGGGCAGATACATTGAACCTATTCCCCGCACTATCCAAACACTAGCACTAAGTCGGGAGAAACCTAATTATTTGATCAAGTTGTCATGTACTCAGTTTTGCGGTGGTACTAAATAGCTAGGTGACTTTCTCCATAAACCAGTCCTTAGAATCCGGCAAGGTCCATACCCCAAAACCCGGGTCTCGTGCAAACTGCACCATACCATACAAACCAACCCGCCAGATTCCTATCCACTACAATTCATTTCACAATTCACAATAAATGATCATAACAATTAATAATATAACATACAAATAGAGCATTTCCCTCCCAATACTAAGCAGGGCTAAGTCTAAAAGTAATATTAACATACACCCAAACCAAACCCGATTATAAGGAATTATATGGAAGGGTAAAGTAAATAGGTTTCAAATTATTAATCATGCAACTAACAAAAACTTAATAAAACATGTGCAAAATGGTCAAGGAACTTGCCTCCTTGGAAGTGTGGGTCGTAGAAGGGGTAGTCCTGAGGGCCGTAGGCCGGCTCGGAAACCGACTCCAAATACATCGTCGCATGTGGAACGAAAAATAGCAACACACAATAAGGGGCAAGAAAACATAGGCACATCACAAATAAGCAATCACAAAAGAAAACCTACACAATGACGTCGTTGGCAATATTTCCCTAGTTGTAGTTTAGTTGATGATGTGGGTTGAGGTTCGGATTTTAGTGTCTATGTGTGTTTATTAGAGATTCAGCGTGGAATAGTAAATTAAACACTTTATTCTGGTTCGAATCACAATAGAAAATGTTAACAATTAATGCCTTAAGATCATTCGTAGAAAAAGAGAGGGATAAAATATGATTTTATGTAATTATCTATTAACACAGGGGTTTTATGCAAAAACAGGCATGAACAGGGGCCTAAAAATATTTTATAACATAACTAGGGGGTTAATTACAATTTATAGGGGCTAAAACATAATTAATGGTGAAAACGGGGGCTAAAATACCATATTTATTCATTTTAACAGTGCTGACATAAATTAATTAAAGTCTAAGGGCTAGTTCATAAAATACAGGACCTATGTGTAATTATTTTGAATTCGCGCAGGGGGCTATGTGAAAAATGGGCAACGG
Organism: Tuctoria greenei; assembly: GCA_036927565.1. Classification (NCBI taxonomy): domain Eukaryota; kingdom Viridiplantae; phylum Streptophyta; class Magnoliopsida; order Poales; family Poaceae; genus Tuctoria; species Tuctoria greenei. The sequence goes on along the minus strand of JAYESD010000113.1, from coordinate 87,721 downwards.
TTAAAATGTCTTCGAATCTGGGTCGTTGGATCTAACGTGTGCGACCCAGATTTAAAACACGCGAAGGGGTATGCCCCTTCTAATCTCGGTCGTCGGCCCTAGACGGGCGGCTGAGATCGGGCCACGTCGCCCCGGGGGCGGCGCGCACCAAGGGCTCGAGGCGAGGAGGGTGGCGGCATGGCCTTGACACCGTTCTTTCGAGGGAGGACAAGACAAGAAGACAGTCTCGAGTGCTGCGGCGGGGCTGAATAGGCTCGAGGCAAGGACGGCGCGGCGGCCGCCGGGCGACGGCAGTGCTGATCCATCGCGGCGGAGTCTCCAGGCGCGGTGCGGTGCAGCTGGCGCGGATCCGTCGCGGCGGGGCTGGCTCGAGGCGCCGGCGGCGCAGATCCGCCATGGCGGGGCCGGCGTGGCATCACTGCGCGGGTGGTGCCGTCGTGGCGTGGCGTGAACGCCTGTGAAGCTGGCGGCGAGACTGGCCGCCGCGGATCTGCCGCGGCATGGACAGCTACAAGTGGTGAGGAAGGCACACGATGGCTTTTTGTGTGGAGGTCGAGCCCTTGGCCAGACTGGTGGAAGTGCGGTCACCATGGCAGTGGTTGCAGGTGTGGTGGCCGACATGGCCACGAGTCGCGTTGTGATCAAGTGGAAGTCGAAGGTGTGATGTGAGCGATGCGATGCGGTGGTGGCTGCGGTTCAGCAGGGTCGGTGCGACGCAGTGTGAGTTGTGTAGTGAGGGTGGCGATGGCGGCGACGACAATCTTCTGGAGTGGAGGTGGCTAGATCTGGTGGGTCACTCATCATTGAAGTGTTCAACGGTAGAAATTCCCCTCCCCTCCTTGGATTGCCTCTTGATGCGGTGACAGGATGCCTACGGGTGCCTACGACGGCGGATCTGGACGACGAGGCTTGTGGACGCCTGCGACGGCGGATCTGGGCGGCAGGACTCGCGAGTGGCGGGTGCCCGCGACGGCGGATCTAGGCGGTGAGCGGTGGGGTCTACGGGGTGCTTGCGACGACGGATCTGACCGGTGGGACTCGCGAGCACCGGTGTCAGCAGATGGTGATGATCCCAGAGTGGTTGGGGGGTCAGTGCCCCGATCTTCGTAGCGCAGTGGCTGGATGGTGATCAGAGCAGGAAGGTCCCAGAGATCGACTTGCGTCTAGTGTGTTGCATGACCCTGATGCGGGTGTGGTGTGGTGGTGGTTGTAAATATCCAGATTTATTGGTGTTTGTGTCTTGGTGGGAGGATGCGATTGTCCTCCATGTTGTACGGTTTTCGGACCCAGTTTCCCATATAAACTGGGTCATCTTTCTTCTTATATGATATTCGCGGGAGCTCCTCCTCATGAGCTTTCGAAAAAATAATTCAGGAGGTATGCTGATTTGAAGTATTCCTCTTGCTGTCCTGTCTGTTGTCCACCAAACTCTGTACAAATTTGCAGTCTTGGGTTTTATTTGCCAAACTCCACACAATGCGAACACATGATTTTTTTATATAATTTATGCATTCGTCGAGTTCTGCCATCACTCACCATCAGGGAGAACACAACCTGCAGTTTCCCCGCGCAGTCAAACCTTTGGACAAAGAGTTATTGGTAATATGATAGATAATCTTTTGGTCAGAAGTCTTACATCCAAATCAAAAAGTCAAACAGATGATGTTGCTCCACCCTCACCTGTGAAGGTATATGCATGTTCTTTCATCCATTACTTATGATTTAATTCCTGCAGTTACTATGCTATAAAGATTAAAAAGTAGTGTTGTGCGGTGGGTAGTGTGCCACATCTTGGCGTCAGGAAACATGTAACCACACATTCTAACAAAAATAATGCTATTTATTTGTAACTTTAATTTTGTATTTCTCAAATATTGTTTTGATCCGCTTCACAGAAAGACATTTGGACAACTGGGTCAGTTTGGTATGTTAACGAGTGGCTTTGAATGAATTCATAGATAATACATCTCTGATAGCCATGGAGTGTTGACCATTGCTAATGCATCTCAGCACATATGACCGTAGTTATAAGTTTGCTGTAATCTTTTATATTACCTCAGCTAGCAGCATCCGAAATGGCATCTATGAACTTTGAAAGTTGATTTTATTGCATTGATACTATAATTATACTTAGCATGGGTAATCGTGACTCCTGACATTTTCTCCATCTTTGGCTATGTGCCTGCTTATTGATCTAGACACCTGATGATGACGAGGCTGACAAGACTGAAGAAGAGAGCTCTATGATGCAAACAGTTTCCACCTCACATGCTAGTACTCTCTCTGTTCTAAAATAACTTTACGTTTAGTTTAGTCAAACCTATCTTTAATCAATGATTTTATAAAACAATCAACTTTAATATTTTATAGAAAAGGGCACACCTAGTGCTGAAAGCTCCTGCACAGTATGGGGTTTGCTGAAAGCTCCTGCACACCTAGGCAGTCTTCCCCTTGCTTAAATTTTAAGTAGACTGGTTTGAACCTAGGACCTCTTGGACACGAGTGGAGAAAGTCTACCACTGTACCAGGCCTACCCTTCAACTTTAAAATTATTATATATTATAAAATATTTCTCATGATGAATTTAAAAATACAAGTCTCGTATTATTAAAGTTGATCAATTTTTCAGAAATCATTGGTTAAGGACAGGTTTGATCAAACCCAAATGTAAACTTATTTTGGGACAGAGGGAGTATGTGTGAATAACCTAACATATAAGCCAGCGGTGCTTGGGCAATATACTTACTATTGATGAACATTGCAGAAGAAATATTGGAGCGGGCTAAAAGCCGCACAACAGATAGCAATTATGGATATCTTGTTCTCACTCCTAGAATTTGCTTCGTCCTATAACTCACCTTCAAATCTTCGAACAAGGATGCACCATATACGTCCACAAAGGTGGAACATGAAGTCTACAGACATTTTTGCTTCCCCAAGAAGGCATGAAATATCTAACATTTTAAACTTTGTATCATATAGGCCCCCACTGAATCTTCTTCGACAAGAACTGGCTGGAACTACTATCTATTTAGAGATTCTGCATAAATCAACAGTGGGCCATGATACAAACAGGTCAACTGAGGAAGCAAATGGTTTTAGTGTAGAATCTGGTGAACAGGAAAAGCTGAAGAATCTAGCGGAAGGGAAGCTCATTTCCTTCTGTGGGCAGATTTTGAAAGAGGCATCTGATCTCGAGCCTAGTACTGGAGAAACCGCTAGTGCAGACATACATTGTGTACTGGACCTACGTGCACCTGTTGTTGTCATGGTATATTGAATGGAAGTTATATACATGGTGTTTCTCATTTACAGTTTGTTGTTTTTCTGTATATGTTCACATGCATTTTAAATTTTGCTTGCGTTCCAGGTTTTGAAAGGAATGTGTGTCATGGATACTCACATATTCAAAAGGCACCTAAAAGAGTTTTATCCACTTATTACAAAACTTATCTGCTGTGATCAGGTTTATATGCTTATTCTTATAACTCTTATACATATGGTCCGGTTTTATGGGTTTGAAATAATACATGTAATAGTGCTAGATTTTTAATCTGTGCTTATGATGCAGATGGAAGTCCGTGGAACCCTTGGCGATCTTTTCAGCAAACAACTTACTCCACTTATGCCCTGAATCCGAGTAGTATTTTCTTCTGTTGCATATATCTTTTCTAGTTGGAGTATATTCATCATCGGCATTTTTTGTGCTAACATGGAGTCTAGAGCACTGGAAGGAAGCTTGGTTGGCACATTTTTCGGTGCAATAGGTACTTTCTAAGGGGCGAAGATCTTGGTTGGTGAGAAGCTGTAAATCGATAGGCTACAAGATCTTGGACGGTTGCATGTTGAATGCGCCATTTTTCCTGGTGACTTAGTATACTTTATGTGTTGTCTGTACCTGGATGTGAGGACGCTCCTTTTGTATACACAGAATAGCATTAGTGATATGTACACATCGTGAAGAACATTGTACTTGTGGCCTCTTATTATATGACAATTTTAGCGATAGTGATTTTACTATGGCATTGTTTTGTGCATCTAATAAAGCAGAGCTCTGGTTAGTGTTGAAATTTGCTATTGCTGCATAACTGCGCATGTTACCTTCCCTCTATTGTGACGTAATACTGGACTTACTGGTTTATGTATCGGTGGATCTATACCTTTCCGGAACCGAAGTACTGGTATATATGCCTAAATTATCCTTGATGTATGGGGGATATTGCCCAATTGGGTGTGCTTTGTTCGATTTACATTTATGGACACGATGTACTTGAGGTATTGTAAATTAGTGAATCAGCTGTTTGAAACGAAGTTTCTGTTTGGTTTTTGTACGTTCAATCATTTGTTGAGATACTTTCACGTTACCGATTAGTTGTATCATTTGGGTCACTTGTTGAGATTTGAGACTTGGAGAGGAGAGCATCAGAGTCAGAGATCCTCTAAGCTATCCATTGGGAGTCGCTTGTTTATGTAGATGATGAGCTTCGATTATTTCATCTCTAGGATTTTAAAATCTGTTTTTTCCTTTTATTAAGGGATGGTAGAAAGAGAGTAACAGCAGCAGCAATGGAATTCGACAGTTTTCATGTGACAAATGTGGAATTTGATATTGTTCGGTGTTATAAGCTGTTTATTCGATTGCACGCGCACGGAAACGTATGGAGAAACGCTAGAAAAGAACAGAAGTTTGGCCCACGAGCGGTTACTGGCTGGCGGTGGCTGCGCAGGTCGTCCTCTCAAAAAAAAAAAAAAAAGTCGTCCCCGCGTTTCACCGCCGGGAACTGGCAAAGAGGACAGGCGTCGGTGGTGCTCTGTTTCGGCACGACTCCTCGTCTCGCCTCGCCTCACCACTCCAATCTCGATCGCCATCGCTCGCCGCCGGTGAGAGAGAAAGGAAGGCGCACATGGCGGGGCGCTACGACAGCAACCCCTTCGAGGAGGAGGAGGAAGTGAACCCCTTCTCGGTACGCGCGAACCCTCTCACCCTCTCTGGTCCTGTTCATGCCCATCTCTTCTTCCTCCACGATCCCACATCTTCGTGGCGTAGATCTGGTTTCCTTGTTTCGGGAAATGAAGAGATGCCCGGGGTCTAGTTTGGATCTGGGCGGGCCGCGGATCTGACCTCGTTTCAGACATGGATAAACCCATCTGTGTGTTTCATTCTGCTTATTTCACACAATCCTGATACTTATCACCGACGATGCTGGAAAACAATTCTGCTGTACTGATGATGCACCAGTGCCTGAACCCTCTTGTTGGCCCTCCGAGTTGATTTTTTTGGTCGGTTTTCTCTTGGTAGGATCAAGGGCGCGGCAGGGCTGGCGGGCAGTCCAACTTTGGCGGCGGCGGCGCGTTCTACATGCCGGTGAGTTTTTTTCTTCTCGTGAACGGCGTTGTTTTCTGTAGAAAGTGGGGGTATAATTTGCTAAGCTGCTCAACGCCGTGTGGTTTCTTTTAACATGTTGTAGAACCCCAGAAATGTGCCTCCGGCGTCGAATTCGCGGCTCTCACCGCTTCCCCCTGAGCCTGCTGATTTCAGCGCCACGGCTGATATCCCACTTGACTCGGCAAAGGTGTGTAAGAATGTCCATTTTGTTTTTCGATGATGCAACGTGCACACGTAGTAAGAACAGATAGAAGAAAATGCACCTCGTTACCAACAATGTGCTGTTGGTGTTGCTTCGCTTTAATACGTGTTTTGTGAATGCTTCAGGACTTGAAGAAAAGGGAGAAGGAGCTGCAAGCAAGGGAAGCAGAGCTGAACAAGAGGGAAAAAGTATGTTGCGCACTCGTGCAGCCTTCCCTGTATTGCTAACAGATTAGACTTCTGGTTTGAGCAAGAATTGTCAGCAACCAGGTTTAAATGTGACGTAAATATGTAATTACAGTGCTTATTACCTCTCTTGACTTCTGTTTGTAGCTGCAAAATGTATCTGTGTGCTTTAATATAGTTCATATGACCCTCTGAAGGTTTTCTATTTTCTGATTTTACATTGTTATCTCTAATATATTTGATTAGGAACTAAAAAGGAGAGAGGAGGCAGCAGCACGAGGTAAATGATTATTGCTTTTCGTTTATCAGTGACTCTGTAGAAACATTGTACCGTCTAATATTTATTTTCTATACACGTAGAAGAATAGACAAGATATTGAACCCAATTGACCAGTTGAGGTATGTTAGAACTCTGGGCAGTTGGGCACATAGGCACAATTTTGTATAACATCTTCAAATAGTGAGCCTCAGCTCCACTTGTGTATCAGCATCAGTGTTGTCCAGGTGTCGCCTAGGAGACGCTTAGGCGCCGCCTAGTCGTCCAGTCGGCCGGCGGCGGACGCCAGGGAGCCTCGCCTTGCCTGGCCACCGCCGCCGTGGGCTGCCAACGCAGCCACCGCACGTCACACGCTGCTCGCCCCCCGAGGCGTCGGCACTCACCGTGGACGCGAACACCACCGCCGCGGGAGTAATTGCCGCCGCCGCGGGTGGAAAAGAGAGGGAGGAGGGAGATAGTACGAAGAAGAATGATTAGGGTTATGGAGAACTGTTTTTTATACAGATCTGAAACTCATCCAACGGCTGAGATTAAATGACCCGACTTACACTTCGGCCCAACTTGCCTGACCACGCCTCTGCCCACAGCCTCCCGGCTCGCCCGACGCCAGACGCCCGGCCGCCGCCGCCAGAAGCCCTCCCACCACCGCCGTCACCGGCTGCTGCCGCCGCCGACGATGACCGGCTGACCGGGCACCTAGGCGGCCGCCTGGGCGTCCAGGCGCCCATTTACAACATTGATCAGCATAGGATCAGCAAAGTTGTAGATTTGTCAATTTTTGAATTTTTTTTACTGATTACGAAACCAGTGTAACTGTTGTGTTAAACTGAAACACATTAGACCAGATATAATTATGTAAAGCAAGTATGCTTACTCAACATCACTACATCAGATGCTTTGGGTAGCTTCTGTACATTCATTGAAAAATCTGAATATTAAATTCACTCAAAGGTTATTATGATTTTTAAACTTACACTTCGGTATTTTGTTTGACAGCTGGTATTGTTATTGAGGAGAAAAACTGGCCTCCGTTTCTGCCACTTATCCATCATGATATTGCTAACGAGATACCGAGTCACCTTCAAAGAATGCAATATGTTGCATTTGCATCGTTTCTTGGTATGTTTCTTCTGGTTCTCCCTAAATCTTTCACTTTGATGAAGAATATCGTGCTGTTGAAAGAGCATAGTGGCAATGCATCACCCATATATTGGAGATGTTCTTCGAGTTCTACATTTTGCAACAAAAAAAAAAACAGTTGGTTGTATATTGTTCGTGGGACTTAAACCTACTGTAAGGCAAGGAATTTGGTCAAACCTTTGATTCAAGAATCCTGTGTTATTGCATTGATTTTTTTCAGTCAAATGTATTTTGCATTGACAAACAAATACTTTGATGTACAGATTTCTTTAGTTTCTACAAGAGCAAAAATAATTCAATATCTATGTTAGTAAATATAATTATTAGTGCACTAGTGGTTAAGTTCTTATACAGCTGCACTAGTTTATACAAGAGCAAAAGTAATTCTAAAACGTAGGGACAAGCTTTTGAAAAGGACCATAATTGTATTGATTATCGATTGTCTTGGGCTCGACATGAGCACTAAGAGATAATTTTGGGAGGACTTGGAGGATATAGTTAGTAGTGTACCGGTAATCGAGAAGCTCTTCATAGGAGGAGATCTCAATGGTCATTAGGTACAACTAACGTAGGTTTTGAGGGGGTACACGGAGGTTTTGGGTGTGGCGATAGAAACCAGGAGGGTAAGGATATCCTAGACTTTGCCATAGCCTATGACCTATTGGTAGCTAACACCCTTTTTAAGAAGAGGCTATCTCACTTAGTGACCTTTACTAGTGCCCAACATTCTAGTCAAATCGACTATATCCTCACCAGGAGAAGGGAGAGAGGAGAAGGGAGAGAGGGGCATGTTTAGATTGTAAGGTGATTCCTGAGGAATGTGTTGTTTCACAACATAAACTTGTGTGGTAGCCGACTTTCGTTTCCACGTGCGTGTCACGAGACAAAGGTGTTAAAACCGCCATAGTTATTAAGGCGGTAAGGCGACCTAAGGCGACCGCCCCTCTTTTTACCTTTTAAGCGATAAGGCGTAAGGCGAGGCGACGCCTTATTAATATAAAAAAAATAGGAAATTATAGGAATGCAGTCCCAAATTCCAAATAGATGAGGATGAAACTACCAATTAGCAAATAGAAGTAGTTCAATATAAACCAACATAATAGACAAAGTCCACCATAACTAATAAATAGTATTAAATAACCACTCCCATCTCTTAAGTTTATCTCAATACCAGTTGTCGAACACATCAGACATTGCATGATCATGCAAAAAGTATGTGACACACTGCAACAGAGGGAGTAGAGGGGCAACAACAACAAGCAGGGAGTAAGGCGTCCTCGCCTTATCGCCTTACGGACGCCTTAAGGCGCCTTAGGACGCCTTAGGACGCCTTATGTATAAGATTAAGGCGACAAGGACGCCTTAACCTCAAAAACCGCCTTACCGCTTAAGCGACGCCTTAATAACTATGAAAACCGCAAGAACAAAGTGGTGAAAGTTGAAGGATGAAGTGCAACAATCATTCAAAAGGAGGATGATCGCAGAAGGACCTTGGAGCGAAGAGGAAGATGCAGATAATATGTGGGTGAAGATGATGACTTACATTAGGAAGGCAGCTAGGGAGGTGCTTGAGTGGACAAAAGGTAAGAAACTTGTAGATAAAGACACTTGGTGGTGAAATGAAGATGTACAAAAAGCTATTAAGGAGAAGGAGTCTTATAAGAGCTGACATCATGAGAGAAGCGCAAGTAACATGGTGAAGTATAAAGAGGCTAAGAAAAATGCAAGGCGTGTTGTGAGTAAAGCAAGGGGGCAGGCCTATGATGCCTTATATGAGAGGCTAGGGACAAAAGAAGGCGGAAAGGATATACAAGATGGCGAAACTTCGCGAGAGAAAGGGGAGAGATCTCAACCAAGTAAAATGCATTAAGGATGAGGCGGGCCAAATTCTATTGAAGGAGGAAGAAATTAGGAACAGATGGCGGGACTACTTTAATGGACTATTTAATGACGGGAATGAGAGTATTAGGTTCGAGTTGGATTACTCATTTGATGACACCAACAGACGATTCGTGCGGAGGATACAAGAGGCCTTAAAAAGGATGAAAGGAGGAAAGACCCGCGGCCCCGATGATGTCCCCATTGAGGTGTGGAGATGTCTGAGGGATGTAGCAATAGTATGGCTCACTAAACTATTCAACTACATTTTTCAGTTAAACAAAATGTCTGAAGAGTGGCGGAAAAGTATTTTAGTACACATCTTCAAAAATAAAGGAGATGTTCAAAATTGTACTAATTACCGAGGAATTAAGCTCATGAGTCATACTATGAAGCTCTAGAAGAGAGTGATTGAACACCGCTTGAGGAAAGTGACCAATATCACTAAAAACCAGTGTGGTTTTATCCCTGAGAGGTCCACTATGGAGGCGATTTTCTTACTCCGCCAGCTTATGGAGAGGTATAAGGAGCAAAAGAAGGATCTACATATGGTGTTCATTAATTTGGAGAAGGCATACAATAAGGTACCAAGATCGGTCATGTGGTGGGCACTAGAGAAACACAAAGTCCCAACAAAGTACATTAACCTTATCAAGGATATGTACGATAATATGGTGACAAGTGTGCGCGTAAGAGATAGTGAGACCGACACTTTTCCTATCACAATAGGGTTACACCAAGGATCAACTTTAAGTCCTTACATCTTTTCCTTAGTGATGGATGAGGTGTCGAAGGATATACAAGGGGATATCCCTTGGTGTATGCTCTTTGCTGATGATGTAGTGTTGGTAGATGAAACTAGGGATGGTGTTGATAGAAAATTGAAGCTATGGAGGCAGACCTTAGAGTCTAAGGGCCTGTTTGGAACACGGGAATGCAAAACGTAGGAACAGGAAAAAATGTAGGAATGAAGTGAGGCAAAAAGTAGTAAACCACATGATTTCAAAATACAGGAATGAAGAATTGGAGGTGTTTGGAATTGCTGTGAATCGTGGTGGGGTGGAGGCCTCCTGCTGCGCCTAGGGGTGTGCAAGGGCGGGAGCAGCAGCGAGGAGGATGTCGGATCGCTGCGTAGAGGGTAGCGTGGTGGTGGGAAAGAGTTGTCACGGTGGCTAGGGTTAGGGTTTGTAGCCACGGTGACCCAAGGGATAGAACAACTCAAAGGAGCAATTCTATTATTCTTGGATGAAGCATACATGAGGGGGAGGGGCTTCTTATATAGGGGGAGAACCCCCTGGGTGCACCCTCCCAATCCTACTAGGACTCTTTATTCTTAACCTATTAGGACTCTTATCTTTCCTATTTAAATACAACCCTCCTACTAGGACTCTTATTCTTAACCTATTAGGACTCTTATCTTTCCTATTTAAATACAACCCAATCTCTAACTTCTTTATTCTTTAAATTTCCCTTAATCTAATGGATCTTCTAGAAGATCTTCAATCTTCTTGGTGCGGCAGGACTGCTGCAGCCCGGTTGTGGGCGTCGTGGGCCCCACGCCGGCCATACTGGCGGCCCACGAACGCATCCACAACATTTCCCCCCTTCCCGACAAAGAGCTCGTCCTCGAGCTTGAAGGTGGGATGCTTCAGCTTAAAGTCTTCGAGTTGTTCCCATGATGCATCAGCTTCAGAATGACCTACCCATTTGACAAGCAATTCCCAAACTCCTCGATTCAGTCGCGCCCGTTGGACCTTTTCAGGTGTAGGTACAACTCTTCCATGGAGGAGTGGTGGTAGAGGCACCACCATTGTTGGAGCAGGACCTTCAAACTTCTTTAATAAGGATACATGGAAGACATCATGTATCCTAGCTTGAGGGGGCAGTTGAAGCTTGTAAGATACAGCACCAATGCGCTGTAATATCTGATATGGCCCAAAATATTTCGGACCAATCTTAGATGGAGGTGCCACTATTACTCCCACAGCTGTCCTTTGATGAAGCCGCAGCCAAACCCAATCACCAATCTGAAATTCCACCTCACGACGAGATTTGTCTTCATAGCTCTTCATGGTGACTTGAGCCTGCACAAGTCTGTCTTTAATTTCAGCCAAGAACTCGTCCCTGTCCTTCAGCTGTTTATCCACTGCTGCTACTCTGGAGACGCCCTGTTGATAAGCAATAAAAGCTGGAGGGTCTCTGCCATAGACCACTCTGAAGGGCGAGCATTTGAGGGTTGTCTGGTAGGATGTGTTGTAACAATACTCAGCCCAAGGAAGCCACTGTAGCCAAGTCTTTGGTCGGTCACCTGCCAAGCAACGAAGATACATAGTAATGATTTTGTTGACGACTTCGGACTGTCCATCAGACTGTGGGTGGAAGGCTGAGCTGAGCTGTAGGCGGGCTCCGGCCAACCGAAACAAGTCCGACCAGAACAGACTGGTGAATACGGTATCACGGTCGCTGACGATGGAGTAAGGGATGCCGTGTAGACGTACGATCTCATCGAAGAACGCCCGTGCCACCGATGCAGCACTGTACGGGTGGCTCAAGGAAATGAAGTGGGCGTACTTGGAGAAGCGGTCCACCACCGTCAGGATTACCGACTTCCCACCAACCTTCGGAAAGCCTTCAATGAAGTCCATGGAGATGTCACTCCAGACTTCCGAAGGTACAGGAAGCGGTTGTAGCAAGCCGGCTGGATGTAGATGGTCCGTCTTGTTGCGCTGGCATGTGACGCAACCCCGAACGTACTCACGCACCCGTCGTAGCAGTGACGGGTTGTAGAAGGAGAGGCGTAGTCGGTGCGCAGTCTTCTGGACGCCCTCGTGACCTCCATTGTGTGCCTCAGCTAGGAGGGAGGGCCACAAGGAGGATGCGTCGGGGACGAAGAGCTTCCCCTTGTATAGGAGAAGGCCGTCTCGCTCAGCCCAATCCGCAGGTGCAGCTCCCGCCTGGAGCTGGGCGCGCAACTCCTGCGCCTGGTTGTCCGTGGTCGTTTTTGCGCGAAGTGAGTCAAAGAGGGGGAAGACCGGTGCTGAGATGGCGTGAATAGCCATGTCTTCCTCGTCGCGGCGAGACAGGGCGTCGGCCGCCCCGTTTAGACGCCCTGGCCGATATTCAACCTGCAGATCATAATCAAAAAGCTTGCTCACCCAAGCATGCTGAGGTATCGTCGTGAGTCGCTGATCCAGGATATACTTCAGACTGAAGTGATCAGTCCGGACGGTGAAAGGGCGACCCCATAGGTACGGCCGCCAGTGGCGTACGGCCTTCACAAGGCCGATCAGCTCGCGCTCATATGCCGGTAGCTTTTGGTGGTGAGGAGCTACGACACGACTGAAGAAGGCGATGGCACCGTCACCCTGGTGCAGGACCGCCCCGAAGCCGGCGCCTGAAGCGTCACAGTCGACGATGAAGCGCTTGTCGAAGTCTGGCATCTGTAGAAGAGGTGCTGTCATCAATGCCTGTTTGAGCTGAGAGAAGGCGTCCTGTGCGTCATCAGTCCAGCGGAACGCCTCTCGTTTCAGGAGGGCCGTGAGGGGCGCAGCCACCGCGCCATACCCCGCGATGAACTTGCGGTAGTAGCCAGTGAGCCCGAGGAAGCCCCGCAAGGCTCGTAGTGACCGAGGTGTAGGCCAACGCTCCACGGCCTCCACCTTAGTTGGGTCCATTGCCACGCCCTGAGAGGAGATGATGTGTCCTAGGTAGGACACAGACTCCTGGCCAAAGAAGCACTTGGACTTCTTCAGGAACAACTTGTGTGTCCGGAGTGTCTGGAACACCTGTTTGACGTGTTGGAGGTGTTCTGCCCAAGTCCTGCTATACACCAAAATGTCATCAAAGAAGACAAGAACGAATTTCCTGATGTAGGGGTCGAGGACGTCGTTCATCAATGACTGAAATGTTGATGGCGCATTGGTGAGGCCGAACGGCATCACCAAGAACTCATAGTGGCCTCGATGAGTTCGGAACGCCGTCTTATCGATGTCATCTTGGTGCATGCGCACCTGGAAGTAGCCGCTGCGGAGGTCAAGCTTGGTGAAGAACCTCGCGCCGCGGAGCTCGTCTAGTAGCTCATCAACCACCGGAATCGGGAACTTGTCTTTCAAAGTTCGGGCGTTCAACTCGCGGTAGTCGATGCAGAAGCGCCACGTGCTGTCGGCCTTACGGACCAACAACACTGGCGAGGAGAATGCAGAGGTGCATTCCCGGATGATGCCTTGGCGAAGCATCTCGGCGCACTGCTTCTCGATCTCGTCCTTGAGAAGCTGGGGGTAGCGGTACGGCCGGACAGCTACAGGAGTTGTGCCCGGCAAGAGTCTGATGCGGTGGTCGTGGCGCCGTACAGGAGGAAGACCGCACGGCTCGTCGAAGAGGTCCTGAAAGCCGTCCAATAGGACGACCATCACATCCGTGGGAGGCGCCAGAGAGACGCAGACAGGGGTCGAGCTGCGCAGCCCCGTCCAGACCACCTTGCGGTCCCCACGCCACAACTGCATCGTGAGGTCCGCGAGGTTCCAGAGGATGGGTCCCAGGGACCGCAACCACTGAACTCCCAAGACGAGGTCGAAGCCGTCAAGCGGAAGAGCGTAGCACGTGATGTCGAAGCGATCTCCTGCAATCAATAAGGGTACACGTGGACAAATGCCAGTGCAGGAGATGGAGTCGCCGTTGGCGACCCGAACGCCGACGCCTGGTCGCGGCAGAAGCACCAGACCGAGCTCCTGGATCAGGGGCTCCCTGATGAAGGTGTGCGTGGAGCCCGTGTCGACCAAAGCGGTCAACAGCTTGTCGCGGATGTGGACCTGGAGCTTCATCGTATTGGCGAGGTCGATGCCGGTCAGGGCATGTAGCGAGATGCCCATGTCGGCTATGGTCGCGTCAATGTCGTCGTCGTCGTCGAGCTCCAGGAGGAAGATCCCCCGACCGGAACACTTATGATCCGGCGTATACCGATCCGAACAGTGGTAGCACTCGCCGCTTGCCCGCTTAGCTGCCATCTCGTCGGGCGACAACCGCTTAAGACGCGGACGAGAGGATGCTGTTGATGACGGGTTTGATACGGCAGAGCCACCGTTTGCTGTCGTGGTCGAGGCGCGAGGTACAGGAGAGGGGCGCGTAGCGCGTTGAGAGGCGGCGCCCCTCTGTGTCCCACCTTCTGCAGTGATCGTCAGTCTGCGCTCGTAAGCTCTGGCCAAGCTCATGGCGGTCTGCAGGTTAGTCGGATACTGAAGTTCAACATCAGTACGCAGTGGCTCACCCAGACCAGCCGTGAAGAGATTGATCTGTTGGCGCTGGCTGAGGTCCTCACAGTGGCAGAGAAGGACCAGAAACTGGCGCTGGTACTCCTCGACCGACCCCGTTCGACGAAGATCTTTAATTTCAGCAAGGTCGTTGGAGCGAAGCGGAGGTCCGAAGCGCATGTTGACAAAGTCCGCGAACCGGTCCCAGGAGAGGATGCCGCAGTCGCGCTCCAGAGCGGTGTACCACTCGGCCGCGACACCCTCTAGGTGCAAAGATGCGAGCCACACCTTTTCTTCAGGCATCGTGCGGGTCCCGCGAAAGTACGACTCACACTTTGTGAGCCAGGGCAGCGGGTCGGTTTCCCCGTCGAACTTGGGAAAACTGACCTTGTGACGACGCAGACCACTGTCGTCAAAGGCGGTGCGGTTCTGGTGGTGCCGATGATGGATGTTGTTGCCTTCGCCGCCGTTGTCGCGGGAGAAGCGGCTGCCGCGTGAGTGCGGCTGTTCGTCCTCCTGTCCAGAGTGCTCCGTCTCCGGCGCCTTCTCGACGCGTGCGGGGCGCACGTCGTGGCGATCCAAGCGCTTGTTGATGGTGTCAATCTGCCCCATCATCTTGCTCATCATGTTGCCGAGATCTTGGAGGGTGAAAGTCCCAGGATCGTCCACGGGGCCGGACATGGTCGCTGCCCCGAAGTCTCTGGATACCAAATGCTGTGAATCGTGGTGGGGTGGAGGCCTCCTGCTGCGCCTAGGGGTGTGCAAGGGCGGGAGCAGCAGCGAGGAGGATGTCGGATCGCTGCGTAGAGGGTAGCGTGGTGGTGGGAAAGAGTTGTCACGGTGGCTAGGGTTAGGGTTTGTAGCCACGGTGACCCAAGGGGTAGAACAACTCAAAGGAGCAATTCTATTATTCTTGGATGAAGCATACATGAGGGGGAGGGGCTTCTTATATAGGGGGAGAACCCCCTGTGTGCGCCCTCCCAATCCTACTAGGACTCTTTATTCTTAACCTATTAGGACTCTTATCTTTCCTATTTAAATACAACCCTCCTACTAGGACTCTTATTCTTAACCTATTAGGACTCTTATCTTTCCTATTTAAATACAACCCAATCTCTAACTTCTTTATTCTTTAAATTTCCCTTAATCTAATGGATCTTCTAGAAGATCTTCAATCTTCTTGGTGCGGCAGGACTGCTGCAGCCCGGTTGTGGGCGTCGTGGGCCCCACGCCGGCCATACTGGCGGCCCACGAACGCATCCACAACAGGAATGCAGGAATTGTTAGAATCACATCCCTAAATATAACATGTATTTAAAAAATAATATTTTCTTAATTATGATATATAACACGTTTAGTGAAAGTACAGAATGATAATTTCGTTTCTAAGAAAATTTAAGTGCAACCAGCCAACTTATAATAGGTCGTGGTTAACATTTTACCCTAATACTTGAGTAATAGATAATAATTGTCGTAACCAAAATTAACAAGATTGCTAATGACATAGCAGATCAATTTAGAAAAATATCAGTCATTTCACACTATCTCCTTTTATTTGTCCTTCTTGCCTAGGTCACCGCATGCTGCATGTGTCCTGTCCTAGCTTGCTGCTCACAAGCACTATGTTCGCAATAAAAAATAGAAAAGGGAAAAGAAGCAGTCATTATGTGAAGGATTATGCTTAGCGCACTGTGATTTCATCTTGTGCATAGCAGCTTATTCTTGTGATGTTGATTCGTTTGCTGCAAGCATCATAGGAAAATTTCCCAGAGGTCAGACCTCATTTTCTCATTCCTCCAAAAGTACAGGTTTTTCCACCTTTCCTCTGAAAAGGAATTGTCTATTTCCCTTGTTCCAAACACCTTAACTCCATTCCCTTCTTGTGGAACTGAATCCTTCATTTTTTTCCTGCATTTCCCCTCCATTCCAAATGGGCCCTAAGAGGTTTAGACTTAGTAGAACCAAGACCGAGTATATAAGATGCGACTTTAGTGATATCGGGTGCGAGGATAGTAATGTTTATTTACAAGGACAAGTAGTACTTAGGAGAGACACATTTCGATATTTAGGATCAATATTACAAAACAATGGTGATATTGACGAAGATGTTTGCCACATGATCAAGATCGGGTGGATGAAGTGGCGACAAACATCTGGAATCTTATGTGATAAGAAAGTTCCACAAAAATTGAAAGGAAAATTCTATAGGACGGTGATTAGACCTGCGATGTTGTATGGAGCAGAATGTTGGCCAACTAAAAGGCAACATATCTAACAAATGAGTGTTGCGGAGATGCGCATGCTACGGTGGATGTGCGGTCACACAAGAAGAGACAAAATTAGGAACGAGGTGATACGTGATAGGGTAGGGGTGGCACCGATTGAGGAGAAGCTAGTCCAACATCGCCTACGGTGGTTTGGGCATATCCAGCGGAGACCTCCAGAAGCACCGGTTAATAGTGGGATTATAAAGAGTAGAGAAAAATTTAGGAGGGGTAGAGGTCGACCAAGGTTGACATGGCAGGAGGCGGTGAAATGAGACTTAAAGGAGTGGGGCATACCTAGAGATTTGGCTCATGATAGGACTGCATGGAAATTAACAATTCATGTGCCAGAATCTTAGTTTATTCGTAATTTGTTACTCTTATCTTCTTTCTTATTAACCCATTTCTAAAATAAATAAAATGTAGAATCTTATTTTAATTGTATTTTATTATTATTATTATTATTTACTTTCATCTTATTTTCTATTACTTTTCTTCAAAATTGTTGGGTTTCATTTCTAGCCGACCCTAACTTGTTTGGGACAAAGGCTTGATTGTTGTTGTTGTATTGATTGCATTTTATTCAGAGTTCTACAGCCAGTTAAATAAAACTAAGGATCCCATTATTATATTATTTTTCGTCACCAAGTTAAAAAAACTTATATTTGGTATTGCATAGGATTGGTTTGCTGTCTGTTCTGGAACATCATAGCAGTTACTACAGCTTGGATCAAGGGAGAAGGTAAACTAAACTGCCTGTGCTTCTATCAAGTTATCTGCTGCTTATTTTAGAATGATCCTCTATTTCCAGGTGCCAAGATCTGGTTGCTGGCAATTATCTACTTCATATCTGGCGTTCCTGGTGCATATGTTTTATGGTACCGCCCTCTGTATAATGCCATGAGGTAATTCAGTTATCTTGTTTTGTATATCTTGGACATATGATATTTTTTGTGTATGGATAGGTAACAGTGCCTGGAAACTTGTTTTGCAGGACCGATAGCGCATTGAAGTTTGGATTGTTCTTCTTGCTTTACTTGGTTAGTGTTGAGTACATTAATGCATTTGCAGTAAATGTCTAAAGTTGAACAATATTAAACACTTATTATTTTAATCCTTGAATTTTCTGCACTACAGCTCCACATTCTTTTTGTCGTGTTTTCTGCTGTGGCTCCTCCCGTTGTCTTTGAGGGAAAATCCTTGGCGTAAGTTGCTTGTCTTTTTCTTGTCTGAGAGCTATGAACACTAAACCAGGGACCTTTTTGCTATGATGTTATTACTTAAACATGTATATTCATGTGCCCTTTTGATGTACCCTGTGATAGTATTAAGATACAATTTAGTTGGCTCTGGAGCATTATAGAACAGCTCTACTGCTCCTTTTCAATTAGATACAAAACCCCAGATTCAAACAATATAAGTCATGGGACACTTTGTTTTAGTAATTTGGATAAAGGGATATCAAGATATTGTTATCAATGCATACAAGGGGCAACTGATAACTGGCTCCAGGACTTGAGGCACGAACTGATTTCTGTGTACCCTTGCAGAGGAATTTTGCCAGCAATTGATCTTATAAGCAGGAATGCTTTGGTTGGGGTAAGTACAGCACCCTTTTGTTAATTATATTTTACCACTGAGATATGCATTTTTGATTTTTTTATTAAACTCCATACTGTTGATGTAAATATAGCTATTTGTTTTGCTGATTAATCCATGGAATTTTTTGCAGATCTTTTACTTTGTTGGATTTGGATTATTCTGTCTTGAGTCGTTGCTCAGCATCTGGGTTATCCAGGTCAGTTTTTTATCTGCAGCATTCTGATTTTCCATTATCAACATCACCTGAACCCTTTTGAGTTTTGTCCGTGTAGCAAGTGTACATGTACTTCCGAGGAAGCGGAAAGGCTGCTGAGATGAAGCGTGATGCAACCAGGGGTGCTCTTAGATCAGCATTTTAAGTGCCGTACATTTCTTATGATACTACAAAGCGTACTTTCCAGGGAGTTGTCCCAGAAAACGAAAATTTATGTTTCTTTCTTGGTTGCTGACTATAATCCAAAACTGTCGGTGTCGGTAGGTTATCATGACGTAACAAGATATTATGTAACTTGTCATTGGTTCTTTTACCAGTATAATAGAGAGAATGTGCAGTTTTTACAGTCTTCTCGATTTCTTCCTGTGATCAGCAAATCATAATCGTTAATTTATGGTGCTAGGTTATCGTTAAGGATGTGCAGTTTCTTTTTTTTTGCTTTTTTTCTTATAAAATTATATAACTCAATAATATATGATTAAAAATGTTTCCCACAATGCATTTAAAAATACAAACGTTATGGTGCAAATTATATCTATTTTATAAATTGATAGTCAAAAATAGGATCATGTCAGTTTGAGTCTTTGACAAGCTAAAACAATAAATAATTTGAAACGGAGGTAATAGCATCCTAGCGAAATGATTAAGTATACTTTAGAACAAAGCCTTAGGTGCCGCTAAGATAATTTGTGGGTTCATTGGCTTTACTATGCTACGCTAGTACTTCCTCCTGGTTTAAAATATGGGAGCTTCCTCCTGGTTTAAAATATTGTGCAAAAGCCCTCCGGTGCAAGCTTACAAGCATTTTTTTTTGCTCTCTGATTACCATCTAATGGTGCTTTCGTTTTTTACACATTAGTCTTTCCATCTCAGTTCACAAAATATGCAAAAAAAAAAAATTAAAAGCCCAAAACAGCCGAGCTGTACGTGGGAGTGTCGATCCAGCACGAGCTCGTGGCTGCCGCCGCACTTGCGGAATCGCCTGCACTCATGGCTGCTGCCGCTCGTTGTTCACGAACACGGTGGCGCAACACGCGCACACGCGGGACACCAACAACCCTCGACGCTAGGACGTCGGACCCGAGCAACCCCTGCCGCGAACCAGTCCTCGGCGATGATTCCAAGCGCCTCCCGCTGCGAGAGCACCGCCGTCTTCACCGCCTGTCTCCCGTCCTCGCTGTGCGTATCGCACTCCGGCAGTGCCCGTCCTTGGTTTAGTGGCGCATGGTTTAAGCCGGCGACGATCTTGATGAACAGGCAGTTGTGCATTTGGAGGCAATGATGCATTGGCGCTTGCAAGGTGTTCGACATATTGATTTTTTTTGAAGCTCAAAACTGCATGGGAATCCCTCGTAGCACATATATTAGAAAAAATGCAGAAGATATCTTACAGTTAAAGTAGTCACCATACATAAGAAATCGAGAGTTGAGACAATTTCCTGAGAGAGGAAATTACCCTACAAGCTCGCTATAAAAAGTTCTACCCGAATCGTGTCTAATTCTTTGAATCTGATGATCTGTGATGTAAGCGATTAGTGAAGTATTCCTTCCATTCGAGAATAGTCGACGATGTATTCCTGAATATCTTAGCGTTCCTATGCTTCCAAATCTCCCACGCTGCAGTTGCAAATATTTCCATAAAGCATGGTCCTGTCCAATGCTGTTTTGCGGTGTCAAAGAAGTCTAAATTGTTGTCCCATTGAGTGTCCAGTGTATCCTAGCATGCTACGCTAAACAGGCACAAGAAGAATAGATGATCTGTGTATTCTTCTGTGTGAGTGTCAAAAAGGTCACACGAATAGTCATCACCTTCAATGGTTAGGTGTTTCCTTTTCAATAGATTTCTTGAGTTCAGCCGATCCCTAAACATTAGCCATACGAATATCTTGATTTGCTTGAGAACCCTTGATTTCCAGATCCAACCGAACGGATGTGGCGACATAACATTATTGTAGAAGGATAGATAGCATTTCTGTGAGCAATACATAGTCGTTCCAATGCCTTTCCAGATATCATTGACTTGTCCCCTGTTATGCACCTTCTGCAGTAATGTTTGTAACAGTTGTAGTTCCAGGGCTGCTTCAGCCGAAAGTGGTATAAAGAAGTTTTGTTGTAGTTCCGCTTGTATGTCGAGTTGAACAAGAGAGCTACTGGGGTTCTTAGCAAAGGTAAACAATCTAGGTAGATCCCTTTTTAGCAAGTGTACACATTGCATATATCGGTATTGACAATATAATGATGTTGGCCAATGTGCATCCCCCCCATTGATAGCCATGTTGCTGCCAATGTTAATTCCCTTTCCACCTTGGTGATCAGTTCTGAAAAATCCATTGCCTTTGGCCGTGACAACCCCATAGGTAGACCCAGATATGTGAATGGAAAAACACCTTGTTGGCATCCTAATGTTTGTGCTGTGATGCTTGCTTGTTCGTCATCTAGGTTTACCGGCATTATACTGGACTTTCCCCAATTGATTTTTAGTCTTGTTGCTCCTGCTATGGCTTGAAGTAGGTTTTTGAGGAAGAACAATTCACGCTGTGAGACTTTTAGTACCAATAAAGTGTCAACTGCATATTGAATAGGGTTTAGGGTTTCATGTGCCCTGGTTGTGGAATGGGTGTAGTCAGTAGCCTTAGATCTGCAACACAATTGATTGTAATTTGGAGGAATTATGCTCCCGGTACAAATAGTAGAGGTGAAAGCGGGTCGCCGCCCTGCCTTACACCCCGTTTGCATTGAAAATTTCTTTCTCGGAACTCCATTCAGTAAAACCGCCGACGTTGCAGTGGACAGTAAATCATGAATCCATTTAGACCATTGTTTTGGAAAACCCATGGTGCATAGTATTAGCAACAGGAAGTTGTGTTCTACAATGTTAAATGCTTTTTCAAAGTCCAGCTTTAATATGACTATGCTTCTGTGAGATTTTTTGCACTGATAAATGTACTCATAAGTCCAATCCATACAATCTTGTATCGTCCTTTTCCTTATGAAGCCATATTGATTTTTGTGGATCAACTTCATAATAACTCTTTGCAGCTGTATAGATAGCACTTTAGTAATTAGCTTGACAGAGGAATTTAATAGGAAAATTGGTATGTAGTCCCGCACCGCGGTTGGATTCCCTACTTTTGGAAGCAGGACGATGTAAGAGCCGTTGAGAGGCGCTATGCTTACTGTGTTGTTGCAGAAGTCCGCAAATAGTGTGTAAATATCAGCTTTAGTGATGTGCCAACAAGTCTTGTAAAACCTTGTGTTGAATCCATCAGGACCTGGTGACTTATCTGATGGCATTTACTTAACCGCCCGATCAATTTCATCCATACTGATATGATCACATAGGTGATGCAGATTATGATGTTCCTGTATCATAGCCCATAATTATGGCCAGGGTTGAATTTGTTGAGATTGTCCCAGTCTTTGACTGAATTCGTTTCAGAGAAGGCTTGCTTTGTCATTATGATCCAGCAAATCCGTCCTAGCATTGTCGTGTATGATTGTTATTGTGTTCCTTCTGTACCTCTGTGTTGCGGCGGCCAGGAAGAATTTAGTTGGTTCATCACCCAATTTTGTCCATTGTGCTATGTACCTTTGTCTCCAATAATCATTCTTATTTTGCAAGAGTTTGGAGATATGTGATTTGATCAACTCTTTGAAGATCTTTTCCTGAGTGAATAAGCCTCGCTGCTCTTCTAATTTGTCTACCACCAACATTATTTCACTGCATTTACATATTAGTTTTGAGATGCTCCCAATGTTTCTACTCCACTGTTTCAAATGGTATCTCAGTCGTTTAAACTTTGTTGAGAGTTGTCTTGCACTGTTCATTTCAGGTACCGGTTGTTCCCATGAGTGTTGTACAATTCCCAAGAAATCCGGGTGTTGTATCCAATACTTTTTGAATCTGAAGCGTTGAGCTATGGGAGTATTCGTGCCAATCTGTGCGAGGCAAGGGATATGATCAGATATCTCTCTTGCCAATGGTAACATAATGGTATTGGGGAATTTAATGGTCCATTGTGGAGAAGTGAAACACCAGTCCAATTGCTCCAATAGTGGCATGTCTTGCATGTTACTCTATGTATAGTTCATTCCTTTTAAAGGGATCTCAGTTAATCTGAGATGTTGAATGATATTGTTAAAGGTTCGCATATCTCCAAAATGTGCGCCTGCCCTGTTTCTGTCTTCTGTACTTCTGTAGTAGTTGAAGTCCCCTATTATCATCCATAGATCTTTCGGTTGTATGTCCAGATCCCATAACCATTGAGTAAATTCAAGCCTTTTTGGGCCATTGCATGGTCCATACACTGTCAAGAGATGTCATTTCCCCCCATTTTGTAGTCAAGTAGGGCTAATGTTTAGTGCAACACACAAAATTACTTTTCATTACTTGTCTTTGCAATGTAAAGTGTTGCATGGTAGTACTCTTGATGGAGTGTTAAATCTCTTGAATTGCAGCTAAAACGACAATTTGTATATGATATCTAAAATATTAAAACATTAACTGCTCCAGGTACTACCATGAACAATGACAAAAAATTCTTCATTGTCACAGATGACGTCTTCATTTAGTTCCCATGTTTTAAGCATAATTCCTTCTTGCTTCCACCTTTTTTCATGAACTAATTTCTAACAGACAGGTTGACACAAATCAAATCAGAGCTAGTTGAAGAACACAACTTGTACTGGAACAACTTGTCTATATGTCGTACATGTAGCAGAACAGCTTCTCTGTTTAGCCACAACCTGTACTGGAACAGCTACATGGTAGTAATGTTGATGGAGTGTTAAATATCATGAATTGCAACAAAAACCATGTGTGTGTCAGCTGTTTCTTATGTGTGTAATGCAGCAGCAGAAGAGTATATTGTGAACTCAACAATTCAATAGAAAGTGTACAAAAGTTGAGTACAGTAACCACCATCAAAGTATGAAAGTGAGTACATTGAGTGTGAAAAAACTTTTTTAGACAAATCATGAAGCAGTACATATCAAAATTCAATAGCTAAAATGGAATGCAAATTTTGTTCTTTTACATTGTTCATTAGACCCGTACACTATCCTTTTTTCGGGTACTTACGACTATCATGTCCAACATCTTTACATGTCTTGCATTTGTGGAGCTCTGATTCTTTATTCTTTCTTTTCTTGCTTTTATCTGCATGTCCAAAATTCTCTTGCACCTTCCTTTTGAACGAACATCATTAGGTGAGAATATTTGCACTTCGTTTAGAATGTTACAACCAATAAATTTCTCTTGTTCTTCTTGTCTCGTGCGAGACAGTGGTTGAAATAACAAGGACAATGATTTCAAATTTTCTAATAACATGTTCATGCCTTCTTCAGATGTCTTGGCCATTTGATAAATATCTTCAAATTCATTATGCACACATGACATATTTCTTTTAATAGAATCATTCATGGAGGTTGTTGCATTTTGCACTAACAAATTATCATACCTACAAAACTAGAAAACATAACATTAACATGATATGACATAAAAGATAATACCTGTAAGATATGACATTAAAATAAAATAATAGTATAGATATTACCTTTTACAGTATTTTGTCCATCTATCTGTGATGTAGTGCATTGGTAATTTATTCAATTTTGTACCTCTGAGGATTCGTATAATATGACGACATGGTATTTCTTTTGATGAAAAAAGCATGCACAAGCACTTATACAAGATCTGTAGTGAAACAAATAACCTATCTAACTCTGTTGTGATTATCAGTGATGGTAACAATCTTTCTGTCTCCACTTCAGTTGTGCTCTAGACATCATAATACTTCCTTGCAGCTAACACCTCTTCTTGAAACTTTCTGAATACTTCATGTGTAAAAACAGTGGCACCATGTTCTTTTATTTCCCATGAAGTAAATAAGCTAGGATTCGTATGCATAGAGGTGTTATCATGTATGAGTTTTTCATGTCGTTGGCATTTCAATGGATGTCAAACCGTAGCCAAAACTCTATAAATGCAAGTTTGCAACCTATAAAGCGATAAAAAATGAATTTGCACTCTCTAACATTGATGTTGTCCGAAGAATACTTCCAAGCTAAATGTGAGTAAAATATGCTGGTATCCATGATTGGCGGATTTTATATCTGTTGCGTAACCACTCATTGTCTTCCAAATTATAATGTGTTATCATGTCATGCCATTTTTTTTCAAATTCATCTACTGTTTCTGAACCTCATACACATGAGTTCACTGTTTTCCAGAACTGATCATCTTGTAATAACATTAGACCAATTCTCTCAGGCAATTTCTTCATTATATGCCACATACACAACCTAAGCATAGTGTTTGGTAAAACTGTAGCAATGACAGCCCTCATATTGGCATCCTCATCAGTCACAATAAGATTGGGAGCCTTCCCTCTCATAGCTCATAAAAACGTTTCAAATAACCAAATATAGTTTTCAATCTTTTCATCAGCTAAAAAATCAGCACCAAAAAAATATAGAACACATATGATGATCCACTCCAGTGAAATATGTGAATTTCATATCATATTGG
Organism: Tuctoria greenei; assembly: GCA_036927565.1. Classification (NCBI taxonomy): domain Eukaryota; kingdom Viridiplantae; phylum Streptophyta; class Magnoliopsida; order Poales; family Poaceae; genus Tuctoria; species Tuctoria greenei. The sequence goes on along the minus strand of JAYESD010000113.1, from coordinate 62,798 downwards.
TTAGTACTATAAGTGGAATCAAAACTAACCACATCACTGAAATGAACATAGTTCATCCTACTAGTTGCATATGCCCAAAAAAACATGAACCAAACGACCATCATTCACTTCATATTCAAAGAAAAATTCAGCATCCAACTCCTTAAGTGTCTCAAATTGGTCAATAAACATTTGAGCATCCACATTTTTTTTGGAAATCAGTATAGAAGTTTTGTAGATCCTTTTTTGTGCAATCCACATACTCAAAACCCCCTGCACCCACATGTAGTAGCCTATATGCTTGTGATGTTCTGATGTCTGCTTTGTGACAATTAAAAAGGGTTGTTTTAACCTTCTCACTGACATGTCACTTGGATCTAAGTAGATGAATTTTGCTAGGTGTAACAAGATCATGGTTATATTCCTCATGAAATCTTGCAATCTCATACTTTCCTTCAATAGTGTGTTTCACATAAATGTAATTAAGCTCCACATCCACATCTACTCTCCCTAGTAAATCGCAAATTGGACAAATCCTTGGATGTATTATTTTTTTTATCTGAAACCTTCTCTTGCACATAAGTACCGTTTCCATTTAACAAATCTTCTTTCATCATGTCTTTGTTGTTCGATACAAACAGAAAAACCAATATCATGTGCATAGTCTTTTAAAATTTCTCAACAGATTCAACATCATCAAATGTCATGCCCACCTATAAATATAAATAATTACTATCCATGATCAAATAAACAAATTGTAAATATATGAAAAATTAAATATATAAAACACTTACTTCAAGAACATTTTTTCTTCGTTGGTGTCCTAAATCCATCAGTAATATTGTCATGTTCCGAATCATCCCAAGCAGAAGACTGTACTACAAGTATGTATATGACATATGATCACCTTCCATTATATAATACGTAATGGTAAAAATATAATACATTATAGAATGACGAAATAGTTTGTACCTATTATTCATGGCACACTGAGAAACCTCACCAAGTATTTCTTCTGACTCGACATTAGCGAGAGGTATATGATTATGAACTTCTTCCACTGTAACTTGTGGTCTCCATGAAGATGATTGAAGTGCTAAAATTTGTAAAACCAAATAATTGGTATCTGAAACAAAAAAAATCAGCTTTGTTGTACCTGTCGGGAGTAGAAGGCGATTGACTATTCTCCTGCGTTTTCATGTCATGTGGTACCCAATTCATCCTTGCCGTTGCACTGTTGTAGTTCGTGCCAGCGAAGTCGCCGATGGAGCGGACGCACAGACCGAGATTGTGCAGGCTCGTTCGTGCGTACGTCAACCGGGAGGCAGCGGGACCGATCACCAGGCAGTTGTCGTACGTAAAACCGAGAGCGGCCCGAGCTCGATCGGGAGGCGGCGGGACCAATCAGCGGGCACTGTCATACGTAAACCCGCGTCCAGGGATCGATTGGATGCACACGTGTACGTAAGCCGGGAGGCGAGTGCAGACAATTCCGTGAACGAGGGTGGCAGCGGTTTTGAGGCGGGGCAGAAGCGCTGGATGGGTACTCCCACGTACAGCTCGGCTGTTTTTGGCTCTCAGGGTCCTTTTTGCATATTTCATGGACTTAGGTGGAAGGACTAATGTGAAAAAACGAAGGCACCATTGGATGGTAATCAGAGGGCTAAAACATCTGCTTGCAGGCTTGCACCGGAGGGCTGCTTGCACAACAGTTGTTGTCTTAAAATATTTGTCATTGTTCAGTAAAAAAATAAACTAACCATTAACAAATATTTTGAATAGGAAAAGAGTAATAAGAACTTTTACTTGGAAAATTATCGTGGGCCGTGATTGCACCAAATGGGCCAAGCTCGTAAGCGACGGTCGAATCGGGCGTTCCAGCCAGACCAGGCCGCGGACCTCATTTTCCACCGACGAAGCTAGGCCCACAAACCACATCAAGCAACCAAACAGTGCGACCCTATTCCGGTTGGGCGTGACTCAGGGTCGGGGTCGGGCCGAGCAACCAATCACGCCCGTATTAGATGAACTCATGCATAATATCCTGTCCCCCATCTCGTCTCAACCAAACGCGACTTTACCTTACCTCTCGCCCCGAACGTCACCAGCATAAGTACTGTTGACCGATGTCTGGCCAGCGATGACAGTCTGTGGTCTACAGTGACTCCGCCTCTCGGACCGTTGTTACTGCACCTGTACAGTAAAATTCAATCGGACCGTTGATTGGTATCCAACGGATGCTGCTTCTCAACTATGTTAGCCCACATTAAATTGGTCCAGTCAAGCATGTCTAACTGGGGAACGGGCCGTAGCCCAGTTAGCCAGCGTGGGAGGTTACCACCCGTGCCGCTAGGGATCGATCTCTGGTACTTATTCTCCTTCTTAATGAATTGGCAGTGCTCCTGCTCATGGTGTCCCGATCATGTCTTCAAAAAAAAAAGCACGTCTAACTGATTTTTTTCCCTAGATAAACATTCCATCGAAAAAAATTACTCCAAGCTGACGCAAAGAATATATTTCCTGAAAGCTCAACAACTAAAATATATTTCTTCCCAAGTTCACAAAAGTAAAACATCCATTTTCAGTTAACATCATTCATCAATCATTCTTGATATTATAACTACGACAATAGTTTTTCAGCATTAGGATGCTTCTTTTACTATATCAACACTGATTTTGTAAAAATAATATATGAAAAATATTGTTGACGACAGTCACGTATGAAGTAACTGATGGACAAATATTTTTCAAATCCCTATGTTGATTCCTTAAAAAATATTGTTTTTTAATGTTGATATACTCTCTCCGTTCTCCAAAATTTGTTACTTATTAGTTCAAAAATAATCTGATAAGCAACAATATTTCGAAATGAAAAGAGTGCAAGGTTGATTTTATTTAGATGTTTAAAGTCTGTATTATTTATACCAAACATCTGTCTCACATTGTAGCAAGTAAACAAGGAGGAAAAAAATTGTTGTTGGACCTACATGAGCTCCAGGAGCACTGCTCTTTGCGTCAGCTGAAGTACTTTTTTTCCATAGAGTATTTATCTAGGGAAAAATTCGGTTAGACATGCTTGATTTGACGAATTTAGTGTGACTTAACATTGATGAGAATTAGCAGCCTTTGGATACCAAAGCAACTGTTGGATTGAGTTGTACTGCACTAGCCATGGCCGGTCGGCAGGTCATTAACGCCTCCCTGCCCCACGCCTCTACCAACCTTGCCATCAGTATATGCGATCCATACGCTCCTCTTAAAGTCCCCTCGTCGTCAGATTCTCCCTCACTCGCTCACAAGCACAACACATTGCTTGCTGGCGCTGCCTCCTCCTCCTCCTGCAGTCCCACTCGCCATTGCTGGCCTGGTTAAGTGTTAACCTCACACTACTCCAAGCTCCTGGTTAACGTAGCCGGTTCCGTTGGAGTGGATCGAGAAGAGCCGATCCGAGGAGGATCAGGAAGCAGAGCTCTAGCAGCGAGCCCGCCGAAGCGAGCGAGGATGGTGTTTTTCTGCTTCCTGGTGGACCAGAGGCGGAGGGTGCGGAGCAGCAAGCCGGCGGCGGGGATCTGCTCCCGGTGCGGCGGGTGCGCGAGCGTCGCGGACATGGAGACGGCCACCAGGCTCTGCTACCTCCTCACCGTGCGCCGCCGCACCTGGCGCGCCATCGTCTGCACCTTCTGCGGCGCCATGCTCAAGTCCTACCGTCACTACAGGCTCTACCGGTGACCGCAGCGGCACCCTGATGTGCGGTGCATCAGCCGATTGCTGGTCGTAGCTAGCCGCGAGTGGTCTGTGTTGCTGGCTGGTGATTTCGCGCGCGCGACTCTTGATGGCAGAGTTCGCAGAAAATTAGATTACAGATTGTTGTGATGGCATGTGTTAAGTTTATTGCATGTATGTATGGGAGGCATGGATTTGATTCTGTGACCATCTTCGTCTTCCTTCTCGCGCGTACACCTCTCTTCAACGAGATTATAATAATTTTAACTCAATAAACAGATGCAGCCAGCCCCCAGAGTTTCAGAGGCTTTAGTTTCGCCAGGAAGAAAAAAGCAAAAGGTCCATCTACCGTGCCCGACCACCAACTGCTGAGCATTTACCACGCCATGCGAGATCATCAATGGAGTTTTGGCGGGTAACCCAACTGCTCCTGGAACCAACTGTCGTTTCTCATGGCGTTTTTAAGCTGGCAACACAGCCTTACCGTGCTCGTACTACACGGTCGGAACATGGTTCCAGGGCCCGGTCGGCAGGACTGGCCCTAAGTTCAACGTACTCCCTCCAGTGTACAAAATATTATCGTTCTACACTAGAGCCAATAGTGCACAAAAAATTGTTGTTTACACTGCATGCCATGGGAAATGGTGTAAAAAAATAGGGTAGCGTGTACCTAGAAATCGAACCTGCATCAGATTGACTGGAAAAACGTGAAGAAGACTACTCAGACCACTAAGGATAGTTGTATTGTAAAAAAAGAAATCTATTTAATGCTTCCTTGGTATGCGAGAACATGTCCAAAATGACAATTTTTTGTACACCGGAGGGAGTAGTAGCCAACGACTTGATTTGCGCAGCCGGAGCCGGCAGGCGCGAACGAGGACACTCTGAGGCCTGTTACAAACTTCTGCTTATATTTTGTTTTTAGTACATTTTGATAAGACGTTGAACTAATAAACTATTACATAAGCTTTTTATTTGACATATCCTCAATTTATTTTTATAAAAAATCTGCACCATAAGCTGCGGCCTGACTCTGAGCGCGGCGCGTAGCGTGGCTGGCGTGGGTACGAACGAGTCAGGCGGCGCGCGCGGTGGCAAAGCGGTTGGGAGTTGGGGGGCTCCGACTTGGAACTGAAACCGCCTGGTTTGGTGGGTTTTGACTTTGGAGCACACAGAGACACCGCAGCTAGCAGACACCAATTGCCAACGGGTTCGACTGTCTGGGAAGCTGCGCCGTGCGTCGGAGACCCGTGCGGCTGAACGAGCCAGCCGATGCACCGGTGTCTGGCACGCCATACCGAATCAGGCGGCATGGGCCTGTCGGCCTGACGGGTGACGGCCGAGGCGCGGCGCGTGCGCGGATGGAGCTGCACGTTCGCATCTGTGCCCGGCTTCCAGTGCCGACGCATTGGTTTCCGCCGGCGCGCGCGTAATAAGTGACAGGAACGGGGAGTGAAAACCTCGCCCGCCGCTTACTGGCTTTCGGCGCGTGACGGTTGGGCGACCGAGCCGTTGGTTGCCATGCCGGGCTGCTAATGGCACATTGATCAAGGCGAGGAGCTCAAACCTTTGGGCGAGCGGAGTTAACAAGCGTCAACAGCTCAGCGTCGACTAAAAGGGCTACTAAAATTTTCAACTTTTTGGATCAAGATAAGTATAATCAGAGCTTCACATGAGGACAGAATCACTAACATAGTGAAGAATGAAGATAAATATTTAACAAAGGAAATTTTGGATTTCTTTATGAAAAGTTTCTGTTCAGCCACAGGGAGAAATAAAAAATAATGCAGAAAGTAACAAAAAACAGTAACATGGCAATAAAAAGAATATTAACTGTGGTATGATGTACTTCGCTAGGTCTTGCATTTTATGTGGAAGCATCCGGTGCTGTAGGACTAACATCGTCATCTGGAGTACATGCCAAAACAGTGAAAAAATATCATAAGTCAGCGCACAGCAGTGATATGCAGACAGAAACATAACGATGCAAATACACAAGAGGAAAAGCAAGAGTATGAAACAATAAATTACTGGGCCAGATGGCATATGAAGTAACACCATGTTCAGAAATAGCATAAGCTACTGATGTCGATAGAGACTAGAGAAAGAAGAGTAACGTACAGAACTTGTAGGGATTAACAAGTGCAGCTTCTAGCATTGCTTTGAATTCTCGTGTGGCAGATACAAGCGAATATGTCTCTCCCTGGATTGCAGAAAACACATAGTGTATCAAATTTCCATCTCTAGGTAGGTGAATAAACAACAACCTTTCCAGAACTTTGCTGCAGCCCAAGCGTTTGGGATCCTAACAAATCACCAGCTTCTCAGTCCAGAGACCTTGAGATTCCTTCCTGCAACCAGCTTAAGTCATCATTTAAATGTTGTGCATCATCTAGTCAAATAAACAGAACAAGCTTCCATGAATTTGTTCTTGTAAAGCACAAGGATTCTTCTTTTGAAAGACAACCTAAGGAGCATTATTACCTGCTAATCTACTAGTATTGTCATGATTATACTCCTCAGAGCCAATAATATGTGGAAGAGGGCCATATGTGGACATAGCCTTCAAAAGTCAAGCTTGATGTTAAAATGACAACCAAACACAAACAGAATCTTAGGCTCTTAGCGTATTATTTATTCTAGGCGAAGAAGCTTAATAAACTATGCAATGTATCAGTAGGAATTTAGAAGAAAAAAAAAATGTAACTACCAACCATGGCATTCTAAACGGTCCCAAGGGCACACTGAAAAAGTATAGTTGCTGGAAATTTATGTCAATCAATGTCATATTGATTTGTGCCATAGTTTAAAAAAATGCAGTTCAAAATAATAATTTTCCATTTTCTTCATGCAAAATTGCAAATTGGGCCTATGTAGGGTTCGTTTTGTTAGCAATCACATAAATTTTGCTCAGTAACCCAATCGTGTGACTACTATGGTCTGAAATTTGGCTATCATACCGACTGCCCACGAATTAGCCAAATTTAGGGAAAAAATGAACTGAGGTTCCGGAGGGAACAAAATATTTCCAGACTTCTAATCAGAAACTAAACAGATGCAAAACCTGGCATCATGATAAATTTTTGGGGACGAAAATTGGCAATCCTTGGATGGAAACCTAGCATCTCAAATCTATGACCAAATTTCACAAACGGCAAAAATTGACACAGGGCAAAAGAAATTTGTCACTACTACCATCATTATTTTTGTTTGGACCATATCTCTCTGGCTAGACTCCAAAATTCATTGAGCACGCAGGCAAGATTACCCTGAATACAGATGTGGTAGAACGGCCTTTTCTTCTAAAGTGGTTCTTGCAGGAAGCAAGTACAATATGCAGCGCTTCTTTGTATCTTGGTAGGATATCGTGTTCATAATCCTGAGCTGGCACTTGCAATTGCATAGATCTTTGCCTACTGTCTCTTGTTTTCAAGTTAGTGTTACCCTCATCTGTGACGCCCGGTTCTGAAAAATGAACCAAACTAACGCATATGTGTGCCCAGGATATTCATCACATATACACGAGTGCAATCACAAACGATATACAGATAATTATCACAGAACAAGATTAATTAACCAAATTTTATTAAACAAACTATATTATCCTCGAATACAAGCTCCAATATATATTTATGATAAGTTCAACTAATGCAGCGGAAATAAACTAATTAAGCAACTAAGCAGCTAAGCATAAGGGATAGCGCAGCTCCAAAAAACACCACATGCAAAGCTGACGGTAGACACGGCCTAGAACTCCGCATTATCACCATTAAACTCTCAATCCTGACGTGCAACTGTTGGGGGGGGGGATTTGCAAGAGTGAGTACATGTCGTACTCAGCAAGTGTGGAAAGTATGACATGTGGCTGATTCAAATGAGGACAATAATAATAGCAAAGTGCTGAAAAGTACATAAAAACATTTGAAAAGCAATATATTACATGTATGTGAAGTAAACTCATCATAATCATAAGTAATATCACAATACCAATCCATAGTTCACCATCCTCATCAATAATTCCAGATTTCACCATTTACCAATAACCATATTCGATACCAGAAATTAATCCATAACCATAACACCAACCATAATCATCCCAAATACCATCCCAATATCAAGTACTCTCTAATCATGGAAGTTGTTCAGGTGCTCATAACCGGGAGCACGGCTATCATGATAGTTTTATCACACTCTGCAGAGTTTGTACCACTTTACCCACGTGTTTGTGATTTCATCACTGTCGGTACCCTAGAAACCGTACACCCCTTGAGGTTATAAAGATCTCAAAGGAAAATCATCTACTTGGTTTGAAGACCCTCGAAGGCCCACATGTCAGACATAACCGGACCCGCTTCTCCAACATGGTTAATCCCTGGGTCGCCACGTGTACTACCAAACCGGAGCTACCGCCCACAAGGGGGAAGCTCCGGGCCATGTACCAAAATGGCACCTCCGGACTTAACCCCAGACCGAGAGAAGCTCCGGACCTGACACGTGTCAGGTAGCTCCGGAGCTACCTGTTTCCCACATTATGCACCGGAGCTACCACGTGTCCAACCGTCGGATCTTCAGCCCTTAACCTCCGGAAGACCTCGCAACGGCTCCGGATCTTCAAAGGGGAATCAAGGACTTCAAGACCTGATTAAATGTCATTAATGCCATATTAATGACACTTAAACGAGCGATCTTGACACCAGTAACGGTGCTGTCAAAGCCCGTTACAGGGTCATTAAGAGCAATTAAATGTGTTAAACAGGTGTCAATACTAGTAACCGTCGGGGCCACATGTCGGGCCAGACTAACTTGTAACGGTCTGCCCTTGTACTATAAAAGGACAGGCCGACGACACGTTCAAGGGGCGAGAGACACACACGCCATTGACGCTCAACACAAGTTCATACAACTAATACAACACAAACACACCCGTGGAGTAGGGTATTACGCTCAGGCGGCCCGAACCACGTAAACTCTTGTGTCTCCTGTGTTATTTCCTACTCACCTTCTTGAATCTCCGCGCGCCCATACCGAACATCAAACTCCCCTATCACTTTAGCAGTGTAGGGAGATCTGCCGGTTCTAAACCACCGACAGTTGGCGCGCCAGGTAGGGGGGCCTGAGATTTTGAGAATGGTGAACTCAGCTGCTGGATCATCCAACGGTCAACCTGCTGCTCAGGCTGTCGGGGGCAATCCCTCCAATAGGCAGCCACCAGCAGGAGCCTCAGCACCAGCAGGAGTCACACTTCCACCACCACCGTCTCCTCCAGCAAATCGTGCTGGGCAACGTGATGGTGTTACATGATGCCAAGACTCGATAAATAGAGGTGCATAAGCTGCTCTATACAGTCCTTATTGCCTCCAGAAAGCTTCGCCATTACTTCCAAGCTCACAAAGTCTCAGTGGTGACCTCCTACCCACTTCGAGCAATTTTGCATAGTCCCAATTCAACTGGGAATATTGCAAAGTGGGCAGCGGAATTGGCTGAATTTGATCTTGAATTTATTTCAAGACAAGCAGTCAAGAGTCAAGCATTGGCAGATTTTGTGGCAGAATGGACTTCCTCTCCATCAAACGCTGGGGGCCCCAGTGAGCAGAAGACGGAGCATCAAGCTCCGACCTTCACCGAGCCTCACTGGACCCTCTACTTCGACGGCTCCATGCAGAAGCAGAGGGTCGGAGCTGGAATCCTTCTCCTTGCACCGACTGGGGAGAAGGTGAAATACATGGTACACCTTGATTTCAAGGCAACCAACAACATGGCAGAGTATGAAGCACTCATCTACGGACTAAAGGTGACACTGTCATATGGTGTCAAGCAATTGCTGGTCAAGGGAGATTCACAGCTCATCATTAAGCAGGTGAAGGGTGAATGCTCCTGCAATAATCTCCAGCTAGCTGCTTACCTCCTTGAAGTCCAGAGGCTTCAGAAGGACTTTGAAGTCCTAGATCTCCACCATGTTCAGCGTGCCCACAACGCTGAAGCCGACGAACTCTCGACGAAAGCGTAAACCGGAGCTCCGGCTCCTGACGGAACTTTTGTTCAGAGATTGTCGAAACCCACAGCTCAGCCTGCCGAACTGAGCGAAGGGGGCGAGATCAGCATCCCGAAGCTGACGGTCCCGATGGCCCTGTTACCATGGCAGCCATCAAGGGTCGTAGGTGCTGCCGGAAGCTCCGAGCAACCCAGCACGCAAGACTCAAATGCTCAAGTTAGTTCCGATGCATGGATCTCGGAGATCCGAAACTACTTGAAAGACAACATCCTTCCTGATGATGATGTATCCGCTGACCGGGTAGTCAGATTGGCTAAAAGATACACGTTGGTAGAAGGGTATCTCTACCGGCGCGGTGCCAACGGCATCCTAATGCGGTGCATCACAAGGGAAGAAGGCTGCAAGCTCCTCGCGGAAATCCATGGAGGCGAGTGTGGGAACCACGCGTCTTCCCGCACGCTGGTTGGTAAAGCCTTTCGGCATGGCTTCTACTGGCCTACAACACTCCAGGATGCAACTGAGCTGGTGAAGAAATGTGAAGCATGTCAATTTCATGCAAAGCAAATTCACACACCAGCTCAGCCCTTACAAATGATACCTCCTACATGGCCCTTCGCTGTGTGGGGGATGGACATCTTGGGACCTTTCCTAAGAGCCGTCGGAGGTTACAAGTTCCTGTACGTCGCTATTGACAAGTTCACCAAGTGGCCGGAAGCAACTCCAGTTGTGACAATCAACAAACAATCTGCTATCAACTTTTTGCAGTCCATTGTATGCAGATTTGGAGTCCCAAACAAAATCATCACTGATAATGGGACCCAATTCACAAGCTCCGCATTCCAAGGATATTGCGAAGACCTCGGCATACAGGTTTGCTACGCCTCTGTAGCTCACCCAGCCAGCAATGGCCAAGCCGAGAGAGCAAATGCTGAAATCCTTAAAGGACTTAAAACGCGCACTTATGAGCGCTTGAAAAAACATGGAGCCAACTGGATCGAAGAGCTTCCGCCCACTTTATGGGCCAACAGGACATCCCAAAACCGGTCAACTGGAGAGACACCCTTCTTTCTGGTGTACGGAGCTGAAGCAATCCTTCCTCCGGAAATCACCTTGGGTTCACTCCGGGTTCGGACCTTCGACGAAGCTGCGCAGGACCAGCTCCGGCGTGAAGACCTAGACCTCCTTGAGGAGGGAAGGTGCCAAGCAGCTGTTCGGAATGCCCGATATCGTCAAGCCCTACGGCGTTATCACCAGCGGCATGTACACAACCGACAGCTCGAGGAAGGCGATCTGGTGCTACGGAGAATACAATCCAGAGAAAGGTTAAACAAACTCTCCCCCGGCTGGGAGGGACCCTTCCGAGTGATTAAAGTATCCCGTCCCGGAAGAGTTCGCTTGGCTACCGAGGATGGGACACCTCTCCCAAATCCTTGGAACATCGAGCACCTCCGTAAGTTCTACACTTAATACCACGGAGGTGAGTCTTGAGTAACTTGAGATGTATGTTATAGAGTCATTGTACAGAGTCGGGTAGTTCCTCCGGGAGAGCAGCCGGACCTTTCCCGAAAGGTCCGCAAAGTTCATGCAACACTTGTCACAGTCTCCAGACTAAAAGTGTAGCTAACTACCCTGGGTCAAACGAGAAATGAAACACGCTTAGCCTGGTTCCGTACCCTAAGAGTGTACTTGTTTCCTCTGTACCCCGGACCTATAATGAAAGACATTTTCATGTGAAATAGACTCCACGTGCATTTATTTTGTACAGGCTCAATATTTTTATTTTTCTCTTTCTTGTCTATAACAAAGACGTGCAATTCTTAAGAAATTTTAGTTCGACCAGTTTATATACGATTCGAGTTGTATTGTCAATTCTTTTGGATTCAAAAATTGTTCATAACCAACTCGTCTGAAAGCCGCCAAGCCAATCTAGGGCTGGAGTGTGCTATCGACTTAGCCTGGTCAAGCACCCTAAGTACGCCACTCTACCTACACCCCGGCAGGCCGAAGTAAGGCGGGTCCATGGACAGTTGGATCTAAAAGAAAAGACAACACATTCGGTTGTATTTAAAATCGTGTTTAACTTAAAGTCTTCTTAAGAACCGTAAGCCGCGACGAAATTATAGACAAGAAACGAATTTTACTATTTTTCTTGGTTTAAGTGTGCAGGAAAAATAAAATCTACGTTGATGGAGAAAAGCCGGAGCTAACTAAGCTCCGACTCCCCTAGGGGGGTCAGCCGTCGACGCTGAATAAAAGATGGTGAGAAGACCCCGTAAATGGAGTCTGCTGCCAACAAACTGAGTGTTGGCAAAGGTCACTGCCGGAGCTACTAAGCTCCGACATCCCGGAGGATTAACTATCGATGCTCTACGCGTTGATAGAGACTATTGCCGGAGCTATTAAGCTCCAGCGATAGACAATACCGGAGCTTCTAAGCTCCGACAACCTCAGGAGGCCTTCACTATCGAACACTTCAAACCTAAATTCTACAAGTTCGGAGCAAAAGAGTCTTCAACAAAACGCAATATCCTCTTGGTACATGTTCACAATCAAATTGTGTACATCTACCAGGGGGCCAAGTGAAGATAAAAGTGTTGAAGACAAAAAGTGAAATTCACAAAAATTTGGGGATTTCATTTATCTGGAGACAAGGGATTACATCTGGAGACAAGGGATTACAAAATTGAGGAAGAAGAAGAGAAAATACAAGTGAGAACTATAGAGATGGTCCTAGACCCTATGGAAGAATTGGGCGACCTTCTGGGCAACCTCCGATACGCTGGCTCGGGTAGCTTCGCCTTCTCCTTCGACGGGGCCTTCAAGCACCGGGTCCAGAGGAAATTGGGAGTTCCGGCTGGTGTAGCACGTCAGCACATACTCTGCGACGTTCTTCGCCAGGGATTGCCCCTCAACCTCCAGTTGGTCCGCGATGACATCGCCCACCTTGGAGAGCTTGCTACCTGCTGCGCTCAACGCCTGCAACGCTAGGTCCGGCTCCGGCTCCAGATCATCCGGGCGCACGGGGCAGAAACCCATCAGTGTCAGTGCATCATTGGCCTTGCTCAAGAACTCCCAAATCTGTAGGGAGTCCTCAGCCCTCAAGCCCTTCATCTCTTCTAGGGATCTTCTGGCCGCCACCAGTTTAGAATTCTCGCGGGCAAGGCGCTCAACTTCTTTGGCGTTTTGCTGAATCTTTTCAGCAACCCGCCTTTCGAGTTTTCCGAGCTCCTCCTCCTGGAGGTGGATCTTGTTCCGGCGGTCAACCAGGTCCTTCTCTCTACCCCTCACTTTCTTCTCTCTGGCAGTAAGGGCACACTCTTGTTCATAGAGTTCCTGCCCTCGCACCCAGACCTTCTCCTCTTCCTCTTGGCAACGCTCTTCCAATTTCTTGGCGCGCTCCTCGAGGCCCTTGTCAGCCAGAGCCACCTTCTCGGTGAGCTCCTCCTCCCTCCTCAAGACGTCATCCCGCAGCTCTAGGAGTTTCTGCTCTTCATCTTTGAGACGTTTCTCCCTCTCTTCAAGTGCCTCTCGGCGCTTGATGAGTGCAGTGTTAATGGCCTCAAGCTGCTCGTGGCGTGCATCGGCCGCATTATTGGCTGCTTTGGCCTGATCGTAGATCTCCCGGGATTGAGCGTCGAGGGCACGAGTCATACTCTCCCTGTCATCCAGTAACTTGCCCCAGTACTCTAGGCGGATCTTCTCCCGCTTGATCCATTCTTTGTCATCCGCTAGCCTCGACTGCGCTAGCTTGGTCTCGAAGTAGAGCCGGTTACGCCACCGCCTAAGGGTTTGACGCTCCTCTTCAAGAGCCTTGCTGTCGTGGAAGAAGGCCAGTTGGACTTGACGCAGACTGGAACATGCGTTGTCAATGGACAGCGACAACGGGATGGGTTCCGGACCTGCTGGGGTCTCCTCCGCTGGTTCCAGCGGGTCTTCAGATACAAAAATTGGGTCCCACTCCACAAGAGTGATCCCCTGAGTCTCCATGGCACTAGGGCCGTCCTCCGGGATGGCCTCAGTCGCCATCGAGGAAGGCCCTGCCGCCAGGTCTTCATTCACTCCCTCAGACAGGGGGCCAGCGACTTCGCCTGGGCACTCCGACTCGGCCGCAGGTACCTCCGACGTCATCGCTTCCGGAGCCGGAGCCGCTGCTGGCTCCGGTCTGGGCACCTCTTCCGATGAGGGCTCAAGCTCCGTCACCTCTTCAACAACCGGCTCAGAAGCCGGAAGATCTTCAACATCGTTCGGCCCTGTGGCCGGAGCTCCAACAATGACCGGCTCAGTGGCCGGTGCTTCGGAGGTAGCCGGCCCAACTGCCGGAACTACCTCAGTTTCCGGCGCGCATACCGGAGCTTCAATCACCTCCGGCTCAACCGCCGGGGCTTCAACAATTTCCGGCTCAGAGGCCGGGATTACTGCTTCCTCCGACTCAATAGCCGGAGCTTCCATCATCGCAACACCAGAATCCGGAGCTTCAACCTCCGGAACAGGTGCCGCTGGCACATCTTCACTCCCGTGGTCCGGCGCTACCACGGGAACTTCTGGGGATGAGTCGAGGTCCATGACCACGACAGCCGGCGCCGGAGCTGTCGCAGCTTCAGCCACCACTTGGGGCGGCACCGGGACAGGAGCAGAAGCTCCCACCCTCACGGCCTCAGACACTGTGGCTGAGGGTGGAGCCTCACCCCCCTTCTTGGGGACGCTGCAGATGATGAACGAAGAAAATTAAAAAACAGTTGTTACAATTAAAACAATTATCCAAGGTAGAAATCAAAAATTACCTTGGGAGGCTTCCGCACCAGCTTACGCAGAACCTTTTTCCTGGGCGTTCTGGGCTGGTCATAGCCGGCGTGGAAGCTCCGGAAGGGCCCCCGAAACTTGTCGCGGCCACGGGCGTTCCTCGAGTCGAGGCTCTCCTCGATCTGGAAGAACCCCCGGACCTGGAGGCCTCCACCGGCCAAGGTGCTGGAGTCGCGCGCCCGGAGCTAACACCCCGGGAGGACCCCACTGCGGGAACAGACGCGCTCCGGGAGGACCCCACTGCGGGAACGGTCGCGTTCCGGGAGGATCCCATTACGGGAACAGTCGCCACGGTTGTAGAAGACCTTCCCCTCCGGGGAGAAGGAGCCGAGGCGGAAGTAGCGGGCCTGACGGACCTTCCGTCGGCATACTGCAGCTTCCTCTTCCGACTCTCGGGTTCATCCGCCAGCTCCTTGCCCTTGCCGACGACCTCGACCCTCGGCTTTGGGGCATGGACAGAGCCATCTTCGGGCATTCCGGGGATCGCCACCCGGGTGGTTGATCTTCTCTCGACGACACCAAGGTCGTCAAGCACGGGCATCTTCCGCCGGAGCTCCCTGCTGAACTCCACTTCTACGTTCAGAGGAAGAAAAGCAGACGGCGGATTCAAGTCGTCGCCGTCGACGTCGATGCCGTGCTGGAACTTCTTGAGGTGGAACTCCAAGGTTTTCCCCACTATGTTGGACTTCAACCCGGTCTCAACCCGGTCGTCGTCCATCACGCTGTTGAGGGCCCAAGCGAGTTTCTCCCTCCTCTTCAACGGCACCCACCCGTTGACCAAGAAATTGCAAAATACCGCCTGAGGAGTCAATCCTCCCTCCACGCATTGGCGGATCCTGGTCAAAGCAGGGTTGAAAGCTTCTGCCAGCACCGGAGCTTCACTCCAGATTGTCGTGTCGATGTCGGGAAGACCATCGGGCAGCTCCAACCTCTCGTGCTCCTCCACCCTGACGACTATCCAGTCTTTCTTCCAGTCATCCCACTTCCCAGAGGGAAATGACCGGAGGTACTTGAATGGGCACTTCTTGCGCTTCACGAAGTAGTAGAAACCAAGGTACTCATTGCTCCGGCCAGTGGTGTGGACGGTGAAGAAGGTCCGGAAGAGTTTAATGCAGGGGGGATGTCCACCCACATCTCACAGAAGTGGACGAAGATAGAAACGAGGAGAATGGAGTGAGGGCCAAGGTGGTATAACTGCAGACCATAGAAGTCTAGCAGCATCAAGAAAAAGGAAGAAAAAGGTGGGATCAACCCCACCATGGCGTACGAGGAGAAGTGCACCATTTCGTCGGCGTGCTCCTTCTCGAATGGGAGCTCTCCACCGGCACGGACCGAGCGGTTGAAGAAGTCCGAGGACCACCCCATGAGGGCCCGGACCTTCTTCAAATCGCCGTTGGTCTTCAAGCGACTCTCGCGGAGACCCAACTCCATCGCGGCACAACTAGGCAAGAGAAGAAAAGCGAAGCACAAGTTGGGAGTTTGATCGCAAGAACAGATGAGAGGCGTAAAGAACTCCCGACGGTGCGCACTTTCCTTCTTAAGTAAGCCCTCGCAACGCTTGGATGGAAACCGCAAGGAAGTCGAAGGTACCACCCAAAAATTCCACCCAGCCGATGACAAGCGGGCCCAGGACCACCCCAACGATCAAGTCGAGGTTCTTACCCAGGTGAACGGTTGTCATCAAGAGGCGGGAAGCCCAAAGACGGCTGCCTGACAAGGCGCGTGGAACCGATACAGTTTTCGTATCGGGAACTGGCGACCTTCAATTGCGTGAGATCCGCACGCCAAAGATCTCATCTGCCGCACGCGGGATACGCCACGCGGCGAGGATTTAATTTCAAGTCCTCGCCAACGGCACCTTCAAAGACCCTTGAAGACTCAGTTCAAAGATCGCGAGGATGGACCCACCTCCGGCGAAATGACTTCACCCCAGTGGTCTTCCCCGGAGGTAGGTCCAGGGGGCCACTGT
Source organism: Tuctoria greenei (assembly GCA_036927565.1). Taxonomy (NCBI): domain Eukaryota; kingdom Viridiplantae; phylum Streptophyta; class Magnoliopsida; order Poales; family Poaceae; genus Tuctoria; species Tuctoria greenei. Next base: position 46,335 of record JAYESD010000113.1, on the reverse strand, counting down.
CGGTACCCTAGAAACCGTACACCCCTTGAGGTTATAAAGATCTCAAAGAAAAATCATCTACTTGGTTTGAAGACCCTCGAAGGCCCACATGTCAGACATAACCGGACCCGCTTCTCCAACATGGTTAATCTCTGGGTCGCCACGTGTACTACCAAACCGGAGCTACCGCCCACAAGGGGGAAGCTCCGGGCCATGTACCAAAATGGCACCTCCGGACTTAACCCCAGACCGAGAGAAGCTCCGGACCTGACACGTGTCAGGTAGCTCCGGAGCTACCTGTTTCCCACAGTATGCACCGGAGCTACCACGTATCCAACCGTCGGATCTTCAGCCCTTAACCTCCGGAAGACCTCGCAACGGCTCCGGATCTTCAAAGGAGAATCAAGGACTTCAAGACCCGATTAAGTGTCATTAATACCATATTAATGACACTTAAACGAGCGATCTTGACACCAGTAACGGTGCTGTCAAAGCCCGTTACAGGGTCATTAAGAGCAATTAAATGTGTTAAACAGGTGTCAATACTAGTAACCGTTGGGGCCACATGTCGGGCCAGGTTAACTTGTAACGGTCTGCCCTTGTACTATAAAAGGACAGACCGACGACACGTTCAAGGGGCGAGAGACACACACGCCATTGACGCTCAACACAAGTTCATACAACTAATACAACACAAACACACCCGTGGAGTAGGGTATTACGCTCAGGCGGCCCGAACCACGTAAACTCTTGTGTCTCCTGTGTTATTTCCTACTCACCTTCTTGAATCTCCGCGCATCCATACCGAACATCAAACTCCCCTATCACTTTAGCAGTGTACGGAGATCTGCCGGTTCCAAACCACCGACAATCACCTTTCGATGACTATAGAATATCAATTATGCCGTCTCACACTTCCGTAGGTGTAGATCACAAAATAGCCTTTACAAAGGGTTTACTAGTCTATTTAGACCCCACTGAGGTTTCACCGGTGGCGATGTCTCCTACAGAGCACATCTTCAATCAAGAGCCCTCTCTTGAGCCATTCGGATCCCAGGGTAGTCCCACCAATCATCAACAAACCCAATCCGACTACCCCTTCCCCGAGCATCCATAATGGTCCTAATAGCACTGGCAAAGCCCTAATTAATCAGCTACGCCGCACCCATACTTGGCCTCGTGGTGGCACTGTAGTCCTAGCTTATTCTCGCATGAACCGGTCCTTAGATCTAAAGCAAGCAAACCACCATACATACGACCCATCTACATACCAGACTTGCTTAGATCACCCATTACCATATCATATTTAACCAGTTCATGTTAACCATAACCTCAAAGCATCGGCCACTACATTGGCTTTTTCTAGATGATAGTTGATCCCCAAATCATAATCTTTGATGAGCTCCAACCATCTTCGTTGCCTCAAGTTCAGATCCGTTTGTGTGAAAATATACTTCAAACTCTTATGATCCGTATAAATTTCACACCTATGTCCAAGGATACAGTGGCTCCAAATCTTCAATGCGTGTACCACGGCCGCGAGTTCCAAATCGTGTGTGGGGTAATTCTGCTCATGTTTCTTCAATTGTCTTGATGCATAGGTGTAAGGATCGAAATGCCCAAGAGGGGGGGTGAATTGGGCTTTCTTTCAAATTTTAAGGCAATTAAAAAGACGAACTACTTAAGCCCAATTCCCAATGCGGTTCTAACTATGCAATCAACGTAGATATAACTTGTGAAGTAAAGATTGCATAATGTAAAGAGAGGGAGAGAAATGCAAAAGCTAGGGGACACGAAGGTTTATCCCGTGGTTCGGCAAGATCGCAAGGATCTTCCTACGTCCACGTTGTGGCACCCACCGAAAGGTTTTGCCACTTCCAATGTCACCGAGACAATGGAGTCTTCACTAATCTTCTCCGTTCGCCATCTCCGGCAAGGTGGAGCTCAAGCCTTGTACAACCTTCGATGTTCCGGGCTTCCACACACACCTTGGCAAGCTCCGGAACGATCTTCTTCAACTCCTCACTAGCCTAGAGAGTTCAATCACAAAGAAAGAACGCACACAAGTTTCTCTCTAGCCTATTACAAATGATCTAAAAGTGTGGAAATGTATGCTCTATAGTCTTGAATGCTCTTGGATGTGTAGTTGGCTTCAGGTGATCAAGACTTGTCGAAATGACTGGGTTAGAGGGGTTTTATAGCCAGCTTAACTGAAATAGCCGTTGGAAAAGTAGGCTGACAGAACTTTACTGTGAACACCGGATGATCCGATGTCTCCCCTCTAGTTATCATCGGTGTAATTACTTTGGCTGACGTCATTGTGTCAGATATTACTGTTATTAGACCGATGTTGCCCCCAGTCTTCTCATCGGATGATCCGGTGGCTCTTCCTCCAGAATTTGCTTGATCTTGATGCTTACTGGAGTGATCAACCGATGTGTGTAAGTCTGCACATCGGATGATCCGGTGCTTCACTTGTTCCAATTGTACTGCAAACTGTACTGATGCACCGATGTTGTTGAGCCCTTCACATCGGATGATCCGGTGAGTTCATTTGTCTGAGGTCTTTTTCTTCAGTTGAACCAACTCGACCGATGTGTTCATTTTGGAAATCATCGGTTGATCCGGTGAGTTGATTTTGTTTGCTTCGAGTTGTTTTGAGTGAATCTTTTGTGTCTTGCTCGAATGACCTCTTAGACATTTGTTCCACAAGGCTCTCTAATGATCCTTAAGCATTGTATGTTGTCAATTTTTGATTGAGTGACTTAGATATAGAGCCTTCACGTCTTGTCTTTATCTCATGAATTTGATCTCGAAAGTTGAATATCTATGGGTCCCCAATGACATGTTTATTTCATTTTATTGAGTGTTTATGGGAACCTTGCATTCACAAATTCATTAGTAAAGTTCAATGGTTGTCATTAATCACCAAAACCGTACTACATGAGGGGGGCTCTAGATGCTTTCAATTTCCCCCTTTTTGGTGATTGATGACAACACAATAATCAAAGCGCAATAGTAATGAATTTGATAGAATAAACCATAAAAAATATGCAATGAATACAGGGTGTCACACTTGAAGCTTTAAATATCAATTAATAACACAAGTGTGAATTCAAGGAGATCATAGTCATAGATAAACATCAAATGAGTTCAAATGATTAACAACTCATGGAAATAGGTTCATTACACACCAAATGTAGCAAATATGCAAATACAATAAAGATAAGCAAAGATAAGCAGGACTCGACTCCCCCTAACACTAGGACTCCCCCTGACTCCTCTAACTCTTCTCCCCCTTTGGCATCAAGGCACCAAAAAGGGATTCGAGCACCTACGGACCCTGAGAGCTAGGCGCGATGACGAACTGGTCACCGCCGCTGTCGTCGGAGCTGCTGGCCGGATTAGCGGAAGAGGGTGCTGTCGGAGCCGAAGGTGCCACCGTCGGTGCCTGCTGAGGAGGAGGTGCTGGAGCAGGGGCACTGGTGACGGAGGCCGGCGTCTGAAGAAACAGTGACGTGGCCGGCAGTGGGGAGTGAAGAGGAGCACCAGGAGCCAACAACGGGGACATGCTGAACGAAGGGATCGGAGTGGAGGGAACTGGAGCCACTGGTGCAGCAGCTGGAGCCAAGACGGGAGGCGGAGGAGCTACTCCAGGCAGCTGCGATGGGAGGGCGATCCCGGTCTGGGTGTAGAGGTTGGTGATCAACCCCAGGATCCCCATCATCGCCTGCTGCGTTTGCTGCTGCTGGTCCAGAGTGCGCTGGTGCATCTGGTCGATGAGCCCCGTCAACCGGTCAGTGTCTTCACGCCTCTCACGGGCGATCTGACGCTGCATCTCCTGCTGCTGCTGCTGGAGCTCAAGAAGACGTGCAGCCTACTCCGTGCGGGCCTGCTCGGCGGCCAGCCTGTCTAGGCGCTGCTGCTCAACCATCTGCTGGAGGAGCGAAGTCAGCTCAGACGGCTGCGTGACCTGCGCCTCAGTGACGGGAGGTGGAGTGGGTGGTGGCGCTGTAGAACCTCCAGCCTCCGCGTCGTGCTGCCGGGGAGAGGGGGGAGGAGGGAAATACTCCTCGACACTGTCGTCAGTGTCGCTCTCTGACCAAATGTGCTGCAGGTCCTCCCCCTGAGCCTCAGTCTCTGCAAGTCTCTCGTCCTCCCGCTCTAGGTCGGACCAATCTTCCTCTGACAGACGGGCCCTGACCTGGCGCTCAACTGGACGACCAAGGCGGCGGTCTCCAGGAGCCGGGGCACGGTAGTGACCAAAGCGAGTCACACTCTCGTCAGCAAGTCTGGCCTGTGTTGCATCCCCCTCAGGCACCATCATAGAGCAAAGGTAACTGATCCAGTGCCCATAGACCATCTGCCTCATCATGCTTACCCCATCTGTGATCACGTCTTCCATCTCGCACAGGAGGATGTCCACAATGTCGAAATCCATCCCGTTCATTATGTAGAACAGGAGGGTCTGTTGTAAACTAGTGAACCCCTCCAAGTACCCTGACCTCGGCAGGAGCGTGCGGCGCAAGGCGAGGTGCACAATGCGCGCAGCTGGAGTCAGAAGAGCTGGAACTCTCGGCTGGTCCGGAGAGAACGTGGGGCCAAACAGGGACCTTATCTCCTCAAGCTGTGGTGCCACCCCTCCAGTAAGTGGCCTCCTTGGTGGATCTGCCTGCCCGTATACCCTCTCGTGCATGCAGGTGTCGTGCAGGTCCAAACCAAGAAGCTGCCCCAACGTCTGCCTCGAGAGGTGGTAGTGCTGACCCATAAACATGAAGTCGATCGACCTCCTGCCCTCAGAGATGTACAGGGTCGCGTAGAAGACACGGACCCAATCTTCCACATATGCACTCCTCTCGTAAGCAAGCAGCTGCACCAATCCTCGGTATCTCTCAAAGTACGAACGGACCTCCGTCTCCGCTGCCAATGCAAGCTGCCCCCAGTCCAGGTAGTTATGCTGAAATAGCTTGTGCCCCCGACGTCTGTAGGTCTCGTAGAGAGACGCCTGGGTGACAGTCCAGAAGCGACTGTCCACAAGAGCCTCTCGGGGCTGTGGGTACCACTCCTCAAGCAGCACGTTCCATCGAAGCTTGCGTAGCTGCTTGGCCTTCATCTTCCGGTAGTCCGTGAGACGGACTCCCTCACCGACACGGACGGCTGTGTCCATCTCGTAGATGGCCCTCTCGGCCTCCCTGTCCTCACGACGGTCGGCAGCCGTCGGTCTCGGACGAGGAGCAGCCTCGGTGTGACCCCCACGCGTCCGGGCTGAGCGCCGGCGGACGAGAGGCTCAACCGGCTCCTCTTCGGCCTCGGAGTCGTCGATCACGGGAGGCTGCCTGGAACGAGCCTCGCGGATCCTCAGGGACCCCCCTCAGCCACGCTCACGCTCCTCGGCGGCGCGAGCGGCCATTAGGGCCTTCTTCTCATCCTTCGACAGTTTTTGCTTCTTCGCGGCGGGCTCCGCGATAGCCTTGCCCTTTCCTTTGCGATCGCGACCCATCTTGTTGCAATGGAGAGCTAGGGTTAGCGACAATGAAAAAGAACGACGAAAAACAACGAAGGACGTCGCACGGCACGGAGCAAACCTTAGCAACGAGCGATCACGAGCAGGCGAGAAGATCGATGGGCCGGGAAACCCTAGCGAGGTGGAGATGACCGGAGATGGCGCACGTTGATGGTGGAGAGGGTGGTGCGTGCGTGGAGCGGCTTTGGCGGTGGAGAGAGGCGGCGGCGACGCTTGGGCGCGGTGGTGAGCAGCGGCGGCGACGCTTGGGCGCGGTGGTGAGCGGCGGCGACGACGCTTGGGCGCAAGGGTGGAGGAGGCGGCACGGGTGTGCGGCGGCGGCCGGAGACGGCGGCGGCGGCGCCTAGGGTGGCGGCGGCGGCGACTGGGTGCGAGGGAGAGGCGGCGGCGCGGTGGTCGACGGACGGAGGAAGAGGCGGCGGCGCGCGGGCGAGTGAGATATCGGGGAGAGAGAAAGACGGCGGCGGCGCACGGGTTTAAATAGTGGGACCCAAACCCTAGCCGAAAATTTAACACCGGATGGACCGATGCTAGGTGAAGTGAACATCGGTCGAATGCCACAGAAAGGATATCCAAGAATTGCAATTGACACCGGATGAACCGACGTCTAGGGTTTTGATCATCGGTCGAATAGCACAGTAAGGATATTCAGGAGAGGGAAGTTGACACCAGATGGTCCGACGTTAGATGAAAAAGCATCGGTGGAATTCATCAAGGTTTCAGATTTGGGAACATCGGATGAACCGATGTTTTTCTGATTGAACTCATCGGTCGATTTTGGGTATTGACTTAACTGGCACTTGGATTTTGAACACCTACTGATCCGATGGGGAAAGGACTTAGGCATCGGATAATCCGATGAAAATTAAACACCAACATCCCATATATGTCCTTTGACCAAACAATCAACCAATGGGAAACACATGTCTTAGGACTTTTTGGGCAACCCCTTACCCCTCAAGAAGCTAATATGCCAATAGCTTGACTAGACCTTAAAACAAATGGAACACCGAGAAAAATGGAGGAAAAAATCCAAATAAAATGTAAGGCCCATGCTTTGTCAGGTAGAGTATGAAGACTTCTATCTCTTTGAAGCATGTTCCTTTAGGCATTAACGTACCTGACATTTTGTTCTTTCCACCTTATATGAGTTGAGATACTGCATTTCAAACAAGTCTCCTTCTCATGAGGTGGGTTCCCCTTTGTGACAATATACCGTATGCAATGTCAAACAAGTTATAGTGCAAGAAATAGAATGAGTGCAAGTCTATATGGCAGAGATCATGCAAGGCATAAAATAAATCTATCTTGCCAAGTTTAAACCTTCCAAAGGCTTCCTCAGGGAAAACTATTTCTAGCTCCCCCCTATCCTTTGGGAGTTAGACAAGACCTATATGATATGCAACATTACATGAACATGGCAATTTACATGACGTTAGATGCATCTAGCACATTTAATTCATTTCTAAGTCTAGAAAAGGTTTTCTCATCAAGTGGTTTAGTGAAGATATCCGCCAATTGTTCTTCGGATCTAACACCTTGCAAAGAGATGTCTCCTTTAGCCTCATGATCCCGCAAGAAGTGATGGCGAATATCAATGTGCTTAGTGCGGGAGTGTTGAACGGGGTTTCTAGTTATCTTAACCGCACTTTCATTGTCACAAAGGAGAGGCACACAACCAAATTTAATTCCAAAGTCCAAAAGGGTTTGCTTCATATATAGAATTTGGGCACAACATGCATCGGCCGTTATATACTCCGCTTCCGCGGTGGACAAAGCTACGGAATTTTGCTTTTTGCTAGACCAAGACACTAGGCAACGCCCAAGCAAGTGGCACCCACCGGAGGTACTCTTACGATCCACGCGGCATCCGGCAAAGTCCGAATCCGAGTATCCCAAGAGTTGGAAGGTTGTACCTTTAGGGTACCACAAGCCCATACTAGGGGTATGCTTAAGATACCTAAGTATCCTAAAGACCGCCTTCTTATGCGATTCTTTAGGAGCCGCTTGAAAGCGAGCACATAAGCATACACTAAACATTATGTCGGGCCTAGATGCGGTAAGATAAAGCAATGAACCAATCATAGAGCGGTAGAGAGATTGGTCAATAGGTTTACCGTCCTTATCCGCGTCGAGATGGCAATTTGTTGCCATTGGAGTGCTTCTTGAGCTACAATCTCCCATCTCAAATTTCTTCAAGAGGTCCTTGGTGTATTTCTCTTGGTAGACGAAGGTTCTCTCTTGAAGTTGCTTGATTTGGAATCCAAGGAAGAAGTTGAGCTCTCCAATCATTGACATCTCGAATTCCCTAGACATCATTTTGCCAAACTCATGGCTAAGAGCTTCGTTAGTTGAACCAAAGATAATATCATCAACATAAATTTGACAAATGAAAAAATCTCCGTTGATGTCTTTGGTGAAGAGTGTGGTGTCCACCCTCCCGATCTTAAATCCTTGCATGATGAGGAAGTCCCGTAGTCGTTCATACCACGCCCTAGGTGCTTGCTTGAGCCCGTAGAGCGCCTTGTGCAACCTATACACATGGTTAGGATTCCTCGGATCTTCAAACCCGGGAGGTTGTTCAACATAAACAAGCTCATTAATGTAGCCATTAAGAAAGGCACTTTTCACATCCATTTGGTAAAGGGTAATATTATGATGTGAAGCAAAAGCAAGTAGAATACGAATTGCCTCTAACCGGGCGACCGGAGCAAATGTCTCCCCAAAGTCTAGTCCTTCAACTTGCGAGAACCCTTTGGCCACAAGTCTTGCCTTGTTGCGGACCACAACGTCATTCTCGTCTTGTTTGTTGCGGTACACCCACTTTGTTCCGATGACGTTCTTGTCCTTGGGTCGCTCCTCCAACACCAAAACTTCATTGCGGATGAAGTTGTTGAGTTCTTCTTGCATAGCCATCACCCAATTTGGGTCTTGGAGCGCTTCCTCAATGTGAGTGGGTTCTACACATGAAACAAACAAGTAGTGCTCACAAAATGAGGCAACGTGGCGGGAACGAGTATTTACGCCCCTTGAAGGACTTCCAATGATTTGGTCCATTGGATGCGCCTTGGAGATGCGTCCATGCCTCATAAGTGGTTGTGAAGCACTTGGTGGTGGTGATGCGTGTTGCTCCTCTTGTGGTTGGACTTGATCATGGACTTCTTCTTCATCTTGATGTTGAATTGCTTGTGAGTCTTGAGTTGGCAATGGATCATCTTTATCCTCTTCATCTACTTGAGGCGCCATGGAGGTGTTGTTGTTGGAACTTGAAGCTCCCCCTTGATCATGGCCCTTTTCAACTTCTGGCTTGATGTCTCCAATGGTCATGTTCTTCATGGCTTCTCGTAGAGGCTCATCATCTATTTCATCATGACCAAAACTCTCCTCTTGGGAGCCATTAGTCTCATCAAACTCAACATCACAACTTTCTTCAACTAGACCAGAGGTTTGGTTGAATACTCGATATGCTTTTGAGTTTGATGCATAACCAAGAAAAATGCCAACATCACATCTTCTTTCGAACTTACCGAGCCTTTTCTTGCGGTAGATGTAGCATTTGCACCCAAAGACTCTAAAGTAGGAGATGTTGGGCTTTCTCCCAATGAGAAGCTCATATGGGGTCTTTTGGAGTAGTCGGTGAAGATAGACCCTGTTTGCGGCATGGCACGCCGTGTTGATTGCTTCGGTCCAAAACTTCTCCGACGTGCCGTAGTCATCAAGCATTGCTCTTGCAAGAGTGATGAGGGTTTTGTTCTTCCTCTCAACGACACCGTTTTGTTGAGGAGTGTATGTGGCGGAGAATTCATGCTTCACACCTTCACGGTCACACCACTCCCCAATATTGTAGTTCTTGAATTCGGTGCCGTTGTCACTCCGGACCTTGATAATGGGAAGTTGGAATTCCCTTTGAGCACGGTTGGCGAAGGTCTTGAACACTTCCGGAGTTTCACTCTTGTCACCTAAAAATAGAGTCCAAGCATAGCGAGAGTAGTCATCAACTATAACAAGACAATAGAGGTTACCGCCAAGGCTTTGGTATGTGGACGGTCCGAAGAGGTCCATGTGGAGTAGTTCAAGTGGCTTGGAGGTTGACACAATTGTCTTCATTGGGTGGTGTGAAGCAACTTGTTTCCCGGCTTGACAAGCGCTACAAAGCTTGTTCTTTTCAAACGTCACATCCTTCACGTCGGTCACCATCCCAAGCTTGAATGACTTCTTGAGTTTGCTCATTCCAATGTGTGCTATGCGTCGGTGCCATAGTCAACCCAAGCTTGTCTTAGTGAAAAGACAAGTGGTTAGGCTAGCATTCTTGTTGGAGAAGTCTACTAAGTAGAGATGTCCATGCCGAAACCCTTTGAAAATTAGCTCTTTGCTTGTCTCACTACTTACAACAACATCATTTTTGCTAAATGTGCATGTTAGTTCAAGATCACAAAGTTGTGCAATGGAAAGTAGATTAAAGCTAAGCGACTTAACATACAACAAATTAGAAATGGATAAATCATTAGAGATAGCAATTTTACCTAATCCTATTACCTTACCCTTAGAATTATCACCAAAAGTGACTTGTTCATGATTACCGGGGTTTTCTATGGTGGTGAACATACCATCATTGCCGGTCATGTGTTGAGTGCACCCGCTATCGAGTACCCAATGCCTTCCTCCGGCTTTGTAGTTCACCTACACACATGAAGTTAATTTTTGACTTTAGGCACCCAAGCCAACTTAGGTCCTTGTATGTGAGATACAAGTGTCTTTGGGACCCAAAGTTGCTTGGGGAGCTTCCCCTTCATGCTCTTCATGTCTTTGCCAATGAACCTAGCTTTCACCTTGCCATTCACTTTGCTAAGAAGATAATAGCGATCATTGAAAATAGATTTGTAGTTAGTAGGCAATTTAGGTGAAGGTCGGTTAGGAAGAGGACACTCCCTTGTGTGGTGACCGGTGACCTCACAATGTTGGCAATAAGAACCAACTTCCTTGATGAAGCTTGTTCTAAGCTCCGGTGAGGGCACCTTTCCTTTGTTGGGCACCGGGAAGGATCCAAGTCCTCTTTTGTTGAAGGCTTTTGCTTGTTGGAAGAGGATTTCCTTGTGCTTGACTTCACCTTTTGAAAGTCTAGCCACACTAGTGCGGAGACTCTCAATTTCTTCCAACAAATCCTTCTCCCTAGCATTAGCTTTCAAAGACAAAGACTTGTCCAAGACATTAGCGACATGCGAAGTAATGGATATCTTATCATTAAGAGTTTGTTTCTTTGCATCTTTTAACTCTTGATCAAGCATGTCATGAGCAATGTTAAGTGTTTGGTATTCTTGAGTTAGCTTGTTGTGTTCCTCCAAGAGAGTTTGGTGTGCTATGTTGAGCTCATCATTGTCTACCTTGATTTTAGCATTTTCTTCCTCAATTTGCTTGACATGAGATTTGAGCGTGTCATGCTCTTTAAGTATGCTTTCATACTTGTCAAGCAAATCAAGGTTAGCACTCTCAAGTTTAGCACGAATTTCTTCAAGAGTTTTAACCTTACTCTTCTCTCTCTTAATGATAGCATGATATTCATTAATCAAAGAAGTTAAATCATCGGGGGAAAGCTCATCATCACTAGAGTCGTCACATACCTTGGTGTTACCTTTAGCCATGAGGCACATGGGTGGTGGAGGAAGAGGTGAGTCATCATGGTTGGCAATGGCAAGGCCGGCCAAGCTTTCTTCTTCTTCTTCACTCTCTTCATCACTTGTTTCTTCGTCGGTGACCCATTCATTTGCCTCACACATAAACACCTTTTGTGGACCACTTCTCCTCTTTGGGAAGAGTCTTGCCTTCTTGCCCTTGTCTTGCTTCTTCTTCCCAAAGGCTCTTGGTTTAGGCTTGACTTCTTCATCGTCATCACTTTCTTCAAGCTTGCGTTGCTTGCCTTTGTAGTTCTCTCTCCTTTTGTGCGGTTTTGGACAATCATAGGAGATGTGACCTTGATCTCCATAATTGTAGCATATCTTGCGATCGTCTTTTCTTGGTAGAAATGCTTTCTTCTTGGGATCAAAGGTGTATCCCTTTTTGGTGATCTTGGAGTTCAAGCGTGAGAACTTTCTCATCATCAAGGCAAGCTCATCATCGTCATCTTCACTTGACGCTTGCTCTTCTTCACTTGAGCTAGGCTCAACCACCTTCTTCTTCTTGAAGCTTGTCTTCTTAGTGGAGGCCTTTAGAGCAATTGTTTTTGATGATGATTGCTCCATCATCCCAAGTACACTCATCTCATGAGCGTGTATTTCTCCAATGAGCTCCGAAACTTCAATGTTGTCAAGTGATTCCTTTTGGAGCATGGAGTTGATGATGTTGTACTTCGGCTTGGGAAGGAGCATGAGGATCTTGCGGTTAATAAGTCCCTTGCCAAGAGACGCAATGTCAAGAGCATTAATTTCCTCAATAAGAACATTTAAGCGTGAAAACATTTCATTAACATTTTCATGAGGAAACATCTTAAATTCATCATATTTAGCTTTGAGCATGTGATATTTAAGTTCCTTTACACGAGATGAGCCCTCATGGATTTCTATCAAGCAAGCCCAAATTTCACAAGTTTTCTCCTTACTAGCAATCCTAGAGAAGACATCTTGACTTATGCATTCATAAATAGCATTCCTAGCCTTAGCATCCCACTTAATTTGATCACCCACATAGTTAAGTTCTCCAAATCCCGCATGAGTCGCTTCCCAAACTTCGGGGGCAATAGCCTCAAGGTAAGCGCGCATGCGTGCTTTCCAATAGGCAAAATTCTTGCCCTCGAAGATAGGAACCGAACCCCCAACTTTGGCCATTTTTGCTCTCTAGCGGTGAAGCTAGAATGATCCTATGAGCAACCTTGCTCTGATACCAATTGTAAGGATCGAAACGCCCAAGAGGGGGGGTGAATTGGGCTTTCTTTCAAATTTTAAGGCGATTAAAAAGACGAACTACTTAAGCCCAATTCCCAATGCGGTTCTAACTATGCAATCAACGTAGATATAACTTGTGAAGTAAAGATTGCATAATGTAAAGAGAGGGAGAGAAATGCAAACGCTAGGGGACACGAAGGTTTATCCCGTGGTTCGGCAAGATCGCAAGGATCTTCCTACGTCCACGTTGTGGCACCCACCGAAGGGTTTTGCCACTTCCAATGTCACCGAGACAATGGAGTCTTCACTAATCTTCTCCGTTCGCCATCTCCGGCAAGGTGGAGCTCAAGCTTTGTACAACCTTTGATGTTCCGGGCTTCCACACACACCTTGGCAAGCTCCGGAACGATCTTCTTCAACTCCTCACTAGCCTAGAGAGTTCAATCACAAAGAAAGAACGCACACAAGCTTCTCTCTAGCCTATTACAAATGATCTAAAAGTGTGGAAATGTATGCTCTATAGTCTTGAATGCTCTTGGATGTGTAGTTGGCTTCAGGTGATCAAGACTTGTCGAAATGACTGGGTTAGAGGGGTTTTATAGCCAGCTTAACTGAAATAGCCGTTGGAAAAGTAGGCTGACAGAACTTTACGAACACCGGATGATCCGATGTCTCCCCTCTAGTTATCATCGGTGTAATTACTTTGGCTGACGTCATTGTGTCAGATATTACCGTTATTAGACCGATGTTGCCCCCAGTCTTCTCATCGGATGATCCGGTGGCTCTTCCTCCAGAATTTGCTTGATCTTGATGCTTACTGGAGTGATCAACCGATGTGTGTAAGTCTGCACATCGGATGATCCGGTGCTTCACTTGTTCCAATTGTACTGCAAACTGTACTGATGCACCGATGTTGTTGAGCCCTTCACATCGGATGATCCGGTGAGTTCATTTGTCTGAGGTCTTTTTCTTCAGTTGAACCAACTCGACCGATGTGTTCATTTTGGAAATCATCGGTTGATCCGGTGAGTTGATTTTGTTTGCTTCGAGTTGTTTTGAGTGAATCTTTTGTGTCTTGCTCGAATGACCTCTTAGACATTTGTTCCACAAGGCTCTCTAATGATCCTTAAGCATTGTATGTTGTCAATTTTTGATTGAGTGACTTAGACATAGAGCCTCCACGTCTTGTCTTTATCTCATGAATTTGATCTCGAAAGTTGAATATCTATGGGTCTCCAATGACATGTTTATTTCATTTTATTGAGTGTTTATGGGAATCTTACATTCACAAATTCATTAGTAAAGTTCAGTGGTTGTCATTAATCATCAAAATCGTACTACATGAGGGGGGCCTAGATGCTTTCAATAGGCGACCACTTGACCTTCTTGCATCAATACACATCCAAGTCCTTGTCTCGATGCGTCGCAATAAATATCAAAACTCTTGCTCACATCCGGCAGTACCAAAACTGGAGCTGTTGTTAAACTCTTCTTCAACTCCTCAAAACTGTTTTGGCAAGCTTAAGTCCATTGGAAAGCCTTTCCCTTCATTAGCAACTCCGTCATTAGCTTGGCTATCTTGGAAAAGTCCTTGATGAATCGACGGTAATATCCAGCCATTCCAAGAAAACTACTTATTTCCTTAACGTTTTGCAGCGGTTCCCACTTCAACACGCCTTTCACTTTTCCGGGGTCAATCGATACTCCTCCTCCTGAGATTATATGAACCAAAAAAGGCACCTCTTTCAACTAAAACTGACACTTGTTGAACTTGACATACAATTGATGCTCCCTCAATTTCTGTAGCGTAAGCCTCAAGTGTTCCTCATGTTCCTTCTCGTCCTTCGAGTAGATCATAATGTCATCAATAAACACCACAACGAACTTATCCAAGTACTCCATGAAGACCTTATTCATGAGGTACATAAAATATGCAGGTACATTTGTCAATCCAAAGGACATCACGGTGTACTCATAAGATCCATACCATGTTCTAAAAGCTATCTTGGGTATATCCGATGGTCTAATCTTCATTTGAAAATATCCTGACCTCAAATCAATCTTAGAGAAGACACAAGCACCCTTCATCTGATCAAACAAGTCTTCTATACGTGGCAAGGTGTACTTGTTCTTGATTGTTACCTCGTTGAGAGCTCGGTAATCCACACATATCCTTTGGGTTCCATCCTTCTTGTCCACAAACAGCACGGACGCTCCCCAAGGCAAAGAGCTAGGGCGAATAAAATCTTTCTCTAGTTGCTCTTGAATTTGTTTCTTGAGCTCCGCTAATTCCATAGAAGGCATCCTATACGGCCTCTTAGCTATAGGTGCAGTTCTAGTTATTAAATCAATAACAAACTCAATGTCTCGATCAGGTGGCATACCTGACAACTCGTCCGAAAAAACATCCAAAAATTCTCTCACCACCGAAATCTCCTCAATTGCGGCATTGTCCATATGATTCAGCTCCAATTGCTTCGGTGCGGTTTGAGATGCTTCAAATTCTACGGTGATCCCGTCTTCATTGGTCAACTTCACCGTCTTCGTGGCACACTCAATAACTCCATTGTGCTTCCTCAACCAATCCATACCAAGTATAATGTTCAATCCTTGAGAATCCAAAACAATGAGGTTGGCGGAGAAGTCTACCCCCTTATTCTAAGACTTACTTTTAGACATACTATATTTGTCATCATCTCTCCTCCAGGAGACTTAACCAATAGAGTAAATTTCATATGAGAGATAGGCAAACTATACTTGGCAACATACTTCGATGCAATGAATGAATGCGATGCTCCAGAATCAAATAACATAGTTGCGGGGTTAGAGTTGGCGAGAAACATACCAATGACCACGTCATCCGCTTGTTGAGCATCCTTCGTAGAGACATGGTTCACGTTGCCACGAGCAAAATTCTGATGTCCATGACTTTCTTGTGGCACTCCTCCATTGGGTCTTGGGTTTTGCCTCGGCGCATTGCTTCCTTGACCAAGACCTGACTTAGGACATTGATGCGCAAAGTGTCCAGCTTCTCCACAAGTATAACACTACTTAACTCCACCAGAATTATTGGGACGAGCTTGGTTTTGAACACTTGCAGCAGGAAAATTAGCACGAGGCGCATAAGGCATTGGAGGCCTAGGTGCTTGCATGATAGGGCGCTGCTGCACAAACTGAGTTGGACATGGTGCATAATCAGGGCGCTGAGCAGGAATAGAAGAGTTGTAATAAGGCGCATTGGACGGCGCAAGGCGAGGGCGCACATTACTTCCTTGTTGCTGTCCTTGATATGGCGCCTTCCTCTTATTGTCTTGCTCCATCTCACGAATTTTGTTTTCAACCACGATTGCTTTGTCCACAAGCTTCTGAAAATTTGCATAGTCACAATTGAGCAATTGCACTTGAATTTCATTGTTGAGGCCTCTCATGAACAAGTATTGTTTCCGGCTGTCCCGACTAACATCCTCAGGCGCATATCTTGAGAGTTGAGTGAACTTGTTGAGATATCCACTCACGCTTGATCTTCCTTGCCTTAAATTCTCAAATTCTTGCCTCTTCAAGATCATAACTCCCTCCGGCACATAATGAGAACGAAAATTCTCCTTGAATTCGGCTCAAGTAATTCTCTCTTGGTTCTCATGAGCATTGCAATAAGAATCTCACCAATCCACAGCTGCTCCAATTAGTTGATGAGAAGCAAACAAGACCTTCTCCCGGTCACTGCATTGGACAATAGCAAGTTTCTTCTCCACGGACTTGAGTCAATCATCCGCATCCATAGGGTCAGCAGCTTGAGCAAAGGTTGGCGGCCTAGTCCTCATAAACTCACACAATCGGTTATGAGAAGGCGGGGGCGGCGGTGGAGGCATGTGGGGCTGATTGTTGATATTGCCAGCCTACAGCTGTCCCATAGTCTGTATCATGGTCTGCATGAGTTGGTTTTGCATGGCCAAAAACTGCTCAATGTTGATAGCTCCCTGAGTAGATCCTTGTCCGATGTTGTTCTGAGGCACTCCATCGTTCTCCTCCTCGTCATTGTCATCCCCTGGTTGCGAGTCCTCACCATCTGAAGAAAAGCAATAGGTAATAATTAGAGAACGTCTCCAACTATATGCATCAAGGGATATGAAACTAAACAACTAGCTACACTAGCCTAGGTGGACATGGCAATGCTAAGGCATCCCAAAATCCTCTATTAAGCACACAAGCAAACTATATATATATATATATATATATATATATATATAGCAAACAACAAGCCAATAAAATCAAATCGATTCCTAAGTGCCCCTATGTGCTCTAAAGTGTCTATTCTATCTAGGCTGCATCCTATGGTCAACCTGTGGCTCTGATACCAATCTGTGACGCCCAGTTCCGAAAAATGAACCAAACTAACGCATATGTGTACTCAGGATGTTCATCACACATACACGAGTGCAATCACAAACGATATATAGATAATTACCAAGAAGATTAATTAACCAAATTTTATTAAACAAACCATATTATCCTCGAATACAAGCTCCAATATATATTTATGATAAGTTCAACTAATGCAGCGGAAATAAACTAATTAAGCAACTAAGCAGCTAAGCATAAGGGATAGCGCAGCTCCAAAAAACACCACAGGCAAAGCTGACGGTAGAAACGGCCTAGAACTCCGCGTTATCACCATTAAACTCCCAATCCTGACCTGCAACTGTTGGGGGAGGGGAGGAGAGAGATTTGCAAGAGTGAGTACATGTCGTACTCAGCAAGTGTGGAAAATATGGCATGTGACTGATTCAAATGAGGACAATAATAATGGCAAAGTGCTGAAAAGTACATAAAAACATTTTAGAAGCAATATATTACATGTATGTGAAGTAAACCTATCATAATCATAAGTAATATCACAATAACAATCCATAGTTCACCATCCTCATCAATAATTCCAGATTTCACCATTTACCAATAACCATATTCGATACCAGAAATTAATCCATAACCATAACACCAACCATAACCATCCCAATCCCAATACCAAGTACTCTCTAATCATGGAAGTTGTCCAGGTGCTCATAACCGGGAGCACGGCTATCATGATAGTTTTATCACACTCTGCAGAGTTTGTATCAATTTACCCACGTGTTTGTGATTTCATCACCTTTCGATGACTATAAAATCTCAATTATGTCGTCTCACACTTCCGTAGGTGTGTGGCCAAGAGATCACAAAATAGCCTTTACAAAGGGATTACTAGTCTATTTAGACCCCACTGAGGTTTCACCGGTGGCGATGTCTCCTACAGAGCACATCTTCAACCAAGGGCCCCCTCTTAAGCCATTCGAATCCCAGGGTAGTCCCACCAATCATCAACAAACCCAATCCGACTACCCCTTCCCCGAGCATCCATAATGGTCCAAATAGCACTAGTAAAGCCCTAATTAATCAGCTACGCCGCACCCATACTTGGCCTCGTGGTGACACTGTAGTCCTGGCTTATTTTCGCATGAACCGGTCCTTAGATCTAAAGCAAGCAAACCACCATACATCCAACCCATCCACATATCAGACTTGCTTAGATCACCCATTACCATATCATATTTAACCAGTTCATGTTAACCATAATCTCATTAATGCTTAATTAAATGTGTAGTGTTGTTTTCTCATCCCAATTAATTAAGCGAAGCAAAAAAGTAAAAATCCCTTCCCGACTCTCTACCATAAATTTCAGGCGACAAGGGTGGTTTAACAAGTCTAGTAAACTTCCTATCATAGGATTCCCATCAAATTGACAAAAGCATGTTGTTTACAAACAAAACATTTAATTTAAAAACAGGATCAATATGCTTCAAGGACACTTGTCTTGCTCTTGCTGTTGATTAGGGTCAAAGCCTTCAAACTCTTGGTGTTGTAGATCCTCCGCGACACTCTCTAGCGCAAATCCGTCTAATCCGCACAATAAACATACAAGACATGAAACACAATCAAAGAGTGCACAAATATTACTAAATATGACATGTCATGCATGATTGATGCAAATGCAAGGTAGAACTTGTTACTAGATTGCTTTTAATGATCACTAACTAGTTCTAATAGCTTTTAACAAGTTTATACAGGTTTGGAGTTGATTGGATCAAACTTTAGAATCAATTCAACACAATTTAACCAGAAAGATCGGACTAGTCCGCTAGGGACCGGACAAGTCCGCACTTTACGAGATCAGCAGATTAGCGTTTTCTAAATCGACGTAAATTTGGAGATTAGGAGTTGAATTCTCGTAAGGGAAAGAGAATAGAAGGTATACCAGGTGTTTTAGGACTCCAATGAATCAAGAAACTTGGAGGTAGCACTTGGATCTTGGTGATCTAGGGTTGGTGATGAACTTGGAGATAAATTGGTGATAAAGATCAAAACTTGATGGAGATTTTGATCATCTTTTGTTTCCTCCTCTTCTTCTTCTTGCTTGGGATCTTCTCCTCCTTCCTTGATGGTGGCTCTCCACGAACTAGGGTTTGGGTGGGGTGGAAAAGTGGCAAATAGATGTCAATTCAAGGGGTGAGGTTGTTTATATATAGAAGTGGAGGCTAGGGTTAGATGGATTTCGAGTTTGAGAGGAGTAGAGGCCAGTTTAGAGTCCCACATGGGCTCTAAAAGATTTAGGCATGACGTCCCCAGGCCCACTTAACGTGGAACCCAAAAAAAAAGTCGTAAAACAAAAGATCAACTCAGAGTCGTGAAATATCGGACAAGTCCGAAGTCGTCCAGAGAGAAAATCGGAC
This sequence comes from Tuctoria greenei, assembly GCA_036927565.1. NCBI lineage: Eukaryota > Viridiplantae > Streptophyta > Magnoliopsida > Poales > Poaceae > Tuctoria > Tuctoria greenei. Next base: position 27,193 of record JAYESD010000113.1, on the reverse strand, counting down.
AAGTCCGAAGTCGTCCAGAGAGAAAATCGAACAAGTCTGGTCTAAAATCGAACAAGTCCGACTTTGAACAAAGAGGAAATCGGACAAGTCCGCCGGAACACCGGACTAGTCCGGAATAGTCCAAGGACTTAACAATTTTTCAAGGATTCTTGGAATATCGGACTAATCCACACAAAATCGGACAAGTCCGAAAGTTTCCAGTGCCAAAAATCGGACTAGTCCGCAGCAAAAACAGACAAGTCCGTTTTTAGTCAGAGAGAAATCGGACTAGTCCTCAGTAAAATCGGACTAGTCCGCACTTTCCTGCGTTTTAAGTGCGGTTTTGCTCTAAATCAATTTTAAACTCGTTCCTCTTATTGTGGGTTAATGTTAAACATGTATATGAGTGTATGCAGGGCATGATGCATGAAAATGAGGGTGTTACATCATCTGAAATTTTCTGCATTTGAAGCCACAATGTCAGCACTAAGAAGTGGTGGTTGTTCTTCCATTACTTGTTAAGAAGTAGATATGCATATTTCCTTAATTAAGGTAAGAAGGTTGATAAATAATCAATTAAAAGGTAAACACTAAATTGTCAGGCAAGGTCAGGCCCAAGAGCAGAGAGGCGAGGTTCATTTTGGAAATGCAGATATGCATCCCTAGAAATTTGCTCTACATGAAATAAGAGCTGATAACCATAATGACTAAAACTGAGACTTCCGTGTTATTTCCTTTGAACGAATCAATAAACAGCATACGAACTCTGAAGTCTGAAGGCGTGTGATACAAGATCATGTTAAAAGGTAACTACTGATTCATTCACCATTTCGTGCCAAATAAAAACTGATCGGAAAACAACGGTAAAATTACCAAACGGCGGAATCGGAAACAGATAATGCAAAGATTGGAACCTCTACTTGCATGTTCAATGAACCTTTGCCGGGTCAGGTTGTCGAACGAGACCACCGCCGTCTTCATGTCCAGCTCTAGCACCGCGGCCTCGTCCAGCAGCCAGTTGAACTCTGCGGCGACGCCTTTAGCTCTCTTCTTCACCCTGTCGGAAAAATCCTGCAGCCACTTTAGCACCTGCAACGGAAGGACACTACATCACGCGTCGCTTCGAGCCTGAACGAGACCTCAGGGTGGGGCGCTCGTCTCCCGAGTATGAAAAGGAGCTCCGCGCTGGAATTGGTGGCCGGCAGATGTTACCGAGGTTTCAGCGAGCGGGCACGGGGATCAGCTTCCGCTGAGGTGAGAATTGCGGGGGAGGGGAAGACAAAGGGGCGGTTGCGGCGGTACCTGGTTTTGGAATCCTACGTGCCTGGCGATGGAAGAGGTGCCTCCACCGTCGCCGGTTTCTGCTGCTCGGCGGTAGGTTCCCCGCGCCTCCATCTCCCTCCTCTCTTCTCTTCCCCCTCGTCGCGCCCGCTGCAGCGAGCAAGCAGACACGGAAGGACGGCTTGCGACATAGAGACCCGTCTTCGTTTCTGAAAGGCGTATTTTAGCTTGAAAATACTTGAGAACATATTTAGAATATGTTGTTATTATAGGTGGTCAACGGCCGTGCCGGTCCGGCCCGAGCCCGGCCGGGGCTCGTGTCTGAAAAGCCTCGGCCCGTTACGGCTCGACAAAAAATCGGGTCGTGCCGAGTCGGCCTACGGGCCGGAGGTCCAGGCTCGGGCACGGTCTGAACTCAATTTAAGCGTGTCGGGTTGTCAACGGGTCATGCTGTGTTGGGCCGGCCCGTGACCCGTTTCAGATAAAAAGACACTAAAAACAGCAAAAAAATATTATTCAAACCTAAACGAGCCGTGTCGGCCCAGGCAAGCCGGTCGGGTCGTGCCTGCAAACATGACGGGTCTAATGTCTAGGTCCAGGCACGATCTGCACCGGGCTTCGGGCCGGCTCGAATCCGTTTTCTTCGGGTCGTGCCGGATTTGTACTGTGCTTTTATTGCGTGCTTTCGTGTCGGCCCATCTGGCCCGGCCCATTTGGCAACCTATAGTTGTTATGTGTTATGGAAGTATACTACATATTTGGAATATGTTCCTAAGTATTATTAAATTATTGTCAAAAATGAATACAACGGAGGCAAAATTTTAAACTTGAACCATGTGATCGTAATGCATATTTCAAAAGTACATAACTATTAATTCCATGCACCAAAAGTTTAGGTAACTCATTGCATAAACTCATAACAATGTGTACTACATTTACTTCTATAACAACACCTACCAAATATGCCTTCAAAAAATTTTAAATCACTGTCGAAAATTGAATACAATGAAGGAAAAAAATACACTTAAATCTCGTGGACTGGCCACGTTGGATAGGAAAGTGTCCACACGGTGGACGACTCCCTTAAGTGACATCAAACCATCCACAGTTTGGGCAAGTCGTTCATACTGTGGACGATTTGGTATCTGTCTTAGAAAAAAATTAGACTATTAACATAAAATGATTAAAAAATCATGCTAAAAATAAAATAAAAATAAGGATTCTGTTCTAGTCTAAGGCCCATGTTTAGTTCGTAGTGGGCTAATTTCCAGCGAAAAAATAGTGACGCAGATTTGCCACGTCATATCTACAGACAAACATGTCCGTTTAAAAAACAGCAAAAATTGTTTAATCGCCTGAAACATAGGTTAGTCCAAAGTCTATTCAATTAAAAATATTCGTTCCATCTCCAAATACTTAGTGTATTCTACTTAAAAAATAAGAAGACGTCAAATATTTGAGATACGAATATAGTACTCCCTCCGTTTCGTTTTAATTGTCGTTAGGACAACCTTTGTTAGTTTATTTTTAGTTCAATTGGTTGTCTGAAACAACAATTATTTCAGAACGGAGAGAGTATATAAGTAGAATGAAAAAGAAAACAAACAGTGTTGTCGCTATCATCGCTTCAAGCTATAAATGGCCAATGAGCCGTGTCTAGCCGGCACGATGGCCGGCACGATGAACCTTCGTCTTGGTCCAGGCATGACCCGAACCAATTTTAACCGTGTCAGGTCGACACAGGCCGTTCGTACCAGGCTAGCCTGAAACCCGTAGCAGCAACGAATCATAGTTGAAGGTGGCATCGATACCCGTTCGCTAGGACTCCGAGGGAGCGGACTGCGGCTGGATCTGTCGTCATCGAGGCGGGGCGTCGCGCCGAGGCTTGAGGAGCAGGTCGAAGCGGATGTGAGAGAGGTCGAGTGGTGGAGGCGGAGCGGCGCACAGGTGGTGGCGGAACAACGGAAGTGTCGTGCAAGACGGGGCTGCAGTTGACGGCGACCGGCTCTCGGGAGAAATGAACCGCATGTGGCTGGAATGCTGGTGCAGCAGCTGGGAGGTAGATCGAGTATGGAAGATTAGAATTTTTACCAAAGATCTTTATACACCCTAGTCGGGTCGGGCCCGTGCCGTGCCAGGCCGAGCGGGCTAAATGGGCCAAATGGACGGGCCGTCCGGGCCGTGCCGGACTGGCACGGCGGGCCTGCGACTGAGTTCGGGCCGGCTCGGGCCCGATCTACTTCGTGTCGGCCGTGCTCGGATCGGGCTGATTTTGTCGTGCTTCACCCATTTGATGCGGTCCATTTGACCATCTATACTTCAAGCAGCATTGCGGTTTTTTTAAAAGAAATAATGGCTTGCATTTCTTGTTTAAAAAACAAGTCTGAAGATGCAAAAAACACGTAAGAAAAAAAACAACAACAATGGAGAACAAAACTGCTACACTCAACCACTCATCAGTCACCCAATGGTGCAAAAGCAAGCAAGCAAGTAATTCAGAAGACCACGAAAATACCATTTTTTGGTTGATGTAACTTTGAGACACATGTTCCAATTAATCAGTGCTGAATATATATTGTGGGTAGGCCAATAAAACCCTAATATCACCATCATTACCAAACCACACAAATGAACTCAAATAAAATAAAATTTACGGAGACAGTGGAGAGAGCGGGACAGAGAGGAAGCAGATAGGCGGAGAAGGTCAACCCGTGACGAGACGCACAGATCCCTCCCTCCTCTGCATTCCTCTTCCTCCTCTCACTTTCTCTCTCCTCGAGACCCTTCCGACGCGGCAAAGCAAAAACGGGGAGGAGACGGGGGAGAGAGAGAGAGAGGAAGGATAGAGGAGGAGCAGCCCGAAATCCCAACACCAACCCCCGAAGGATCGAGTGGGCGCAGCAGCCATGAACGAGAAGGCTTCCGTCTCCAAGGAGCTCAACGCCAAGCACAAGAAGGTTGCGCTGCCTCCCTGCCGCTTTCTCTCCGCCGCGCCGAGCTTTCTTAGATCGGGCCTTCACGTTTCCGCTCCGGTTCATGTTGGAACGAGAAGGGAGATCCGTTAGGATGCGCAGTTAATTTTTCTTGCACTATTATCAATGGGCGATTTCGGATCTGCGGCGATACCGGCTCTTCTAAGATTCAGTGCGTCGTTCCGCTGATCTGTGCGATTGCTCTGCAGTTCTCGCGATGCGTCATAGCACAGATCCGAGCTCGGCTCCTTTTCGATTTGCTAAGATTCATACTTGAACCGAGAAACCGAGGTTGCTAGTAGTTCAAGGGACCTGATTGCTTGCAGCGATTTGGCGAGTTCGTTTGACCTATAGAATTAGCTCTTCCGTGGATTTAAGTCCTAATTTATAAACAGAAGCTAATTGTTACACTATTTTGTGCTCTCTCTTATTACAGAAATATTAAGATGGTAAAAACATCTGTTATCTTTTGTTTATAGTTATCCCAAGTACAAGTAATCCCTAGCTGTATCAGTTTTCATTGTCGCTGCAAACATTTGCGATGTAGGTGAGCCGCTCAGCGACATTATGTAGTTTTTCTGTTGTGTTAGTATCCACACTCTTATGATTGTTAACTATTAATTAAGCCATTTGTAACCCGTAGCCCTATCCTTCTCCATGATTTTCAGATATTGGAAGGTCTTCTCCGGCTACCTGAGAACAGAGAATGTGCGGACTGCAAATCAAAGTGAGTGTTCCTGTGCAATTTATTGTTTCATATATGGCCGCTGGTGCATCAAACAATTTTAACGCTGGGTAGACACTTGTGTATCTTGCTAACACTAACTAATTCTTTGATTATATTGCAGGGGTCCTCGATGGGCGAGTGTGAATCTGGGTATCTTTATATGTATGACCTGTTCCGGGATTCATAGAAGTCTTGGGGTACATATATCTAAGGTTTGTCAATAAGCATGAGATTCACTGTTTGCATACCGATTCTGCGTCAGTGCTGTTTGCTGACCTTTAGCTTCATTTATGATCTGTCACAATGGACTTGAACCACAAGAACGAGTAAATGATAGCATTGATAGCTGTCTCGAGGAAAACATATTTTGAGGTGTTTCTTAATTCTTATGTTTAATTTTCTAACACATTCTCTCACTTGTGTTATACTGTCCATTAAACTTGGATGATGATTGTCTAACTTGCAACATTCATTTTTTTTAGAAAAGCGATTATATTTCAATATTGCAGCCTCTTCATCGACCAATGCATATCACTGTTCAATATTACAATCACGAGCAACCCGTAGCTAAAAGTTTGAAGCACAAAAGATTACAGAAGCCATAGTTCGAGATTTATGACTGAATACTATTACTAAATTTCCACCCATTATTGGCGAAAACCTCAATCACGGAGGT
>JAYESD010000113.1:0-21458 GCA_036927565.1 Tuctoria greenei | reverse complement strand
AGGCAGGAGTATGGTGGAGGCGAGGTGGAGCAGCCTGTGTTTAGCTGCGGTGTCTGATGTCTGTCTTCGCTTTTCGGAGAGATGTTAATTGAGGGTATTCTGGATGCGGACGTTGCCGAATACGGCATCTGCGCCAGAGAGGAACAATTCCGTCGATGGCGAGTTCGGATGTGTCCTCTGTCTGGTTGTCGGTGGCCTGTCGCTGGGTACCTGGTGTCCTCTCGCTGGTTGTAGGTGGCCTGTTTATCCTTCTGATCATTTTAGCTAAAAGCACCCAACGGGATGACGGTTCAATTGGGTCTGTGGTCCAAGTATGGGTTGGATGCTGCGATTTAGTCTGTGTAAAATGCGATGTTGACCATGTAGATGTAGTCATGCCATGACAGATTGCTGAGCTGAAGCTTTGATCTCGTGTTGTTTGCATGAATGTACGTTGTCATGAAATGTTCTGTACAGTAAGGTAGGTCAGAGGTATGTATGGCCAGTACTCTCCTGGTGCACAAAGCCCGGGTCCTTGATCACGTACTCGTATCCCAAAGCATTGCTCTCTCGAGCACGCACAGGAACGAACAACTGTCATGTCAACGTCGGCGAAAAGGATTGGAGTCGATCAACAGAAGAAACCAGCTCAGCTGGATGGAGACCGACCAGATAACACCTAGGAACTTCATTTGTACCAATACAATGAGTATCAGGACACAGATGATCAAAATATCCTCTAATAACGCTCCTCATCCTTACCGAGTGATCACTAAGCACTAAACAATTATCGTGGGTTTTGTTAACATTATCGTACGTGTGTTTCAGATACTTGGAGTTGGTTTCAGAAGATGTTGTTATGCTCTCTAGAATATATTAAATTGTTGGTGATAGCGTTCATAAACCGTCGAATTCACTAGAGATAGACTTTTCGTGTTCGCAAAAACTGCGGCAACCTGGGCCTACCAATACCAGGCCAGCCCCATGAACGGAGAAGAAATCTGACTACGGTGGGCCATACGGGCCGCCTCACCCCAACGATGAACAGGTGGGCCATATCATGCAATGTGGCTCCGCCATCCATGTCCGGCCCGGCGCCTTTCCTTTTTGTTTTGAGAGTAAAGAGTAGTAAAGACCAAGGGAAGTCCTGACTCCTGAATGGCAGCGCCTCCTCTTCGTCACCGGCGGCAGCGCCACTGAACCAGCCGAGCCATTTACTATTATAATGTTTACTTCCTCCGTCTCAAAAATCTCGTCGTTTTATGCGGTGGATAGTTGTGATGAGAATTTGTTGCGCAAGATAAACACTCTCTAAATACTTGTCGTTTTGTAGTTTAAAAATGAACACAAATAGACATATATTTAAAGACGGAAAGAATACGCTATTTGATGGTGAAAATGATGCGTACGAGTTCTACAATGCGTATGCGGAGAAAGTAGGCTTCTTTGTTCGGACATCAACACTCTGAACAACATCTAAAAACATAATCACTAGGAGGACTTATGTCTGCTCAAGAGAGGGCTTTCGGGAGAAAAAGAAGGGTGCCAAGGAAGCAAAATGTCCACTGAAAGAATCGGGTGCCCCGCAAGCATGACCATTAGACTTACCGCTAATGGCAAGTACCGCTTGACAGAGTTTATACTAAACTACAACCATCAGCTGGCAACAACATCTACCATTCAAATGCTGAAGGCAAAGAAAATCAGACGTAAAGCACGGACTGTGAGAGAACATCTTGTGGATGGTACTGTGAGAACGCCAGAATTCGAGAATGAAGATGAGGCCTACGAATTTTACAGTATGTATGCAGAGAAGGTTGGATTCAGCGTGCGGGCAATGAATGCTGACAATGTTATAACCAGAAGGATGTTTGTTTGTTCAAAAGAAGAGTTCCGTGAGAAGAAAAGAGGTGCGAAAAAGGATACAGAAGCCCCGTCCAGAGATCCGGACTGGTTGTCCTGCATGTATGGTCATAAGGCTTGCAGCTAATGGCAAATATCATGTCACAGAGTTTGTTTTGTTCCACAATCACCAGCTTGGGGCTGCAGCAGCTTCTGATCTCGTGATACCATCACAAAGTGCAGAAAATGATCGAGATGATGAAGTCGACCTGGTACATAAATCACCAGATGATTACTTCCACAATCAAAATCTTATTAATGAAAATACCATCGGATACACTCCAGAAGTTAGAAGTTGCAAACGATACAAGTGTACAAAGACTCCACACCGCGGTGATGTTGATGCTACTCTAGAGTACCTGCAAAAGATGCAACATAGTAATCCTTCATTCTACTATGCAGTAAAATCTGATGAGGATGGAAACTTCAATTTTTTTCTGGGCAGATTCAAAGTATATCATGGATTTTGGCCATTTTGGTGAGGTAGTATGTCTTGATTCAGGATATGCATTGCATGGCTATGGCAGGCCAATTGCTTTGTTTACAGGTTTGAATCATCATAAGCAAACAGTAATCTTTGGTGCTGATTGCTTTATGATGAAAGCAATGAAGCTTTCAGTTGGTTATTAGACACTTTCAAGATGGCAATGAATCAAACCCATCCCAAGACATTGTTGACTGATAGATCTGTTGTGATTAGTGAAGTTGTTACAGCCACATGGCCTGATACAGCCCATCGTTATTGTGTTTGGCAAATTTACCAAAGTGCTCTTCAGCAGTTGAGTCAAGCTTTCCACGGATTAAGAACCTTAGAATGTGACTTCAAGAGATGCCTATTTGATTGTGAGGATGAAGGCAGCAGCGTCCATGCTCCACCCATCCTCTTGGCAGGTGACCATCGACATCTCATAATGGTTCCACAACCTGTCGACTGAAGCCAACACAGCGAAGGTTAAAGGGGTTCAAAGTTTAGCCATGCTTGTGTGTTGGGCTCTTTGGAAGGAAAGGAACAGGCACATATTCGAGGGGCTGGAGAAAACAGAGTGCACGGTCATTGCAGAGATTAAAGAAGAGGCACGCCTCTGGGTAGTGGCCGGAGCAAGTAATCTGGCAACAATGTTTCAGAGTAGATAGGTACTGCAACTGTCTCTTTGACAGTCGCTATCATTTTGTATGAACCGATTGTAGTTATTGCTTTCGTCTTAATATATAATCCCCTTTGAGTTTTCTAAAAAAAAATGTGAGGATGAGGACGAGTTTCTGACAGCGTGGAAGGAAATGTTGGAAAAGTATGACCTAGAAGATAATCAATAGCTAGCAGATCTGTTCTCAATAAAGGAGAAATGGGCACTGCCACATGGTCGTGAGGCAATTTATGCAGATATGAAAAGCGTCCAGCAGAAGGAAAACTTCACAACTGAGCTGAAAAAAAGAACACCTGTCCCTAGAATATGACCTTTTGCACTTCTTTGAGCAGTTTGAAAGAATATTATGTGATCGTCGATCTGCAGAGCTAGAAGCTGACGTGAATGCCAAGCAGAGCACAAAGAATCCACCTCCTATGCGAATGTTACACCCACTGCAAAATACATGTATGTCAGGATCAGTTTTATCATACATGTACGATAAAAAAGTGATAAACAGTTCTATATTGCATGCAAACAACATTTTTATCTTTAAAAGCGTTTTGAAATAGCAGCGGAAGAGGAAAAACTTTAGGACAACCACAGGCAAATTGACTAGCAGCAACGCGACCTATGTACCGTCTTCACTTGTCACTGTCCTCATTAGATCTTCTCTTCACTGAGCAGCGTATAAAAAAAATATAACAAAACAAGTGTGAGTATCATCTTGTGGTACTCAGCAAGTGTGGGAAATAAATGACATGAAGGACAAATCAAAAAGGAAAGGCTAATAGTAGTTTAAGCACTAAGCATTAAACCTATCCTTATCTTTTATTAACAACCTACATCTAGGTGTATATTCCCAACCATATTAGAATAATCATAATAATAATGATTCAATACCAATATCATTCCCAATCCATCATCTCAACCATCATTCCAACCATCAACTAATTATGAATTCGACACCAAGTCGCTCTTGTCCGTGAGCACGGCTGTCATGACAGTTTTCCAATCTCTGCAGAGAATGTACTCTTTACCCACAAGCAGTGATTTCATCCTCTGTTGCCAGATAGACTGAGTAAACCTCTCTGATGCCCGTGGCGGCCAACCACATTACACACTACCGTAGGTGTGTGGCCAGGAGATCACTACATGGTCTTTAGAAAGGTACTCCCGACTAGTGCTAGTCCTCTAAGGTTTCCACCACTGAGGCATTTCTGAAGTAACCCTCTGCCTCAGAGCCCCCTCTTGAGCCTTGCGGTTCCCAAACCAGTACCCATGCATCATTCCCCGCACCATCCAACTACTAGCATTTCGTCGAGAGAAACCTAATTAATTGACCAAGCCGCTCTATCTCAGTCTCGTGGTGGTACTATAAAGCTTAGTGGCTTCCTACATAAATCGGTCTTTAGAATCCGACGGTGTCAAACCCAATCTTGAGTCTCGTGCAAACTACACCATACCAAACCATCCAACCGCCAGATTCATACCAATTACTTCATCATTTCCAATGTAACATAATAATCATAATTAATAATATAATTATGTGTCCAGATTTCCATCCTAACTACTAAGCATGGCTAAGCGTGATTGAAATACCAAAACCATCCAATTTAACCCAGGCGACAAGGAATTATATGGAATAGATAAATAAATAGGATTCACATTAATTAAGCATGCAACTAACTATAATTCTTAAAATAGGCACAAGATGGTCAAGGGCACTTGCCTTTCATTAAATAGCTGCTCAGTTCTTCTTGATGAAATCTTGATCTTCGAAGTCTTCATATTGCTTCTTGATCGAGATATGAATGCGTATAAACTATCGATAAAAAAATAAAAACATTCAAGAACAGTACACCAAAACATACTCATAAGCATAAAATCCTACACTAATATATCCCTACGAAGTATTTATTATTTTTCATAACCAAATAAATGCATTTACCATTTATTTTCCATTTTTAGTATTTATTTACAGGCTAAAAATATTTTTAATGAGTTTTCTATGGCCAAAATATAATTTATATGCATTTTATAAATTTTATTTCAGCATAAAACATTTTATAAATAATTTTCCTACTATTTCCATATTTATTCTCTATTTTTAATACTTATTTATAGCTAAAAGAATTTTATTACATTTTCTATTATCAAAATATATTTTATATGAATTCTACTATTTATTTTAGTATAAAAAGATTTATAACCATTTTTCCTATATTTTCTATATTTATTTTATCACTTACAAACATTTTTCCATGCATTAAATATATTTTTCTACAATTTAATTCTATTTTCTAGGATTTTCCTATAAAAACAGTAATAATATAAAGTATAAAGTAATTTTCATAAAGTTCAGGTGTTGTTTTTTAATTTTTCCATATAGATAGAGGTTAAATGTAGTATTTTATAAAATTCCAGGAGCTTAAATCAATATTTACTAAATTGAACCTAATTCCAGATAAGTCCAAAGGCATTTTCATAAAAGTAAGGACCTATTCGTAATTTAAATAAATCTACACAGGGGTCTAACAGCAAAAGTACATTTTCCTTTTCTATTCTTATTTATTTTTCTTAATGAAAAGGCATGGAATAGGTCTACGGTCCCGTGGACCGAGGGAGGAGGTGCGGTCCATGGTCCACGGTAGACCCAGAAAATACCCCTTCGGGGTGTTTTAATCTGGGTCATGGATTAAGATCCAACGGCCCAGAGTGGATCGGGCGGCCAGGGCGACGGCCGGCGGTCACAGGCGGCGGCGGCTTCGTCGGACCATCGTCGGACTTCGCCGGAATGGTGTTCCGGTGGATGTGGTTTGAAGCAAATGAGAGAGGAGAAGATAAGGAGGCTCACCACGGGGTTTATTGGAGTCGGAGGTGGCCGGAGATGGGCGCTCGCCGGCGGGGAGGGCGGCTGAGCATCGGCGACGCCACGGTGGCCACTTCGGCCACGAAACTTGTCGAGGAGAGGTCCTTCGGGGGCGGTGCGGAGCCCCTCCGCGCATCGGCGACGGTCGGGACGGTGTGGGAACGCGGAGCGCCGAGCTCCAAGCAGCAGCCATGACGGCTAGGGTTTCGGGGAGTGTGGGAGGGGAATGGAGAGTGGGGGGGGGGGGGGGGGGGGTTGGGTAATTATTTGTGGGGGGGCGGGGTTGAGCTCAGGGCGGCGGTTGGGGAGAAGAAGGCCCTGACGGGCGGGGCCCGCATGGCAGCGAGAGGGAGAGGGAGGGAAGTGGTGGGTTGGGCTGGCTGGGGAAGAGAAGATGGGCCGAGGGGAGGGGTTTTGGCCCATGATTAGGTTTATTCTTTTTCCTTTTTCTTTCTCTTTTCTTTTCATTTCTCTATTGATTTTTATTTATTTACTATGTAATTAGATTATGCATTTTCTTTTATTTTAGAAAAATATGGGTGTTACAATTCTACCCCCTTAAACGGAATCTCGCCCCAAGATTCTAGGTTGGATTAAGAAGAGGTATAGGTCTTTGTTTATAGAAGACTACCCCATTTTGAAAACAATTTTCTATAATTTTATTTCTTATTTTATTTTCAATTCTTCATTCTCAAATTTTCAATGTTTAATATCTCACCAAATGCAAAATTAAAACATGAAGAATCTTGCTTTAAATTGTCTTAAGAAATTATTTCATTACCATCCAAATTTATTATTATAATATTATATCCAACAATTGTTTTTAGTATCAAAACTATTATTTTGACGGGGTGCTACTAGATGTGATAGATTATTCTTCTTTTTTTCAACTATATTTTTAGAAACTGAAATTTGCATTTTCCGCAAATAAACAATTATGATGAAATATGTCCATCTAGTTAAATTTTAGAGTATTAGCACACAACAACACACATTATTATTATTTTACTTTATTTTACATTACTTCTCTTATTCTTATTATTAATAATTTGGCCTAATTTACATTGTGCTTTCAATTTTAAAGTTTTATTTTATTTTAATAAAATGACAAGTTATATTTTTTGAGTAATTTATTCATGGTTCCATTTGTACTTTAGGTGTTTAATTGTTTATAATAATTTTTAGAGAATATTCTTTTACCCACAAATGTGCGACTTATTATTACTATTTTGTTTTTCTTAATGTATTTATTTATTGATTTATCACCAATACTATTACAAGTTCGAACATGATGCTACCATGCCTTTCTTTCCGTTTCCCCGCTATAAATTTCAAATTTGGCCAAAATTTTTCACCATGATTTTAATTTTATAGTCTTCAATTAATTTCATTAACATGATAAATGCATACTTTTATTATTATTCTTATGATTATTATTATTTTATTTTCTTTTTAATTCTTATTATTCTTCTTATCATTATTACTAATTTGAACTCGATGTAAATTTCTATTATGGTTCTTAATTTTAGAATCTTTCATTTCAAATACATTATCATGATTAACAGTTTTATTATAATTATTGTTATTGTTATTTTCTTTTCTTTTGTTAGTTACGGTGGTTACAGCGAATATTAAGGCAAACTGCCAGTGTATATACACCTGCTGCTTTTGAAATGTTTGAGAGAGAGTTTGAGTTGTACATGGACTGTTTGCTATACAACTGTGCTGAGGTGGGCACAGTTTCCGAGTATAGGGTATGTAATGAGGACAATCCAAAAGGTCACCTTGTTAATTTTGATTCACTTAATTTCATGGTCGATTGCAGCTGTAAGACATTTGAGTTTATTGGCATCTCATGTTGCCATATGCTGAAGGTACTTGACACAAGGAATATCAAGGACCTTCCAAACCATTACATCTTGAAAAGGTGGAGGAAGGATGCTAAATCAGGATCTTCAAACGGTGATTATGCTTTCTCGTTCGATGGGGATGCTGAATCTGCTCAGGCAAAAGGTTAAACTGTTTTGTGCCGTATATTCAGTGTATATTCAGTATGGCAGCAGCTCAGGCTGCAAACTCTCTGGATTCATTTGTTATATGAAAAACCAGTCAAGCATACTGATGGATCAAGTAGGGCATATTCAAGTCAGGCCCCCAGACATATCTGCTTTTATTGGTGCTAACTGTGATCAAACTGAAAATTCAGTTGACAATATTACCACAGGAGGAATGCACAGTCATGCTAACTTTATTAATGGCTCTACTGATGGTATATGTTTAATTATTTATACTTTTTCCCATTTATTTTTGTTTTGGTTGCCGTGTAATGAGTGTGCTACTTGCACTACAGGTTCTCAGATTTTTCCATTCACATTGGATGCTGGTGCATTGGATTTCCGGTAACTGCTAGTCTGAGATTAAGCCACTAGCGACTGCTGACTGCTAGCTGCTAAACCACTCACAACATTGCAGCGCTAATAATGTTCCTGCTGTGGCGAATTTTCTAAGAAAGTTGGCACAATTTTCTTTCCCCGGCATCACTTGTATTGTACTCCCGCTGTTTCAATTTATTTGTGATTAGGACAACTTTCATTAGTTCATTTATAGTTCTTTTATAAATAGCTAGGTATTGTTGGAATAAAAAATTTGTATCAGCCATAGCAGATTGCTTCTGCCGTCGTGCAAAAGATCCAGACTTACCTTGGCAGTTTTTCTGTTCATTCTGTTCTACGTGAGAAGTCAGTGGCCGTGAATCAGTATTATGTATGGTGTACTAGCATCTTAGTTGACAAGCAAAGCACGGTTAGGTAAAGATCATGAACAATATGAATGACTGAACCGCAACACCTTTGAGCTTCACTCAATCAATAGATGTCGTCTCTGCGGAATTGCTCGCTCGGCGGGGGTAGAGGTGGTCAAATGGGCGAGCCCGAAGCACGACTAAAATGGCCCGACACGAGCACGGCCCAACCCGAAAAAGTCGGGCCCGGGTCGGCCCGAAGCACGACACGGGTTGTGCCCGGGCCTGGATCTCCGGCCCGTCGGGCTTGCTGGCCCAGCCCGATTAGGCCTAGCACGATCGGCCCGGCCCGTCATGGCCCGTTTAGGCCCAAATAGTGACTTTTTGTTATTTTTATTATTTTTTACTAAAATAGGCTATGGCCGGCCCGACACGGCCCGTTATGACCCAGCACGCTTAAAATGGATCCGGACCGTGCCTGGGCCTGGACCCCCGACCCGACATGGCCCAATTTTGTTTGGGTCGTGTCGGGCCCAGAATTTTAAGGCACGAGCCCGGTCAGGCTTGGGCCAGGCCGGCCCGGCATGGCCCATTGACCACCTATATGCGAGGGTGACCGCGCCACCTCCCCTGGCGGCCTCCACTCCGATCATCTCCCCGTCCTCCAGCCGCCGCATTCACCCCCCCCCCCCCCCCCCCCCCCCCCCCCCCCCGCGACTCTCTCCCCAGGCTACTCGCTCCGCTTCGGGCGGGAGCCGTCGAAGTCGGGGTCGTCCACCCTAGCGGTCGTCGCTCCGATCGATTCTCCTTCGTCCTCTGCTCCGAGCGCTCTCGTCGTTCATCCCTCTCCCTGCTCTGCCGCCTCCCAGGCCAGGTACTCCTCTACGCCCTCACGTATGTTGCCTTCATCTCCAGGTCCGTCAGATCCAGCATCGCCCCTTGGTCTTTCGCCATCGGTGACAGCCCTGCGCCCGACGCGTCGCCCGTCGCTGTCCTTCCCACTGGTTGCCCCACCACTCACAGTGTCCTTCGCTGAGTCGCTTCATCCACATCCTTTGACCTCACTGTTTCATCCTCATCCTTTGACCTCACCGAAGGTTCCTGTGTTGGGCTAGCCAGACCTGGCCGCTCCTTTGCCAGATCCAGTACAACCACCCCCTCCCCCAGTGTCACCACCCTCTCCCCCGTCATCACTGGTTGGTCCAGTGCCGCCTGTGGTTGTCCTCCAACCCTTGCAGTCTACCCCCCCCCCCCACCCCCCCCCCTTGAGCCAGGTAGGCCTGATCTAGTCGCCCTCCCGCCCACTGCCCCTTCCACCCCATTGCTTGGGTCACCTTCCTCTCAGGCACCAGTCCCCCTTTTGCCCTCCTCGCCCCAGCCTCCTTTGAGGGTACCTCCGTTTGCAGTGTCCTCACCTGACACGCCCCATCTTGCTCCCTCTGTCGCCCCTGCCAGCTTCTTTTGGATGAGGAATGGTTGGCTGTCCATATCCAAATTGAAGTCCACACCATCAGCGTCGGTCCCCTCTGTGTCAGTTGTGTCGGTCACCTCCCCGCCTAGTTCCATTTTTGTTGCTCCCGTGGTATATGTTTTGCTCCTCACCCAGCATTTGGAGCCCAACTTGCACCTCTCCTCCACTTCTTGTCCCCTTTTACCGCCTTTCAGCTGCATTGTGCCACCACCTCTCCTTTTTCCACCACTACCCCCTCTGAGGTCGCCCCCCCCCAAGTCATCTCTCCCTCCTCTCTTGCCCTCACCAACCTCGCTGGGCACTCTCTTGCGCCGGTCCTCCTCCCCCACCCCATCTAGTTGTGGTTCCCCATCGACAGGTCGCCCGATCAGTCCCTACTAATCTGATCGGTAAGCGCTTCAACTGCTTCTTCTCCAACCACTTTGTTGCAATGTGTAAGGAGGTCACACGTTGCTTCCGTTGTAAGGGAGAAGGCCACAAAGCAAGCAACTGTGTGCTTGCCCATCGTCGCTCTTCAACAACCCCGCCTACTGCTTTACCGCCTCCATCATCAACTCTTGTGCCTACTTCTTCTCCAAGAGGACATCTGCACCACCACTACCTCTGGGAAGCTAGAGTGTAATTGTTGTAGCTGCCCGTTTTCTCTAGCTGCAGCCACTTTGGTTGATTTATTTTGGCCCTCTGCCTCAGTTGTCAAAGTTTTGTCGAGCGGTCATCCACCTTAACAAGGAGCCGAACCTCAAGCCAACTCTGGGGCCCTATACTATGGAAGCGAAGACCATGATCCTCAATTGGTTCATTCAGGGGTCGTTGAGTGATTGTTTGATTGGTGGGATCCTATAATCCTTGAAGCTATCATCTCTTTGAGTATGACACCTGATGTATTGCCGCCTTCTAGATAGTTGGTTAATCTTCTCCTCTTTATAGCCTGTTGACACCTATTAGTCACTTGTTAGTTTTGTTTGGTCATGTCAGTTTATACTGATCGTATCAGTTTGTAACGCTCGTGTTGTATGGCCATCTCGACCAATCTTTATTTTTTGAATCAATATATTTCAATGTCGAGGTCTCCTTTGCAATTTCGGTTAAAAAAATTGAATGATTGAGCAGCGTATTAACGTGGAAGGGCATGTCAGCTCGACGTATTTGAACATATTTCAGGAAATAAGTTGGTTCAGTGCCTTGAACGAGACCGATTCAGAAGCACAATAATACAAACAGATGTTGAATCAATAGTATCCAATTGTTTTACAATATAAAATCATTGCCACGTCTTGCAGCAAAGTCATGACCAATGAAATGAAAAGGCTGCATTATATTACTTTTGTAACTAACAAGGTGTAATTTTCAGGTGGTTGGCATCAGCATATGACAAGGAACCTTTCAACTGCAGAAACATCACGAGCCATTTTAGTGCCATATTTCCCCACTAATTTGTGCGGGACGGCTACAAAGTCATGTAACTGTATCCACCAGAAGAAACGCTGCCCCAATTATAAACGTGTACAAACCTCTCGTTCACCCTAAATCAATCTCCAATGTCCAGCATCACCAGTGGCCTGTTGTTCAATTTCCAACCATGGCATATCACGTCATCATTTGGAGAAAAATCCTTGAGTTAATGAGGAAAAATCATAATCTTTTCCAGATTGAGATGGAAGGGTCGAAGAGGCAGGAGTTGTTGAGCTCCTGTTGACATCCGTGCTTGTAGCCCCATTTGCTGCGACAGCTGAACTAGCGTTGTACACTCTGCAATCATTCAACCCAAGGCAAAATATCTAAATTTTATTTACAAATATATATCGGAAAGACCAGACGTCAGGAGACTGATCCTTCAGGCGACGCCTCAGTCGCTCGCCTGAGGCCTGAGTAGTGTTGTTTACCAATTAAGTTTTTTTCTATTTTGTTAGTTGTTAATCCGTAATTTATAAGATTATGTTAATTGTAAAATAGTCAAAAAAATATGTTATTGATTAACTTATAAGATGAAAGAATATCAGTTAATTACAAAGATTAGTAGTTAATAATGATAATTAAGTACTAATTAGACAGACCCAATATATATATACTACAGTGCAGTTTGTAATTCTAAGTACAACAATCGAAAACAAGGCGAATCTTACCCAGGTGTCCCAAAACTGAAGTTAGAGAATTCCTGATTATTACCACCCTGCTAAACAGTAAACAAAAAAAGGATGAACAGGAACTGATATTCATACAGTTCATAAAAGGGTCTATGAGTATATACCTTGGCTGCACCATTCTGTGCTACTGCTGGAATTAACCCAGGGTTCTGGTAACCAAGAGTTGTCCAGTTTTGGAAAGGCAAGCTTCCTTGAGGGGCATTAGAACTGTTGGCATTTCCCAGAGTTGTTTGGGGTGCATTTCCAGCCTTGAGAGCAGCCATTAAAAGAGCTTGCTGCTGGGACATAAATGCAAGTTGTTGCTGATGGACAGCAAACGGTGACACCATATTTGACTGCAAGACAATGTATTTCTTAGAAGACCATAACTGCACCATTTCTATTGGCAATAGAACCATTTGTCACAAAAGTTAGTTGTGAAAGGAGAGCTGTTGCTCACCTTCTCAAACAAACTCATGATATCATTCTTAACATTTGCTTGTGAAACAGATGGAGCTGACGATAATGGGATAGGTGGCGAGTCTTTAAATAAGTCTTCCAACCCTGCTGCTGCAGACTGGGGTTTAGTTTCCACTGGCTTGGCAGAATCCTTTTTCTCCGAGCTAGGTACTGGTGCTGCAGCTGAACGAGTTCAATATACCATGAGCCTGTTAAAATGATGTGGCACAAAAATCTGTGCGAAAAACATACTCCCTCCATTTCCAAGCTTATGATGTTTTTTGAACTAGAATTAGTTCAAAAAACGTCAATACATTTGGGGATGGAGTATTCCAATTAAAGCACAACAGAAAGATGTATGGAGAAACAGAGCTCTTTCTTGTCCATTTAAACATATGCCCCAAAAGCTTACATTGGAAGCCATCCCATGCATTATCATCATTTGTAGATGACTCTGACTCTTTCTCGGTACTTTCGTCCATCGACAACATGTTAAAGAGATCGGTAGCATAATCAACTTTAGGAGGTGGCGCAACCGATAGCTTCTCAGCTTTAGGGGCTGTTGCATCGACTTTAGCATGAGATTTCTCTGGCTGAGGAGGAGAAACAACCTTGGGAACTGGTGGTTCTACTTTTGGCTGAGGTGATACCTATTTTTCATACAGCCACGCCAGATCAGAAGTCAAGGTCACCAACTAAATACAAAACATAGTAAAAAATAGGAAGTAAATCTGTAAATGCAAACCAACCAAGTCTCCAAGACTAATAGAAGCAGAATTCAAATGAATAATGTCTACAATCCTAACACAGAACAGTCATGGGTTCTAACTTATAAGTTGACATTTTGGTTTATTGATATACCTCCAGCGCCAATCAATTTGTCCAAGTTTCATACTAGAGGCTACAGTGTGCAGCTGAGGTCATTAAATAGGATGAAACTACTGATTACCATCAAGCTCGTTTGTCAAGGTCAAGCATGAAGTAAAAACAGTGAACACGCCCTTGACAGCAATCTATTATAAATGCTAGCAAGACATTATCATATCTACTTGCAGCGCATCCATTCACATGCTAGTAGCCTAGTAAACGTCACCACTTTTAATTTAGTATCTCAATCGAAGTGCAACATGTGCATTAACTGTTGAATAAACATATGCTCTACATCGCCATCACCAGATAATCATTCGGGTGTTAAATTGACTGGGAGTAACTCAGATTCTTGAAATGCATCAATCTTTTTGACTCTTGAGTTCAAGAACTGATCATCTTTTAGTGGGTTTTATCTAGTGCTGTTTATCAATCAATAAATGACAAAGCTTGTACGGAAGAAGGTAACCTGGGTTCTTCTAGAAGCTACTGGAGCAATTTTGCTTGTAGCAGATGGTGAAGCACAGTGTTGCTCAAATGAGGATCTTTGAACATGTCCACTCCTGGTAGCACTAGCCTGAAACTCTGAGCCCTTCTCATCTCGAGCACCAGATGACAGTTGTGATGCTCCTTTCCTTGGTACCCATCTCTTGTCCTCATATCTGCATTTCAGACATGATGTTTGTTAGCCAGAGGTGTTGTCTGAAAAGCATGTGGATGAAACAAATCACTAGATTAACAGGTATTGCAAATCATACTTTGCACGTATGAAGTTTTCTATCCCAACCCTATCATAGTTAGGGGGCAGCTCTGCTTCCCAATAGCTATTTGCCTTTTCATTACCCATTGCTGCAAGATGATAGACATCAAAATTCAAAATTAAATTCATCAAAAGAAAAAATCCTCTCCTTTTCAAATTAGGACAGGGAGTAATCCATACATTGAATAAATGCAACTTGCTCTGGCAGCCATGTATCCAGGGTAGCAGATCTCACCTGTGACAGGTAGAAAATGGTTGATTAAAATTATGAATGATGCAGGTGATGAATGGGAAGTTTAAAATGTTTTCTCTTTTAACTTAATGAGTCTATACAACACCTTTCCTTTGATTCACATTGCTTGGAATATTTGAAGAGCTGTACAGGTTTCTTTTAATCTGCCCCCTCCTTTAGATATACATCTTATGTTTAATAATTGTATTTATGGGGTTGATAGGAAACTTTGGTACAAAATTTAACTTGGTTGGTGCATGTACCATATGTTGAGCAATTTGGCTAAGAGCCAGAATCATGTGAGTTTTAACAGAGCACAAGTTTTTACTTCTATGCAGTTAATCTTTAGGGGAACACACTGGATTCACTTCTGGCCACTGCTGCAAAAGGAGGAAAGACCTCCGTGATTGAGGTTTTCGCCAATAATGGGTGGAAATTTAGTAATAGTATTCAGTCATAAATCTCGAACTATGGCTTCTGTAATCTTTTGTGCTTCAAACTTTTAGCTACGGGTTGCTCGTGATTGTAATATTGAACAGTGATATGCATTGGTCGATGAAGAGGCTGCAATATTGAAATATAATCGCTTTTCTAAAAAAATGAATGTTGCAAGTTAGACAATCATCATCCAAGTTTAATGGACAGTATAACACAAGTGAGAGAATGTGTTAGAAAATTAAACATAAGAATTAAGAAACACCTCAAAATATGTTTTCCTCGAGACAGCTATCAATGCTATCATTTACTCGTTCTTGTGGTTCAAGTCCATTGTGACAGATCATAAATGAAGCTAAAGGTCAGCAAACAGCACTGACGCAGAATCGGTATGCAAACAGTGAATCTCATGCTTATTGACAAACCTTAGATATATGTACCCCAAGACTTCTATGAATCCCGGAACAGGTCATACATATAAAGATACCCAGATTCACACTCGCCCATCGAGGACCCCTGCAATATAATCAAAGAATTAGTTAGTGTTAGCAAGATACACAAGTGTCTACCCAGCGTTAAAATTGTTTGATGCACCAGCGGCCATATATGAAACAATAAATTGCACAGGAACACTCACTTTGATTTGCAGTCCGCACATTCTCTGTTCTCAGGTAGCCGGAGAAGACCTTCCAATATCTGAAAATCATGGAGAAGGATAGGGCTACGGGTTACAAATGGCTTAATTAATAGTTAACAATCATAAGAGTGTGGATACTAACACAACAGAAAAACTACATAATGTCGCTGAGCGGCTCACCTACATCGCAAATGTTTGCAGCGACAATGAAAACTGATACAGCTAGGGATTACTTGTACTTGGGATAACTATAAACAAAAGATAACAGATGTTTTTACCATCTTAATATTTCTGTAATAAGAGAGAGCACAAAATAGTGTAACAATTAGCTTCTGTTTATAAATTAGGACTTAAATCCACGGAAGAGCTAATTCTATAGGTCAAACGAACTCGCCAAATCGCTGCAAGCAATCAGGTCCCTTGAACTACTAGCAACCTCGGTTTCTCGGTTCCAGTATGAATCTTAGCAAATCGAAAAGGAGCCGAGCTCGGATCTGTGCTATGACGCATCGCGAGAACTGCAGAGCAATCGCACAGATCAGCGGAACGACGCACTGAATCTTAGAAGAGCCGGTATCGCCGCAGATCCGAAATCGCCCATTGATAATAGGGCAAGAAAAATTAACTGCGCATCCTAACGGATCTCCCTTCTCGTTCCAACATGAACCGGAGCGGAAACGTGAAGGCCCGATCTAAGAAAGCTCGGCGCGGCGGAGAGAAAGCGGCAGGGAGGCAGCGCAACCTTCTTGTGCTTGGCGTTGAGCTCCTTGGAGACGGAAGCCTTCTCGTTCATGGCTGCTGCGCCCACTCGATCCTTCGGGGGTTGGTGTTGGGATTTCGGGCTGCTCCTCCTCTATCCTTCCTCTCTCTCTCCCCCGTCTCCTCCCCGTTTTTGCTTTGCCGCGTCGGAAGGGTCTCGAGGAGAGAGAAAGTGAGAGGAGGAAGAGGAATGCAGAGGAGGGATCTGTGCGTCTCGTCACGGCTTGACCTTCTCCGCCTATCTGCTTCCTCTCTGTCCCGCTCTCTCCACTGTCTCCGTGAATTTTATTTTATTTAAGTTCATTTGTGTGGTTTGATAATGATGGTGATGTTAGAGTTTTATTGGCATAAGACTATCCGCGCGATCGTATTTTAAAGCATACTTTATACACTAATACTCTAAATTACACTACGGTATAGTGTATACAGAATGATTTACAGTGTGCCATTGCGGACGGTCTAACCACAATATATATTTCCTCATGTGCCAGAGTAGCACTGATTAATTGGAACATGTGTCTCAAAGTTACATCAACCAAAAAATGGTATTTTCGTGGTCTTCTGAATTACTTGCTTGCTTGCTTTTTGCACCATTGGGTGACTGATGAGTGATTGAGTGTAGCAGTTTGGTTCTCCATTGTTGTTGTTTTTTTTCTTATGTGCTTTTTGCATCTTCAGACTTGTTTTTTAGAACATGAAATGCAAGCAATTATTTTAAAAAAAAAACAGGAATGTTGCTTGAAGTATAAATGGTCAAATGGGTCGAATCAAATAGGTCAGCCCGAAGCACAACAAAATCGGTCCGATCTGAGTATGTCTGACACAAAGTAGACCGGGCCCGAGCCGGCCCGAACTCAGCCGCAGGCCCGCCGTGGCAGCCCGGCACGGTCCGAATAACGGGCGGCCCAGACGGCCCGTCCATTGGCCCGTAGCCTGCTCGGCCTGGCAGCATGGCACGGGCCCGACCCGACTAGGGTATATAATGATCTCTGGTAAAAAATTCTAATCTTCCATACCCGATCTACCTCCCAGCGGCCGCACCAGCATTCCAGCCACATGCGGTTCATTTCTCCCGAGAGCCGGTCATCGTGCCTCGTCTTGCACGATGCTTGATGCTTCCGTTGTTCCGCCGCCACCCGCGCACCGCTCCTCCTCCACCACTTGACCTCTCTCAGATCCGCTTCGGCCTGCTCCTCAAGCCTTGGTGCGGCGCCCCGCCTCGGTAGTCCTGGCAATTGGGCTGGGCTCAAAACGGGCGGCACGAAGCACGCACCACCGGCTCGAGGATGGGCACGACCCGGCACGATTTTTTTCGGGCCGTGCCGGCCCGGCACGGGTAGTCGGGCCGTGCCGGGCCGTGATATTGGGCCCAGCGGGCGGCACGGCACGACACGGGATTTGGGCCGTGCCCGGGCCGGCACGGCCCGAAATAGGCCCGATGCACGAAATAGGCCCGAAGCACGAAAATAGGCCCGAAGCACGAAAATAGGCTCGAGGCACGAAATAGGCTTGAGGCCCGAATGCGGCTGTTCTTCAGTTTGCTAGTCTTTTTTTTAATTCCAAATAAAATATTCAAACTTGTATAGAATCCGCAAATTAGATCCAAATTCGATGATTCTTTTTTCTATATTCTTCAAAAAACAATATGTACCACTTGAATGAGTTATTTTCAGACTTATAATGATAACTTTTATTTGTTTAGGTAAATCTCAAAATAATCCTTATGCACATATTGTTCATTTTTTTATATCTCATCAAAATCAATGGATCTTGAGCTAAAATTTGTTGTGTGCATACTTGTTATATATGTATACATCCATGAATTTTGTACCAATTTTTTGAAGCACTCCAACATGTGAAAACTCATATTGCTTCTCATTCCATTCAAACTCTATTATCATATTAGCCATTTCTAAATTTTGAACACATTGATGCAAACATAAACGAAAAAATCTCAAAAAAATCATAGATGTTCTTATTGTGATTTAACAACTGCACCAAAATTTTCATGTCAAAATTCGTTTTAATTTTTGAGATACAAAAAAGACAAATATTGCTTTTTCTTTGTTTTTTATTACCAACAATATATCATGTTTTTGAATGTCAAATTTTGCAAGAACGTGTAATTCAATATTTCATACCTTCCCTAATTTTTTCATATTTTTAAAGTATTTTTATCTATGTACTCTAACTGAATTTCTCTCAAAATCGAATTTTAAACATAATGGCCCATGTCTGCTGCTTTTGGGCTGCTGCTGGGCCTTTGTGGCTTTTTTATTTATATTCAAAAGTGAAACTTAAAATATTTATAGTTTTCGTCAATATGGATGAAATTTGATGATTTTGCTTCCTAAATTCTTCAAATAATATTCTCTATCACCTCTGAATTTTTCTATATTTTTTGCTATTTTTTCCATTTATTTTATAAAATACTCAATTTTTGTTCACATTTCAATTATGTGGGCCAAACCATCCTTGTGGGCCGTGCTTGGGCCGGCACGGCCCGAAGCCGGCCCGACGTGTTTTGGGCCGTGCCTAGGCCCTATTTTTCTGCAGCAGGCACGGTCGGCCCGGCACGAGGCGGCCCGACGTGCTTTCTGGCCGCGGGCCATTTCGGCCCGAAGCACGAACGGGCCGGGCCATGGCGGCCCGGCACGGCCCGATTGCCACCTCTACGCCTCGGTGACGACGGATCCAGCTGTAGCCCGCCCCCTCAGAGTCCTAGCGAACGGGTATCAACACTGCCTTCAACTATGCTTCGTTGCCGCTACGGGTTTCAAGCTGGACCAGTACGAACGACTCGTGTCGACCTGACACAGTTAAAATTGATTCGGGTTGTGCCTGGGCCAAGACGCAGGACTGTCGTGCCGGTCCGACACGACTCATTGGCCATCTATAGCTTGAAGCGATGACAACGACAACACTGCTTGTTTTCTTTTTCATTCTACCTATATATTCTATCCGTATATCAAATATTTGACGTCTTCTTATTTATTTTTTGTCACACCCAATTTTAATAAGAATAAAACCAGTTGCATAATACATGTATGTCAGGATCAATTTCACCATACATGTACGACAAATAGTGATAAACAGTTCTATATCGAATACAAATAATGTTTATACCTTTAAAAGAGTTTTGAAATAGCAGCGGAAGAGGAAAAACTCTAGAGCAATCACATGCAAATGGACTGGTAGCAACGCGATATATGCACCGTTTTCACTTGTCATTGTCCTTATTAGATCTTCTCTTCACTGAGCAGCATTTATAAAAACCACAAAAGCAAGCGCATGAGTACATAGAGTACTCAGCAAGTGTGGGAAATAAATGACATGAAGGCCAATCAAAGAGGAAAGGCTAATAGTCGTTTAAGCACTAAGCATTAAACCTACTCTTAGCTTTCATTAGTCACCTACATCTAGGTGAATAATCCCAACCATAATAGAATAATAAATAAAGAACCAATAATAATGTTCATTCCCAACCACCATTCCAACCACTGACTAATTATGAATTCGACATTAAACCGCTCTTGTTCGTGAGCATGGGTGTCATGACAATTTTTTTCAAT
This sequence comes from Tuctoria greenei, assembly GCA_036927565.1. Classification (NCBI taxonomy): domain Eukaryota; kingdom Viridiplantae; phylum Streptophyta; class Magnoliopsida; order Poales; family Poaceae; genus Tuctoria; species Tuctoria greenei. The sequence goes on along the minus strand of JAYESD010000113.1, from coordinate 1,526 downwards.
CCCTGCAGAGAATGTATCCTTTACCCACAGTTCATGATTTCATCCTCTGTTTCCAAATGGACTATATAAACCTCCCTGTCGCCCGTGGTCCGTCGGCCACATTACACACTTTCGTAGGTGTGTGGCCAGGAGATCACTACGAGGTCTTTTCGATGGTTCTCCCGACTTGTATTGGTACTCTAAGGTTTCACCGCTCCGACACCTAGACTTGCATTGGTACTTTGAGGTGTAAGCCCCCTCTTGAGCCATGCGGATCCCAAGGCAGTACTCTAAACCAATTTTCCACTCGTTCAATTATCAACGCTACACTGGGAGAGACCAAATTGCTAAACCAACTTGTCCCATATACAACCCTGTGGTGATACTGTATGACTTAGTAACTTTCTCCATAAGCCGGTCCTTAGAATCCAATAGGTGTCAAACCCCATATCAATGTCTCGTGCACGCATGCAGCATTCCATTCAACACCGCCTATCAGATTCCTACCAACTACTTTCATGATTTTCAATAGCTCAATAAATCATAGTAGATCAAGTATAACATGTAAACAAATTATTCGTATTCATTAAGCATGGATAAGCATGAAGTAATTCCCAAATACCACCCTTTCCATCCCGAGCGATAAGGAATTATATAGAACGGTAAATAGAATAGAATTCACATTAATTAAGCATGCAACTAACTATAACCCCTAAAATAGGCACAAGATGATCAAAGACACTTGCCTGTATTTATATGGTTGCTCAGTTCTTCTTCATTGAACTCTTAATTTCCATATTATTCACGTTGCTTCTTGATCGAGGTACGAATGTGTATAAACTGCCGTCAAAAGAGAAATAGAAATATTCGAGAACAATACACTATACAAGCATTACAAATATTGTTATTGGATATGTTACAATTATGATTAAAATCAGAGTTACAAGTGATTTATTATTTTTCATAGCTAAAGAAATGTATTTACCATTTATTTTTCTATTTTTAATATTTATTTGTAGGCTAAAAATATTTTTAATGACTTTTCCATAGTTAAAACATATTTTTATTTGCATTTTATAATTTTATTTCAGCATAAAAGATTTTGTAAATAATTTTCCTATTTTTCTACATTTATTCCTCATTTTTAATATTTATTTATAGCCAAATTTTTTTATTAATTTGCCGTGGTTAAAATATATTTATGTTTCATTATACAAATTTTAATTTAGTCGAACAAGATTTTAATTAATATTTCTACATTTTCTACATTTATTTTATTATTTATAAATATTTTCTATTCACTAAAATATATTTTTTCTGCAATTAAATAATACCTTAGGGGTTGTTTAGGGATTTCCTTAATTGGACAGGGTTTAAAGTGTGATTCCTGGAAATGACAAGGGCCTAATCATTATTTTTCTTGATATATCATAATTCCAGAGAAATTTTAGGGTTAAAGTGCTATTATAAAGCTTAAAACATTATTAATTTAAAGGCTAGGGGATAGACCGTAAGATTACAGGCGCTATACTGTAAAAAGACGAAGG
>JAYESD010000112.1:0-155844 GCA_036927565.1 Tuctoria greenei | reverse complement strand
AGGCCCTGCAAAAAAGATTCAAATTCAAGGCTCCAAATTTTTGCTTGGACACTTAAATATCTAAATAGCTTCTCAGAAAATTTTCATGATTTTTGAAGTACATCTTCCATTTGTTTGGACACGTACAAAGGATTCATTTCGCGTCGACGTCAAATTTAGCTTTATACTAAACTTTGCCCAAATGAACCCCCAATTTTTCCTAAGGCCTTTTATGGTTCAGGGGACTTCGTTTCAAAGTTTGGAGATTTATGGACCTCAGATACTATTTATTTCAATAAGGTTTACACCCATATTTGAATTCAATTTTGAATTTGAATTTGATGCAAACTATGTCCAAATTTATATCTGATTGCAGAATTGGATTCCCCATATTTTTCTTAGCCTACCTGTAAATTTTGGGAATTTTTGGACAATGTTTATGCTAGAATTTAGAGGAAGGGATAAGGGAGAGAGGTGGGGCCCACAAGTCAGTCGGTGAAACCGTTTCACCACCTCTGTTTTCTTTCCCCGGGCGACACCGCAACGCTGCATGCCGCCAGCGCGCCGTCGGCCGTCGGTCGCCTCCAGCTGCCCCCCCCTCCCCCCCCCCCCCCCCCCCCCCCCCCGCGTCCTTATCTACCGCGGTGAAGGCTATAAAGCCACCCCCCGTTGGCCGAAGTCCATCACCGATTCACTTTAACCGTGCCGCTCCGTTTCATCGCCGCCGCGTTCACCCCGTGCCGCTCGACGCCACGCAGCCTTGTCGTCGAGACAAGCATCATCATCCTCTACGGTCTATAGCAAAAAGGTACGCAATGACCTCGTGCAGCTTCTGGTTAAGCTTGAATTCCTATCGTGCATCCTAGGTCCTGTATTCCTTAAAATCTCGAAGCGCTTTTATATCATTGAGGCTAGGTCGTCGGTTTAATTCCGATTGTATGCACAAAATCTATTTGATCCAGTTAGACGACATGATCTGTGTAGCCTAGCGCACCTTCCCTCCAAAAATCAGAAAGAACCATTAACTAAATAGCAAGTTCTTCGAGTTTTCCCCTTCCGCCGTTGTTAGAGCTCGGTTCACCGTCGACTTCAGTATTGCCGGCTACGGCACGAGCTCTAGACCCTCCTAAGACCTTTCCCATGCTCACGATGCTTCCGGAGCTTTCAAACGAGAGATTTAGCTAGGGAATCGAGGGTCTCCACTTCACCGAAACCCTAACACCCGCCACCGCCGTCCAGAATGGTTTTCCGGTCACCCCTCGCCATCGGGAGTTGGTCCATCGTATTTCCCGTACGAAAATATGGTGGAGCGGCGAGTCCCGAGGCCTCCCGTGGGCCGGAAGTCATCGCCGGCGAAAGCGCCGCCGCGCGCCAGTGAGAACACCGCCGCCCGAGCCGTGGACCGAGGTTGAAGACGATCGGGTTCGCGGGTCCCACTTGCCAGCGAGTGAAAAAGGTGTCGGATCAGTCTGTGGCTAGGGATTTAGTGCGGCCACATGGGAATCTTTATAACCCCCGGTGTGGCTAGCCCCTGATTGGATGATTTTAAATCCAGTGGGCCCTAGCGCCAAATTTAAAAGTTGAAATTTCCCCTTTGGTGCAGAACCAATTCCAAAGTTTAAAAATCAATATCTCTCTGTATAATGCTCCAAAAATATTCAAACAAATTTTGTTTGAAAGCCCTTGAGCTCTAGTTTCTATTAGTACCAGTTAGGTTCTGTGCAACTCATAGATAAATTCTGTATAAAACAATATTCCCAAATGCAAATGCAATTTTTCCAGATGAACTTGCCACTGGAAGAATCCTTAAAATTCACATAAGATGCATTGTCCTATTCTTGACTACGCCAAATGGTTTGGGAGCCATTGCACCTGTATAACCCTCTGTATAGTTCAATTACCTTTTTCAGTTATTGAATTTTTACAGATGTTTAGTTGCTTTGTTATGTCCCAAATTTGGACTGAACCTTTCTTTAGTAACACACTAGTTCCTGTAAAAATGTTGGATTTAATTGACCTACTATCCTAGTCCTAATTCAGTTACAAACTGAATATTAATTAAAAAGCTAAAAATTCAATTATAACATAATTCCAGAAACTCTTGCCAACTTAGAAATTCAATAACTCATTCACCAAAGCTTAGAAATTTATGAAACAAATTTTGCTGGAACCAGGACAACTTCCTCTATCATGATTATCAACTGGCAGCTATGTTCAAGCTATAGTTTCTTCTCTAAAATTCTTGGAAGTTTATTACTTGCCATAATTTTATAGATAACATATACTTTGATCATCTCTTGTTCTTTGCAAGAGCTTCAATCATATTCCCTAGTATCTACCATCAAAGTTCCAAAGCCAATTAAGGTCCCTATCATATAATGATCACCATAGATTAAATTATGGTCTTGGTAATAATTATTTTTCAAAGTCATTCATATACATGTTACATGCATATCGTATAGTGACCGAAGTCGAGGAGGAACCAGAAGCATTGGAAGAGCACCTTCCAGATATTAACCCTGACTCTGACCTACAACCAGGAAAGCCCCGGTTTGCATTTAAGACATTTATAAAATTTTGCTTTATCACTATGATGAGTAGTATATGAATTGTGCATTACGTTTAGGATGATTGAAAACTCCAGATGCATGTCCCAAAAATCCCATTGGTTAACTGGGTAGGTTAATCACTCAACGTGTAGAATTGCTATGCTAATGTAGTAGGTAAACGGTAGAAGTCGAGTAGTTGGAATATACTCGCGAGATAGAAATTTACACGCATCTACACTGGGATAACATTTATAGAAAATAACTGTTACATCTAAAACTCGAGAATGGTCAGAGATGGATAGGAAGCGACAAGACGTGGTCTTGGTCGTGTAGCTTTGACTGGTCAGTTAAGGCCCGTCTGTATGCGGCCCCTTTGGACAAGCTTGAATTGTACTGGCGGCATAATGGACATATGGAATCCAGTAAACTGATGTAACTCGATAACTGGTGTGTCGAGGCCCATTAACTCACCATCGATAGGGGTGGGTTGAGGACAGTAAGGTGTAAATCGGTCGGCGGACACATGAGGTGTTCCGTGCAGAGACCTTCTGTTTGCTGAGGTGAGACGGGCTCGGCGTTACGGTTTCTTGTGAAAGGTGGCCAAATACGCCTAGTACTGAAGTGTTATGTAGGTACAGGTGTACTCGCTGACACTTCCGAACGACGTATGTTTCGTGTTGTTCGGGTGTGTCCTGATTGCAATCACCGTCCCTTGCGGTAATAGAGTACCACTTGTTCACTGCGCCGTGACGTAGTAAATACTAAAGAAGTAAGAAAAATATATTGTATTGAATTATAATTGCTTTGCAACCTTGTATGATTTAGAGATAGTCACATTAAAGTTTACAGTTTCCCCATACTTTAGTTTTTATAGCATTATGTGCTCTGGGCATGTCATATCATCGGCAAAGCGTTCCTTGTTTGATTGTGGAGTCCATGATGTGCCATGCTCGGAGAATTTCATTTGCTACTTAAAACCTGATTATAAGGATCCACTTATAAGGACACCTATGCTTAGTGTCCACCCTTGCATACGTCTAGTGAGACAGGTTAGTCTTGCTGAGCCTTATGCTCACGTTTGCAGTTAACGAGTTTTTGCAAGTTATACAATTGATGAAGGGTTCGATGATGAGGGTGCACCCCCTCCAGGGTATACAGCCGAATGGGAACCCTGCACGCCGCCATGATTCGCGTGTTGCTAGTGCGAAGTATCCAGGGCATGGATAACTTTGCTTTCGCATAGCTAGTGCTGAGAGCGTAGCTATGATATATATATATTTCTTTCATTCTGCTAGTATTGTAAAACTTCCGCTATATGATAAATAAAAGACTTCGTCTTGTGTTTTATTCTCGTTTTGTTCTTGTATACTGTTGGGTGTTGCATCGCACGACACCACCCAATGAGATCCTCGGATGTTGGGATTTCGGTCCCCACAAAAGCCGGTTGCATGTTTCTAATTTTAAATTTAGCAAGCATGTAAGATTGATCATAAAGGTTATGAGATCTAGAAGACATTTTATCCTTTTTAATTTGTTTAGCTAGTCTATAACAGAAGTCTACAACATGACCATCTTTATCACAGTAAGTACAATGAAATTTAATTTCGTAATCATGTTTAGATGGGCATCCAGCATTAGAAACAAAATTAGAAAGCACTCCTGCAGATTGAAAAATCACATCCTTTTTGTTTAGGGACAGTTCTGATTAAACCTCTTCCAAATGTTTTTACAATGTGTGGTGGATGTGTTTTAGAAAAAAGATGGGAATCAAAACCTAAACCAGTTTTATCATTGCAAGGTTTAGAAGAATTCAACAGCAAGTCTACATTCTTATTCCCATTACTAAACCGCTCTAGTTCCTATTCATGTCATCAAGTTTTTAGACAAGTTTAGGGCAGTTTTCACATGAAGCTTTACACTTAAGTTTCAAATTAGAACAATTTTTAACTTCATGTGTTCGTAAAGCATTGTTAAGAATGGAAATTTCATTCGTTGCATCTTTTTGTTTCTTATCAAGATTATCACATGCAAAACAATGCAAATCATATGTAGAACAAGAAGCATTTTTTAAGTGTTTAACATTAAAATTCGACAGCTTTTTGTTCTTTTCAATTTCTTCATCAAGTCTATCTAGAGTGGACGAGTGTGCACTTCTTAATGTGGACAATTGTTGATAGATTAAGTCACATGAGGGACATGAATCATCACTAGATATCAACATTTTTAGACGATTGATTTCAAATTCTAGTGATTCAATTTTAGCAGCATTATCCCTAAGTTTTTTGTCCTTTTTCTTGACGATAATAGTTGCACGAGAAATTGCATCACACATTTCATTACATGTAGAACATACCTCATCATCGTCACTGTTCTTTTTTGCATCCTCCTAACTTGAACTTGATCTTGTTTTGCCCGTCATAAAGCATAAGTTGGCCAGATCGTCATCATCTTCATCACTTCCAAAGTCTACATCACTTAAACAGAGCTCTTGAAGTGCGGTGATGAAGCTGTTTATCATCTTGCGTCCTATGGTACCCTTTTTTTTCTTGTTCGAGTTTACAAAGAAGGTCTTGACCTTGTTTTGCTTCTCATCACGGGTAGTAGGACATGAAAGATTAGGGAATTTTGTATGGAAGTGTCCTCTCTTACCACATTCAAAGCAACGCTGTGGTCTGGAGCTTCCACTCTTTCTAGTTCTCACATTTTGTAATGCTTGTGAGAATCTACTAGAGATGATTGCTAATTCTTCTTCTAGAAACTCCTCAATCTGCTCCAGGATTAGTGAGGACAACAAAGCAAGAGTATTGCAAGATGGGGGTTGGCCGAAGCTAGGCATATCACGTTGTGAGACAAATGCAATAGACTTATTTGGATTCTTACGTGATAAGATGTCAATTTCATGGGTTTTTAGTTTAGAGTAAAGCACATCTAATGTAAGAGAACTCATGACAGTTGATTCACGAATAGATGCAACTTTCATCTGCTAGATTGACATATCTAATGCACTAAGAAGTTGCCTAGCATTCTCAGCATCAGAACAATTAACATTGACAATACGCAGGTTGCTGAGAATTTTATTGAAATGAGCAAAAAGGTCATCGATAGACTCACCGGGTTGCATCTCAAAACGCATGTATTCCTTTTTGAACATATCTTGTCTCACCTCCTTGATCGTGTTGGATCCTTCGTGATAGTCACAAAGTGCTCTCCACACATCGTATGCCGACCGGAGGTGTGCAACGCGGTCGAAGTCGCTCTCAGTGAGTCCTTGGATGATCAAGTTTCGGGCCTTGTTGTTGTTGTCGATGTCCCGTATGTTGGTAGCCGTAACTTGATCGTTTTGTGGCACTTCATAAGGTTTGTATACCTTTTCCCATATGCCGAACTTTGCACCTGGATAAAAGCTTCCATGCGTGCTTTCCAAACCTGAAAATCAATACCAACAAATACACAAGGTTTTGCGGAGTACTTCTCCATGAAGGTTAGTCAAAAACACGTGCAAATCACAAAGATTAGAGCACCGTGGCTCTGATACCAATTGTATGATCGAAGAGCATGTGAAAAGCTACCATAGGGGGGTGAATGGTAGATTTAAAAATCTTACGTAGCGGAAACAATTAAATCCCAACGCCTTCGCTAGAAAATCAAACAATTGATAAACCGTGTGTGGACATGATCTTAAACATGTTCAATCGTGACAAAAACTGTAGATATAAGAGAAAATCAAGTCACGATGACAACACAATAAGAATCATTCAAATCCATCTAGAAAAACTCAAGTTACGATTAAAAGGTTGAACTAATATCAATATGTTCTACTGAGTAAAAACAATTCTGTTTTTCATCAAAGAAACTCATGTAGATTAGAAACCAAAAATTCAATGACCGTGAAATATTAACAGATGATAGAAAATCAAGTTGTAAAGACAACCCATAAAGAATCACATCAATCGGATCTGTAGAACTCGAGTTATGATAAAACCACCAAACCAAGGTAGTGCTGTGCAGAAACTCGATGAGAAAGACTTGACAGAAACAAGTCGGACAAACAAGGCACAAAAGCTCCTTTAAACAAAGAATTTTATTCAATAGAACACAAGAGGAACAGCCCCGATGTCGTGCACCATGAGCTCTGGCCTCCGTTGCTTATATAACATGCTCGATAGCCAACTCAACTCAAATCAGGACTCTAATCCTACTCCGTTCACGAATTGAAACATTCCATAACTGCTCAAGACTGTTCTATACGCAGATAGAAGCAATCTTAAGACTTCCAAACACCATAGGAACGTATCACACATTCCTAAAACGACTCAAATTCATGACCCACACGAAATCCTATCATAACCCACTCGATACTTTCCATACTGGGCCATAACCAACTCCATCGTAGCCGAAGTCATCAACCGATACGATCCGATCCTTCGAACCAGATCATTCCTCCCTTAACCCATCTTCAGAACCATGTTACCACATAATGCACCACATGCATATGTGCGAACACCTTCCTTCGACGTCCAATAACCTTCATTTGCACCGCCCTTGATTCAATCATCCTGCACGACCTCCTGACCTGCTCAACCACAATTCCTCCTGAATTTTGTTGTTGGAACCTCATCTCCTCCTTGTGACTAGTCCAAAGGATCCTTTAACTAGCCATGGCTTGATCTCAAGCAACACCTGCACATGAACAAACAACCAATTCATACGAGCCCAAGTCCGCGACTTGACTTAAGTTAGTTCCGAACACAACACCTTGCGTGGGCACCTCACATCAGCATGTTGCAAAGCATAGAAAAACGATATTAGACATATCAACCAAAAATGCACCAACAACTTTAGCAAATGAATACTAAGCAATCTTTCCAATAATTTAAAGCAAGTTCGAAACATTTCACAGTAAAAGCAGGAACATTGCAATCAAGCTCCGAATATTGCCAAAGCTAACCGGAGCTTGAGCCGGAGCTTACCAAAGGTAGTACAACCTAGCACCGTAGCTTAACAAAGCTAGTACAACCTAGCACAGGAGCTACAAAAACATGTCGGAGCTAACCAACATAAGTCGGACCTAGCAAAACATATCGGAGCTCAAAAATGACATGCCGGAGCTATCAAGGACATGGTGGAGCTAAATACAAAGCTCACCAGGGCTACCCAAAAACATGTTGGACCTTGACAAAGCAAGTCGGACTTATTGTTGGACCTTGCAGAAGCTCAGAGCTAGAGTACGACCTTACTAAAAAGGGTGTTTTGGCAGAATTTTAGAACTTATATCATCAAAGACAATGTATTCACTACAAGCCAATGTATTCAGCACATATAGGTCTCAAAGCTTTCTTTCCAATTGTCCGAATTGTTTCCTTGCGGAAGGAAGTACTATGCTTCCAGCAGATGGAAAAGGAATCCATATGTGCAACGTGGGATAGATTTTCTCTTTGAGAAATTCCAGCCCAGATTTGTCCATCCCTGATCCCTTGCTTTTGCAACACATCTATATGGGACTGAACAAAGAGCCTTCCTTATATATTGACATTACTGCTAGATGATCTTTCCTCCATAAGACACCGGAAGAAGGCAAGGATCTTCTAGACTAAATTCTAGAAAATTCTTCCTTCATTATGGGCCTTAATGAGTGTGACACCTGTTTCCGAAAATGAACCAAGTGTGATGCATATGTGTGCCCAGGATGTTTAACGCACATACACAAGTGATTCACAAATGATAGACAGATAAAACTATGTCTCGAATAATAACACTAATAATAGTACCATATTACAAACCATCATGTCTTGAATACAAGCTCTAAAGAAGTTGCAGCGGGACACACTAAACACTAATGACTCCAACACCACAGGCAAGCTTGATGGTAACACGCATACCTAGAACTCCTCAAAGACCTCCCGGTACTCCACATTGTCGCCTGCGCCTGAATTTGTTGGGGGAATAGCAAGGGTGAGCACATATCGTACTCAACAAGTGTGGGAAAGTATGACATGTAGCTTAAACAAGGAATGATAACAAGTAATGGCTAATTGCATAAAAGTACATTAAAAACAGTTGAAAAATGCAATAATATAATTTTTAAGTGAGGTCCTCCCAAAAATAACTCAAATAACATTAATTTCAACTTAAGTAACCAAAACCAGCATTCATAATCCAAAATCAACTCATAACTGCTCATTTGTCTCAATTTCATCAATTTCATAAAACGAAGCCAATTAAAAAACCAATACCAATTCCCAATTCAATTTCAGCCATTAAACTATGTTCAAGGTCCAAAACTCTAATCATGTGAGGGTCTAGGATTCTCATAACCGGGAGCACGACTATTATGATACTTTTTAAGATACTCTACAGAGGTTGTACCACTTTACCCACAAGTTCAGGATTTCATCACCCTTCGATGACTAAGGAATCTCAATTATGTCGTCTCACACTTCCTTTGGTGTGTGGCCAAGAGATCACAAAATAGCCTTTGCAAAGTGATTACTAGCATATTTAACCCCATTGAGGTTTCACAGGTGGTGATGTCTCCAACAGAGCACATCCAACCAAGGGCACCCTCCTGAGCCATTCAGATCCCAGGGTAGTCCCACCATCACTACAAACCCATCCGACTACCCCTTCCCCGAGCTTTCCTAATGGTCCAAATAATAGTGACAATACACTAATTAGTCAGCTAAGCCGCACCATACTTGGCCCTGTGGTGGCACTGTAAATCTTGGATGGTCACTCCACAAACCAGTCCTTAGACCTAAAGCAAGCAAAACCACCAAAACAATCCAACCCATTCCACATAACTGGCTTGCTTAGATCCTTAGGCACGATGTTGCTAAAGGGTCATTATTATCCATTCTCATCATTCATGTGTCCATTAGTTCATAATGAAGTAATATGATGGTTTCCCAAACCCAATTGAGTATAGCGAAGCAAAAGTGTAAGATACCCTTCCCGACTCTCTACGTTTTGTTCAAGCGAAAAGGGTGGTTATACAAGACTAGTAGATTCCAACAATTGGGTTTTCCCATCAAATTGACACAAGCATGCAATTTTGTAAACAAAACATTTAAAAACCTAGATCAAAATGATCAAGGACACTTGCCTTTCTCTTGATCTTGGTTTGAATTGGAAGCTTCGAAGCTCCTGTTCTGTAGGTCCTCGAAAGCAACCTCTACAACGGTACCTTCTATTCCGCTCGACAACTATGCAAAACAAATATTACAATATAATATTGCTCAAATATTACTCAATATGCCATGTTATGCATGATTAATGCAATTGTGAGTTAAAACTTGTTAATGAGCCGCTATTAATGATTACTAACTAGTTACAATGGATTAGAACAAGTTTGAACAAGTTTCGAATTGATTTGAGCCAAATTGGAATTAATTCAGCACAAAATTGATTGCAAAACCGGACTAGTCTGCCATGCCCAAGAACTGTGAAAATAGGGTTTTCTGGACAGCACGACCAAGGGGTGAATTGACGTGGGAAAGTGAATGTAGAGGGTGTATCGTGTGTTCAGAGATCTAAGGATCAAGCATTAGACGTGAAACTTGAATCCTGACAATCTAGGCCTTGGTGAGAGGTGTTGAGGACCAATTGGTGATGGAGAATGTTCATGATGAGAAGTTGATGAAGATTGTGCTTGGTTGATCCTCCTCCTTCTTCTCCTCCTTCTCCTTGCTACTGCGACTCCTCTTGATCGCGGAACATGATCAAAGAACGACAACGAGGGTTTTCCAACATGATGGAGAAGTGGGGTATTGGGTTGCTTATATAAGTGTGGAGAAGTAGGGTTTTGGGATGAATTTGAAGTTGATTTCGGTGGGGGACGCGTGGGGTCCGAGGTGGGGTCCCCTTAGGTGCCTCTCAGGTTGGGCACGAAGTTCTTGGGCACAATTAAGGCAATTATCAAACAACCAATCGTGGAAGAATAATAGAATCCGAATTGGACTCTGAATGCCGAACTAGTCCGCAATAGGACCGAAAGGACCGTTTCGGAATAAAGAGATTTTCGGACAAGTCCGGTATAGAGGGCCGAACATGTATGGGATTGCGAAATAAAAGGCTTTCGGACTGAAACTGGACAAAATCGGACTAGTCCGCTTGATCAACTGGCATGTCCGGGCAACATCAGAACCATCAATCGGACTAGTCCGTGCAATGTGTCGAACAAGTTTGGGTCCTGATGAAACATGGATTTTCTAAAACAGAAGGGGGTTACCGGACTAGTCCGGGTTGGAGGCCGGACAAGTCTATACCTTGATAGAAATAAATTGCTGATTAGACCTAAATTCATTTTAATATTGTTCCTTTTAAGGCTCTTTTATGTTAAACATGTATAAGGATGCATGCAATGCATTATGCATGAAAATGAAGGTGTTACAATCCTACTCCCCTTAAAATGAATCTCGCCCTCGAGATTTGACGCGAAAGGAAAGAGATAGGGAAATTCCTTCTAGAGATCATCTTCTCGCTCCCGAGTGGCTTCCGATTCTGTATGATGCTTCCATTGCACTTTGCACCATTGAATCACCTTGTTCCTCGTGACTCTGTCCTTATTTTCTAAAATTTTGGCAGGTTGCTCAGCATAGATCAAATCCTCTTCAAGCTTCATGTCCTCCATTGGCACTTGCTCTTCCGGTACCCTCAAGCACTTCTTGAGCTGAGAAACGTGAAACACATCATGAACATCAGAAAGATGTGCTGCCATCTCCATGTTATATGCTACTTCTCCCCGTTTGTCAAGAATCTTGAATTGTCCAATATAGTGAGGTGCCAACTTGCCTTTGACGTTAAATTGCTTATGTCCTCGCATGGATGACACTTTGAGGTATACGAAGTCTCCCACTTCAAAAGTCAAGCTACTTTGTCTATTATCCGCATAACCCTTTTGTCTTGATTGAGGGACTCTTAAATTCTCGCAGATCGTCTGAACTTGCTTTCTGGCATCCTAGATTACGTCAGGTACGAATACTTGAGTTTCCCCTGTCTCATTCCAAAACAAGGGTGCTCTACACCTTCCCCCATACAATGCTCTATATGGCGACATCTTCAAACTTGCTTGATAATTGTTGTTATAGGGAAATTCAGCATATGGAAAACTTTTGTCCCAACTTCCTCCATACTTTAGCGAAAATGCCCTTAGCATGTCCTCCAAAATCTGATTTGTTCTCCCGGTCTGTCCACCCATTTGAGGGTGATATGCAGAACTGAAATTCAATTGAGTTCCCATCGATTTGTGCGGCTTCTGCCAGAATCTCGAGGTAAATTGAGAACCCCTATCAGACACTATTTTCTTTGGTACTCCGTGTAAGCACACTAATCTTGCCATATGCAATTCTACCAACTTTGCTCCACTATATATAGTCTTGACAGGGATGAAATGCACTGATTTTGTCAGCCGATCAACAATAACCCATATTGGATCATAACCCGCTGAAGTGTGAGGCAGACCAACTATTAAATCCATACCAACCTCTTTCGATTTCCATTCCGGAATCTTCAATGGATGCAATAATCCAGCTGGCCTTTGATTTTTAGCTTTGACTTGTTGGCATACATCACACAACGTTACGTATTCAGCTATGTCCCTCTTCATACCATCCTACCAATAGCGTGTCTTCATATCCTTGTACATCTTCGTACAACCGGGATGGATGGAGTAAAGTGAGTCATGTGCCTCCTTTAATATCAACTGTCGGAGATGCTTCTGATTAGGCACAACAATCCATTTTCCATGCCATAAAGTAAAATGGTCATCCTCATCAAATCTGAATTCTATCCGTTCTTGGATTCTTTCTTTAATTTCCTGGATTTTCGGATCCTTGGTTTGACCCTCTCGAATTTCGTGTTCCAAGGTCGGGTTTAACTCCATTATTACCATCTCATTTGCAAATGCAAGATTCAACCGTTCAAACTCCTTACATAACTCGGGTGGCAACTCCCTGATGGTGAGTTGGTGGCTCTCTCCCTTTTGACTCAAAGCGTCAGCCACTACCTTGGCTTTCCCTGGATGATAATTGATTCCCACATCATAATCCTTAATGAGTGCCAACCATCCTTGTTGCCTCAAATTCAGATCCGTTTGTGTGAATATGTACTGCAGACTTGTATGATTCGTATAAATCTCGCATCTATGGCCAAGAACATAATGTCTCCAAATCTTTATGCATCGAGGTATATGTAACTAAACAACTCTCTTATTAAACTGAAAACCCTTTTAGAGGATGTGGACAAGGATCCCAAAACACTCTACTACATGCGGATGTGGACACACGCTAAGCGTCCCACAACTCACGCTAAGCACAGAACCACATGCACACACCAAGAAAATTCAGAAAACCACTCCAAACACAACCAAAACGTCTAAACGCTTTTCTAACTTCTAGACAGGAGACCTAGACTTAACTGTGTGAGTTGTGGCTGTCCTGGCCCCGAGGCGGCGAAGGCAACGGCGGCGCGAGGCATACATTGGCACAAGACAAGGTGAGTTGGCCGCCCTTGTAGGCGCCAGAGAGGTTGCCACACCATTGACCTCCACGGTGGCACGGATTTCCTCTTGCTTCTCCATGATGAACATCTTCTTACGGATGTGGCAGATCTCTTCCATGGCATCAGCATAGCGATTTCCCAATTTCACCAATACTCCCTGAGATCTGTCAATGGCACGAGAACTGACTTGAACTCCATCTTGCAGTCTAAATACTTCCCTTGTTCCCTTCTCGCGTTGCGGGTGCAGCACAAAAATAGTATTCCAACCTGCTCTTGATAGATGTGGCACAATCTAATAAGTGCATCCGAAACCACATCATTAATAGCTTGCTCGCTAGTAGATCTCCATGTGGACACAAAGTGTCGATTGACCACCTCGTCTTTGGCAAGAACATTAACTTGAGCCCACCATTCTTCGTGTCCATGGAGAGGAATCCTCTTGACATAATACTTTTGTTGCATTTTGCATAGATCAAGGAACTCCTTCAATTGCTTAGCCGCAAATCCTCTATCAATGCCATCGAAACGAAATTCTTGGGCATCACGGTAAACTAGGCATTTATCCCCCTTTCTGGCTTCACTAGACTGTGACGCATTCCTTTGAGCTTTGGGTACTTTTTCTTGTGCAGTGGGTCCTTCCTCTTCCTGCGGTTCCTCAAACTCTTGGGCTTCATCTTCTTTCTCCTCATGTGCTTCACCTTCCTCTTCCTCAGTATCACAGAATTCCACCAACTCGTGGTCTTCCTCCTTATCATCATCATAGGATTCCACCTCCTCAGGATCTTCCTCCGTTGTGTTGGAGTGTTCATGCTCAACCTTCTTTGCGGGAGAATTCACTTCTTTCTCCTCTTGGGCTGGTTCCATTTGCGGCTCCTTGCGAGGCCTAAGCTTGCTTCCAAAAGGTGGCAAATGAGCTCTCTTGCGGGTTTTCATTTTGGTGTGAGCCATCTATAAGAAACATGAGAATATTAGAGGAAAAACGTAAATAACAGTTCTGAAATTGCAGCAGCCATAAATCAAGATGAGAGGTTGAGCATTTGCTCAAAAAGATGGAAAAGTGGAAAAAATTGCAGCACCAGCAAAAGCACAAAAATTTCCCACTTATATAGCTAGTGGAAGGCAAAATAATGCAAAACAAGCAAACTTTGTATAGTGAAGAAGTCCTAAGTGATTTGTGGTGTCTATTCTAGGCTTGCGTCCTACAGTCAAACACGACTCTGATACAAATTTGTGACACCTGGTTCCAAAAATCAACCAAGCGTGATGCATATGTGTGCCCAGGATGTTTAACACACATACACAAGTGATTCACAAATGATAAACAGATAAAACCATGTCTCGAATAATAACACTAATAATAGTCCCTTATTACAAATCAACCAGTCTTGAATACAAGCTCTAAAGAGGCTGCAGCGGAACACACTAAACACTAATAACTCTAACTGGACATGCAAGCTTGACAGTGACACACATGCCTCGAACTCCTCAAAGATCTCCTGGTACTCCACATTGTCGCCTGCGTCTGAATTTGTCGGAGGAATAGCAAGGGTGAGGACATGTTGTACTCGGCAAGTGTGGGAAAGTACGACATGTAGCTTAAACCAGGAATGATAATAAGTAATGGCTAATTGCATAAAAGTACATTCAAAACAGTTGAAAATGCAATAATATAATATTTAAGTGAGTTCCTTCCGAAAATAACCCAAATAACATTAATTTCAACTTAAGTAACCAATACCAGCATTAATAATCCAAAAACAACTCCTAACTGCTCATTTGTCTCAATTTCATCAATTTCATAAACCAAAGCCAATTAATAAACTAATACCAATTCCCAATTCAATTCCAGCCATTAAACCATGTTAAAGGTCCAAAACTCTAATCATGTGAGGGTCCAAGTTGCTCATAACCGGGAGCACGACTATGATGATAGTTTTGAACACACTCTACAAAGGTTGTACCACTTTACCCACAAGTTCGTGATTTCATCACCCTTCGATGACTAAGGAATCAATCTTGCCATCTCACACTTTCTTAGGTGTGTGGCCAAGAGATCACAAAATAGCCTTTACAAAGTGATTACTAGCATATTTAGACCCCACTGAGGTTTCACCGATGGTGATGTCTCCAACTGAGCACATCCAACCAAGGGCCCCCTCTTGAGCCATTCAGATCCTAGGGTAGTCCCACCATCACTACAAACCCATCCAACTACCCCTTCCCTGAGCTTTCCTAATGGTCCAAATAGTACTGGCAATACACTAATTAGTCAGCTAAGCCGCACCCATACTTGGCTCTGAGGTGGCACTATAAATCCTGGATATTCGCTCCACGAACCAGTGCTTAGATCTAAAGCAAGCAAAACAACTAAAATAACCCAACCCATTCCACATAATCAGATTGCTTAGATCCCTGGGAACCATGTTGCTAAAGGGTCATTATTATCAATTCTCATCATTCATGTGTCCATTAGTTCATAATTAAGTAATATGATGGTGTCCCAAACCCAATTGAATATTGCAAAGAAAAAGTGTAAATACCATTCCTGACTCTCTACATTGTGTTGAAGCGACAAGGGTGGTCATACAAGACTATTAAACTCCTACAGTTGGGTTTCCCATTAAATTGACACAAGCATGCAATTTTGTAAACAAAACATTCAAGAACCTGAATCAATATGATGAATAACACGTGCCTTGCTCTTGAGCTTGGTTTGGATCGAAATCTTTGACTTTGATTCTGTAGTTCCCCGAAAGCACTCTCTACAGCGGTACCTTCTATTCCACGCGACAACCATGCAAAACGAACATTACAACCAAATATTGCTCAAATATTACTCAAAATGCCATGATATGCATGACTAATGCAATTGTGAGGTAAAACTTGTTAATGAGTTGCTATTAATATTTACTAACTAGTTATAATGTATTATAACAAGTATGAACAAGTTTTGAATTGATTTTAGTCAAATTGGCATTAATTTAACACAAAACAGATTGTAACACCGGACTAGTCCTCTATGAGGGCCAGACTAGTCCGCCCTGTCTAGTAACTACGAAAAATAGGGTTTTTTGGACAGCGCGATCAAGAGGTGAATTGACGTGGGAAAGTGAATGTAGAGAGTGTACCGTGTGTTTAGAGATCCAAGTATTAAAAATTGGACAGCGAGGGTTTTCAAACATGACGGAGAAGTGTGGGGTATTGGGTTGCTTATATAAGTGTGGAGAAGTAGGCTTTTGGGGTGAATTTGGAGTTGATTTCTGTGGGGGACGAGTGGGGTCCGAGGTGGGTCCCCTTAGGTGCCTCGTAGGTTGGGCACGAACTTCTTGGGCACAATTAAGGCGATTATCCAACAACCAATTGTGGAACAATAATAGAATCTGAATTGGACTCTGAATGCCAGACTAGTCCGCAATAGGACCGGACAAGTCCGTTTTGGAAAAGAGAGATTTTTAGACAAGTCCTGTATAGTGGGCCGGACATGTCCGGGATTGCGAAATAAAAGGCTTCCGGACTGAAACTGGACAAAATCGGACAAGTCCGCTCGAACAACGGGCATGTCCGAGCAACATCAGAACCATCAATCGGACTAGTCCATGCAATGTGTCGAACAAGTTTGGGTTTTGATGAAACCTGGAATTTCTAAAACAGAAGGGGGTTACCAGACAAGTACGGATTGGAGGCCGGACAAGTCCGTACCTTGATAGAAATAAAGTGCTGATTAGACCTAAATTCAATTTAATCTTGTTCCTTTTAAGGTTGCTTTATGTTAAACATGTATAAGGATGCATGCAATGCATTATGCATGAAAATGAAGGTGTTACAATCCTAATCCCCTTAAAATGAATCTCGCCCTCGAGATTTGACGCAAAAGGCAAGAGATAGGGAAATTCTTTCTTGAGATCATCTTCTCGCTCCCGAGTGGCTTCCGATTCTGTATGATGCTTCCATTGCACTTTGCACCATTGAATCACCTTGTTCCTCGTGACTCTGTCCTTGGTTTCCAAAATTTTGGCAGGTTGCTCAGGATAGTTCAAATCCTCTCCAAGCTTCAAGTCCTCCATTTGCACATGCCCTTCCGGTACCCTCAAGCACTTCTTGAGCTGAGAAACGTGAAACACATCATGAACGTCGAAAAGATGTGCTGCCATTTCCATGTTATATGCTACTTCTCCCCGTTTGTCTAGAATCTTGAATTGCCCAATATAGCGAGGTGCCACTTTGTCTTTGACGTTAAATTGCTTACATCCTCGCATGGGTGACAATTTGAGGTATACGAAGTCTCCCACTTCAAAAGTCAAGCTACTTCGTCTATTATCCGCATAACCCTTTTGTCTTGACTGAGCGACTCTTAAAATTTCGCGGATCGTCTGAACTTGCTTTTCGGCATCCTAGATTACGTCAAGTCCGAATACTTGAGTTTCCCCTGTCTCATTTCAAAACAAGGGTGTTCTACACCTTCTCCCATACAATGCTCCATATGGCGACATCTTCAAACTTGCTTGATAATTGTTATTATAGGGAAATTCAGCATATGGCAAACTTTTGTCCCAACATCCTCCATACTTTAGCGATCAAGCCCCTAGCATGTCCTCCAAAATCTTATTTGCTCTCTTGGTCTGTCCATCCATTTGAGGGTGATATGCAGAACAGAAATTAAATTGAGTTCCCATCGATTTGTGCGGCTTCTGCCTGAATCTCGAGGTAAATTGAGAACCCCTATCAGACAATATTTTCTTTGGTACTCCATGTAAGCACACTAATCTTGCCATATACAATTCTACAAACTTGGCTCCACTATATATATTCTTGACAGGGATGAAATGCGCTGATTTTGTCAACCGATCAACAATAACCCATATTGGATCATAACCCGCTGAAGTGTGTGGCAGACCAACTATTAATCCATACCACCCTCTTTCGATTTCCATTCCGAAATCTTCAATGGCTGCGATAATCCAGCAGGCCTTTGATGTTTAGCTTTGACATGTTGGCATACATAACACAATGCGACGTATTCAGCTATGTCCCTCTTCATACCATCCTACCAATAGCGTGTCTTCAGATCCTTGTACATCTTCGTACAACCGGGATGGATGGAGTAAAGTGAGTCATGTGCCTCCTTTAATATCAACTGTCGGAGACGCTTCTGATTAGGCACAATAATCCTTTTTCCAAGCCATAAAGTACCATGGTCATCCTCATCAAATCTATATTCTATCCGTTCTTGGATTCTTTCTTTAATTTCCTGGATTTCCTTATCCTTGGTTTGACCCTCTCGAATTTCGAGTTCCAAGTTCGGGTTTAACTCCATTATTTCCATCTCATTTGCAAATCCAAGATTCAACCGTTCAAACTCCTTGCATAGCTCGGGCGGCAACTCCCTAATGGTGAGCTGGTGGCTCTCTCCCTTTTGACTCAAAGCGTCAGCCACTACCTTGGATTTCCCCTGATGATAATTGATTCCCACATCATGATCCTTAATGAGTGCAAACCATCTTTGTTGCCTCCAATTTAGATCCGTTTGTGTGAATATGTATTTGAGACTCGTATGATTGGTATAAATCTCGCATCTATGGCCAAGAACGTAATGTCTCCAAATCTCCAACGCATGCACTACGGCTGCAAGTTCGAGATCATGCGTCAGATAATTCTGCCCATGTTCTTCAATTGCCTGGATGCATAAGCTACTACTCAACCTTCTTGCATCAATACAAAACCAAGTCCTCGACTTGAAGCATCCCAATAGATATCAAATCTCTTGCTCACATCTAGCAATACCAACACAAGTGTTGCTGTTAATCTCTTCTTTAGCTCCACAAAGCTGTCCTGACAAGCTTGTGTCCACTTAAAAGGCTTCTCCTTCATTAATTGTTCAGTCATGGGCTTCGCTATATTGCAAAAGTCCTTGATGAACCGATGGGAATATCCAGCCATTCCCAGCAAACTCCTTATTTCCTTCACATTTTGCGGTGGTTCCCACTTTAGCAAATCTCTAACCTTTTCTGGGTCAACTGACAATCCTCCTCCAGAGATAACATGGCCTATGAATTATATCTCTCTCAACTAGAATTGGCACTTGTTAAACTTGGCATACAATTGATGCTCTCGTAATTTCTACAATGTCAGCCTTAAATGCTCTCCGTGCTCCTCTTCACTCTTTGAGTAGATCATGATGTCATAAATGAACACTACCACGAACTTATCCAAATACTCCATGAAGACCTTATTCATAAGATACATGAAGTATGCAGGTGCATTAGTCAACCTGAACGACATGGGCATATACTCATAGGATCCATACCGTGTCTTGAACGTTGTTATAGGAATGCCTGATGATCTATTCTTCAGTTGGAAATATCCAACCGAAGATCAATCTTAGAGAATATAATGCCATTTGTGATGCAGCGCCGGGGCATGAGTAGGAGCTACCGAAGCCATTGCTCAGTGCAGGTTCTTGACCACATTCCCGGACGTGGGGTCCCAAGATCCCCCATAGATGACGTGTAGTTCTTTCTCATGCTCATGGTTTATGTTGGGGTCGAATTCCTCAACCTGGTGGACTGTCTCAACATCCTATTCGGGCTTTTGGAACTCCATCTTCGCGTCTTTGTCGACCTGTAGGACGACCTTCTATGGCTCGTTCTTGCCACCGCTCGTAGGTTTGATGGTTACCACTGCGATGAAAGCACAACCACTTTTTAGAGGAAAAAGCCTCTACCTGGCGTGCCATATGTCGAAGTGTTCTTGCGACACTTCCTCGGTACTGCTATGTGAGCAGCCCGCGGAGGTTCTTGATCGGCGGGGCTTAGTCCTCGGGTGAGGTTGCGCGTATGAGACACGATAAGATGGTGGTTTCACGTGATTCGGGCCGCCGAGGCGTAATATCCTACTCCACGGTTTGAGTTGTATTGCTTGTGTGAATGCGTGTGTTGAGTGTGTATGAGTTGAGATCCCTTGTAACTGTGGTGGTCTGGTCCTTTTATAGTCACGGGCAGACACCTTACAAGTGGGGTCCAAGGACCGACTGGTGGCCCTTCGATGATCTAATAGTGGGATCGAAGAGAACCTGTAAAACTACCAGAGGGGGTGAATGGTAGATTAAAACTTTTCAGCGGAAGCAACGAAAAACCTCTCGGCAGAAAAATGAGCTATTAAAGAAATCCTATTTGCAACTAACCTAAAGGTAATGAATTGTAACTAAACAAGTATAGAATGTGGATAACAAATCCACATAAAATTCACAACAAGAATCATGAAAATCCGTCGAGAGAAACTCAAGTTACGATAGAAAGTTCGAACAAAGGTCAATCTGTCCTACCCGAGAAAAACAGTTTTGGCACACTGCAAAGAAACTCGTGTATACCACAACCCATAAATCCATTGACATTGAATTTTTCAGTATGATAGAAAATTAAGTTGTGAATACAACCCAAGAAGAATCATGTCAATCGGATCCGTAAAACACGAGTTATGATAATACCACCGAAGAAAGGTAGTGCTGTGCAGAAACTCGACGAGAAAGACTTGACGAAAATAAGTCGCACGGACAAGGCACATAAGTTCCTTCAAACTAAGAAATTTATTGATCAAAACACAAGAGAAACAGACCCAAAGTTGTGTTCCACAAGCTCTGGCCTCTCTTTCTTATATAACCAGCCCTTAGGCCAATCCAAACCTACCTAGAATTCTGATCCTACTGAATTCACGAATTGAAGCTTTCCATAACTGCTCAAGACTCTTCTATACGCAGAGAGAAGCAATCTTAGGACTTCCAAACACCTTAGGAACGTATCCCACATTCCTAAAAAAACTCAAATTCGTGACCCACACGAAATTATTTCATAACCAACTCAAAACATTCCATATTTGAGTTAAACCCGACTCAACAGCAGCCTGAGTCCATAACCTAGTTTGTTGGACCTTTCTGACCAATTCATTATGTCCACATCTCTTCATCATGCATCGGAACCATGTAGCCACGTACATGCACTCCTTGGACACGTGCAAACATCTTCCAATGACATCCACGATACCTTCATATGCATTGTTCTTCATTCAAACATGTTGCGCGACCTCTCGATCAACTCAACCACAATTCCTCCCGAACTTGGTTGTTGAACCTCATTGTATCCCTAAGGCTAGTTCAATGGATCTCGTCACCAGCCATGTCTTGAAATCAAGTAACACCTGCACATGAATAAACAACCAATACTTCCGAGCACCAGTCCACGACTTGATTCTCATTAGTTCTGAAACCACAACTCCTTACATGAGCACAACTTATAAGTATGTTGCAAACCTTAGCAAATTGATCATAACCATAACCACCAAAACACACAAAAAATTAGTAAAAGAAAACTAAGAAAACTTTCCATAATACAAAAAACATGTTCGAAACATTGCAAATTGAAAGCAGAACAACTGCGATCAAGCTTTGAACCTTGCCAAAGCTAACCAGACCATAAACTGGAGCTTACCAAAACTAACAGGATCTAGCGCCGGAACTTACCAAACCTAGCAGGACCTAGCGCCGGAGCTAAGCAGAGCTAGTCGAATCTAGCGCCGAAGCTTACCAAAGCTAGTCGGACCTAGAGCCGGAGCTAACCAAAGCTAGTCTAACCTAGACAAAAGAAGTCAGACCTTACATCGGACCTTGCTGGAGCTACCCAAAACAAGCCGGAGCTATCGTCGAACCTATCGTCGGACCTAGCAGGAACCCGAACCTAGAGTCGGACCTTGATGAAAAATGTGTTTTGGTGATATTCAAAACATTTATCGCCATAACCAATGTATTCATCACACATAGTTCTCACAACCTCCCCCTTGATGAATGAATTGGCAACACCACTTAAAATCCGAAGATTGGCATGTAAAGTTTTGAAAACAAATTCTCCCCATTTTTGAAAATCAAATGAGATAGAAATATAGAAATAAAATTCTCCCCTTGCATACTTCTCCCCTTTTGACAATGTATTCAGCAAGGTATAAAAGATATAAATTTTAATTTGTTATGAGCACATTATAACATATACATATAAAACAAAGCTCATCCAAGTCATACTATCAAATAACTTACACTATCACAATAATGAGATACATAAAGTAGTGTATGCCATGCTAGAGATCAAATGTAATTTTCAATTTTAGCGACTCATGAACTCACAAACTTAACTATTTCAAAACTTGAAAACATCACACTTGTTGCTGCATTTTATTATTTTTCAAAGCACAAATTTAGATCATATAATATTTGCAAGAGATTATATGCGCATTTGCCTTATTCTATCCAACCAATCCAAGTCTATGTCATTTGACAATCAGAAGCTTAAGGACATGGCTTTAGTCATACACTACTTCCAAGTTCATATCTAAGTGCAATGATAAGCCATATCAAAAGAAGAAGTGTGATGCATGCATATCCTCTTGATCTTTTCTCAATTTATACTTGTTCATAAAAACTCAACATGTGAGTTGATTACTAAATTAATTCATTATGATTAAAAGCACTTGTGATCATGCAAC
This sequence comes from Tuctoria greenei, assembly GCA_036927565.1. Classification (NCBI taxonomy): domain Eukaryota; kingdom Viridiplantae; phylum Streptophyta; class Magnoliopsida; order Poales; family Poaceae; genus Tuctoria; species Tuctoria greenei. Next base: position 133,294 of record JAYESD010000112.1, on the reverse strand, counting down.
AAGTTTAAAATAGCAAGAAAGTTCGATCATGACTCGATTTAGTGTAAGTAATTATTCCAATTACTATTCATGGCATAAACTACAAAATATGTAACATGGGTAATGTAGTAAGAACATTCAACATGTAAAAGGAATCACATAGTCATATATGTATGAAATACTATGCTCATATTATATTAAGTTTAGATTGACACATAGACTTCCCAAGTTTCAAAACTCCCCCTCAATTTAAGCCACCAGGATGCATAACCCCTATTCCACTACGAATGTAACAAAAACGAGTGAAATTCAAAGGTTTTGTGGAAATGTCATCCAATTGTTGTTCGGTGTCTACATGGTGAAGCACAATGTTTCCTTTTTATCACGGAGAAAGTGATACCAAATATCAATGTGCTTAGTTCTAGAATGTTGCACGGGGTTTTAGCAATGCAAATGGCACTAGTGTTATCCCAAAACAGTGGAACACTGTCTAGATTAACCCCGTAGTCCTTAAGTGTTTGAACAATCCAAAGAATTTGTGAGCAAGCACTAGCAGCAGCTACATATTCAGATTCGGCTGTAGATTGTGCAACTGAGTTTTGTTTTCTAGAGGACCAAACAACAAGTGAATTACCAAGATAATGACAAGAACCGGAAGTACTTTTCCTATCAATACTACAACCCCCAAAATCAGCATCCAAAAAAGATTTCAAAGTAGTGGTTGAGGAAGAAGGAAGAAAAAATGCCAAATTCTTGAGTTCCATGTGAGTACCTGAGAATCCTTTTGACAACTTGATGATGTGAAGCACGTGGGGAAGCTTGAAACCTTGCACAAAGAAATACGCTGAATTGTATGTCCGGTCTTGATGTCGCGAGGTACAAAAGTGATCTGATCATGCTTCTATATTCTTTTTGATCCACGGGTTCACCATCTTCATCAAGATCAAGTGTTGATGTTGTTTCCATTGGTGTCCAAAGAGGCTTCCTTTTGTCCATGTTGAAGCGCTTGAGAAGGTCCCTTGTATACTTCATTTGATGCACAAAGGTACGTTCCATGGTTTGCTTGATTCGCAGCCCAAAAAGTATGTGAGTTCAACCATCATACTCATTTCAAATTATGAACTCATCATTGCTGAAAACTTGGACACAAGATCATGAGAAGCACAACCAAAGATAATATCATCAACATACACTTGGACGAATAATGAGTCATTGCCATGCTTAAGCACAAAAAGAGTTGTATCAACCTTGCCCATGGTAAACCCCTTTTAAAGTAAGAATGTTTTCAACATATCATACCATGCTCTAGGGACTTATTTGAGATCGTACAAGGCTTTGGACAGTTTTTAAACATGATTAGAAAAATTTGGATTTTCAAAACCTGGTGGTTGCTTGACGTAAACCTCCTCAACTATATGGCCATTAAGAGAAGCAATTTTAACATCCATTTGACATATCTTGAAACCTTTAGATGCAGTAAAGCTAACAAAATTCTTATGGCTTCTAATCTAGCAACAGGAGCAAAAGTTTCATCAAAATCTAGACCTTCAATTTGTGTGAAACCTTGACCAACCAACCTAGCGTTATTCCTAACCGCAATCCCATCCTCACATTGTTTATTTTTAAACACCCATTTATATCCAATTAAAGTGTGACCTTGAGGTGGAGGTATAAGTTTCCAAACATTATTTCTTTCAAAATTTTCTAACACTTCTTGCATGGCAATAATCCAGGATTCATTAGTGAGTGCGTGTGATATATCTTTGGGTTAAAAAGAAGCAATAAAAGAATAATGAGCATGAGAATTGGGGTCAGAAAACCTGGATCTTGTAACTTGTTCATGCAAGCTTCCAAATATTTGTTGCAAGGGATGATTCTTGTGAATCCGTAGGGGAACTGAGGTCTCACAAGCTTCATCTTCATCAGGTTCATCGTAGATTGATGAGCTTGTGGCTTGTGGACGATCGGGACCAGCAGAGATGGTAGTTGGAGCTTGTTCGATGTTTGGAGCTGGACACGTGTCAGCTTCGGAACTATCATGCAATATCACCGACTCTTCTTCTTCTTCGAAAATACCATCCCCCCGAGGGTATGGATCCGAACCTGCAATGTTTGATCTAGTACCTTGGCTAGCTTCATTAATAGACACCTCAAAAGTCTCCACAATTTTGTTAGTGTCAAGTAAAAGCACACAGTAGCCTCTAGTGTGAGATGGATAACCAAGAAACGTGCCATCAATGTATCTAGGTTCAAATTTATCAAGATTACCATGTTACTTAACAAAGCATTTGCAACCAAAGAACAGAAAGTTTGTAACACTAGGCCTACGTCCAAATCGTAGCTCATATGGTGTTTTACCTACCTTAGCGCGCAAGAAAACACGATTTGAGACATAACAAGCGGTTGCAATCGCATCAGCCCAAAATTTCCTAGGAGTTTGATATTCATCAAGCATAGCCCTAGCCATTTCAACTAATGTTTTATTCTATCTATGTACAACACCATTTTGTTGAGGTACATATGGTGAAGAAAATTGATGATCTATTCCATTTTCAGCACAAAAGTGATCAAAAGATTGATTTTTAAATATGGTTTCGTTATCACATCTAATTGCTTCTAAATATCCTGGGTGATCAATTAATAATCTAAGAAATAAGATTCTAAAGTGACTAAAAGCTTCATTCATAGATGCCATAAAGTAAACCCAAGAGTATCTCGAATAATCATCAACAATCACAAGAACATACCATCTACCTCCGAAGGATTGAACACGTGAAGGTCCTATAGTGTCAAGGTGCAAAAGTTGACCCGGTTCAGTTGTCATGATCATTGTGAGAGGAGTATGTGAACCTGCAACCATCTTAGCTTGTCTAAAAGAAGAGCACACAATTTCTTTGTCCCTTTTTAGCTTAGGCAGCCCACCTATGCGATCAAGAGCACTAACACGCGTGAGATGATCAAATCCTACGTGAACAAGTCTACGATGCCAAAAATATAGGTCCTTGGAATCATTAGCAACTAGACACCTATGCTTAGAAGAAGACATATCAAAATCAGCTTTAAAAACTCTTCCAAACCGAGGCATGTTAAAAATAAGCTCATTATTTGAATCTACAACTTTGCAGCAAATTTTATAGAAAATAATTTCCAAATTTTCATCTAGGAATTGTGAAACAGAAAGCAAGTTGTATTTCAAATTTTTGACAAGTTCCACATCTTTCAAAGTGTAGTGATCAATTACCATAACCGAACCCTTAGCAATTATAGGAGTTGAAGAATTACCAGCAAAAGTAACATTCTCTACACGTGACAAAAAAGAGAGAGAGGAGAACCATTCTTTGTTTTTTTTACCAATAAAAACTGCAAGGGAGAACCCCGGCAGCTATGAAATAATATTAAAAAGCGAAATAGAGTTAAGTTACAAAGGCACTGCAGCACTTGACTAGGTGTTCCAGAGAGAGGAACATCCCATACAAGCTCTGTAGCCACGGGAGCACACATTCCCTATCCTCAGGCTTAAAGTGACAAGCTTGAAGCCTGGTAGATGCAATGAAATATCTTTTCCAGGCATTTACATTAGGGGGAGAGTTTCTAAAAATGAAGTTGTTACGAACAATCCAAATCTCCTAGGCCGCTATAGAGAAGATTTCCATGAAGGCTCGATGACTCCAGCTGTGCTTGGCCTTCTGCAGAGTGTCAAAGAAAGGGATGTCATGATCCCAATGAACCCCAAGAACGTTCCAGCATGCCATGCTGAAAGAGCAGCTAAAGAAGAGATGGTAAGTGAGTTCCTCCACATTGTCTACATAGAGCACGCAGGTGTAGTCATTCCCATCAATGGCTATGTTCTTTCTCTTCAGGATGTTGTGTGAGTTGAGCCGGTCCCGAAACATAAGCCACGTGAAGATCTTTATTTTCTTTACCACCCTCGAAGCCCAAATCCAGCTAAAGGGTGCAGGTGGCTTGATGTGGTTGTAGCAGTTGTTGTAGATATTCTTGGAGCTGAATATCCTTACTCCCCCTGTCGGACTCCATACGTCTTGCGAGGGGTCCCTGTGAGAAACCTCATCCAGCAGCGCTTCCAGATTGACCAATTCTAGAAAGGCTTCGTCTGACATCGGTTGGAAGAAATGGCTAAGATGATCTGGCCTGCTGAAATATTGGGCCATTGAGATGTTGGGTTTTTTTGCGAAGGAGTGCAGGCGAGGCATGACCCTTCCGAGCAAGTGACCTTCCCACTGATTCTGCCAGAGCCAAATTGTGTCCCCTTTTCCAGCTTTGACTTCAAAATTCTTGAGAAATGAGTCAGATATGCTCACTACATCCCACCACCAGAAGGATCCTTTTCCTTTTGTGCCATGCGGTGGCTTACCATTGTTGCAATAACGTTGATGGATAAGATGAACCCAGGGGATGTTAGCTTTGTTATAGATTTTCTAGAGAAATTTCATGAGCAGTGCTTCATTCATTGTAGTGAGGTTTTTGAGACCTAGGCCCCCATTTTTCTTTGGTGTTGTCACTTGATGCCAGGTCACCAGGGGCCGGCCTTTACCAGTGATATCCGAGCCTCTCCACAAGCATTGCTTCCTGGCTTTGTCAATTGCTTGAATGACTAGATTTCTCAGCTTGATAGTGCACATGGCATAAATAGGTATAGCGTATGATGCTGTTAATGAGTGTGCATCAGCCAGCTATTGATAACCATGTTGCTGCTCCGATTAGCGTCTTCTGTACCAGTGAGACGAGCCCTTCAAAGGCGTCTGCTTTTGGTCTGTCAAGGCTCATAGGCAATCCCAAGTATGTAAATGGAAATGAGCCATTGGTGCAGCCCAGTGTGGCTGCAAGGATTGTGGTCTCCTCTTCATCAATGTTGATTGGCATTAAGCTTGATTTTCCCCAATTCACTTTTAGACCTGCCGTTCCTCCGAAAGATTGCAATAGGTTTTTCAGAAAGAAGAGCTCTCTCTGATTAGCTTTGAGAACTAGGATAGCATCATCTGCATATTGGACCACCGGGAATTCCACATTTGTTCTTTGGTGCAATGGCAATGTCAGAAGCCCCAACTCCACTGCTTTGTTGATTGAGATTTCTCAGCTTGACAACCGCACGGCCCCGTCGTCTTCTTCCCGTGCCACCGATCCCTCCCCGGCGTGGCCATGGCGACGGCATCGCGCGCCATCAGCTGTGCTTTCACAGGCTTCACGCGAACTCCGGCCGAAGCGCTGATCGTGATGACCTCACAATACCAGTGCGACTCCTCGGCCCTCCTCATGCGGTGGCGCTGGAGCCGGCGCAGTCGGGTGCAGCGGTTCTTGTCGGGACGCAGCTCGCAGATTAGCATGAGCCTCCGTGCTGGCATCGTTGGCCTGCCCAACGCTGGAAAGTCCACCTTATTCAACGCCATCCTTGTCGACATTGCAGGTCTTGTAAAAGGAGCAAGCAAAGGAGAGTTATTAATTTTACTATTGACATTCGGGGACTCGAAAATAAATTTCTTTCAAACATCCGTGAAATAGATTCTATACTTCAGGTTGTGTGATGCTTCGAGGATGGTGATATTGTTCATGTCAATGGTAAGGTTGATCCCAAGTCAGACATGACATCATTAACCTAGAGCTGATAGAGAAGAGGATAAATAAGCTTAAAAAGAGCAAAACTAAAGATGCACAAGTCAAATTGAAGGAAGCAGCAGAGAAATCTGGATTAGAACCATTCTTTGTTACCGGTCATGTGGCGTGAGCAACCTGAATCCACAATCCAAATGTTCTCCTTCCTCAAGCGTGTAACCTACATAGAAGCACAATACGTCGATGACTCAATACTGGCGTTAGTCAATAGGCATTTAGAAATCAAGTACTGAGTCACACGACGTCCAGTAGCAACAACACGCGACAGCTAAGATAAAACAGCAGGATTATGAGTCAAAGTTTGAGATTTTTTGTACTTAACTACTGACCTATAAGGCGTTACTTGTGTAGCACAAAAATCAGTAGCTCTGGAGGCAAAAACAGAAGGTCCGGAGGTAACAACAGAAGGTCCGAAAGTAAAAACTGAAGCTCCGAAGGTAAACTTTGAGTGTTTTTGACTCATAACAGCAGGTTGCATGTTCCGTACATTTGGTTCAGTATGTGCAGCAAAGTTTGCATGATAGTTATAAGATCTAGCTTGCATTTTTTCCTTTTTAGGTTGTTTAGCTAGTCTATAGCAAAAATCTATGACATGACCATTTCTACCATAATTGGTACAATGAAATTTAACTTTATGTTCATGTCTAGATGAGCATGCAATATGTTTATTTGAACCTGAATGTGACAACACTCCTGCAGATTTAAAAGCCACCTCTTTTGGTTTAGGAACTGTTTTAATCAAACCACTTCCTAATGACTTTACAATTTTAGGTCGATGTGCTTTAGCATGCGCATGAGAATGAAAACCTAAACGAGTTTTAGCATTGCACTACTTGGATGAATTCAGTAGCAAGTTTTGATTCTTGTTCCCGATATAAAGCTACTCTATTGGCCTATTCATATCATCTAGTTTCTTAGATAATTCTAGTCAGTTTTCACATTAATTTTTTCCTTTTAATTTGCAATTAGAACAATATTTAACTTCATGAGCTCGTAAAGCATTGTTCAGTATTGAAATTTCAATCATAGCATCTTTTAGTTTCTTTTCAAGATCATTACAGATAGAACAATGCAAATCAATTGTAGAACAAGAAGCATCTTTTAAGTTTCTGTCATTAAGTGCAGCAAGCTTTTTGTTCTTTTCAATCTCTAACTCAAGTTTATCAAGAGTGGAGGAGTGTGCACTTCTTAAGGAGGACAATTGTTCATATATTAAATCGCATGAGGAACAAGAATCATCACTAGAAATCAACGTTTTCAAACAATTAAGTTCAGATTTTTGTGACCCAATTTTAACAGCATTCTCTCTAAGCTTTTTGTCCTTTTTCTTAACAGCATCCTCTTCGTTGTCACTGTTGTGTTCTGCATCCTCCATACTTGATCTTGATTTGCCCTCCATGAAACACAAGTTTGCCAGATCATCTTCATCTTCGTCGCTTCCAATGTCTACATCACTCGAGCCAAGTTCTTGAAGTGCGGTGATGAAACTGTTTATCTGTTTGCGTCCTATAAAACCCTTCTTTTTCTTGTTGATGTTGCTAGAAGAGGACTTGACTTTATTCTGCTTTTCATAACGGATAGAAGGTCCTTAAAGGTTAGGGCAATATGTATGAAAGTGTCCCGTCTTACCACATTCAAAGCATCGTTGAGGTCCGGAGCTTCCTCCAATTCTAGTTCTAACATTTTGCAATGCTTTTGAGAACCGAGTAGAGATGAGTGCTAGCTCCTCTTCTTGAAATTCTTCAATCTGTTCCAGGGTTAGGGAAGACAGCAAAGCAAGTGTATTGCTAGATGAAGATTGGTTGGAGCTAGGCATATCAAGTTGAGAAACAAATGCAAGAGACTTGTTGGGGTTCTTACGTGAGATTATGTCAATTTCATGAGTTTTCAATTTGGTGTAGCACATCTAATGTAAGTGTACTCATGACAATATATTCAAGAATAGATGTGACTTTCATCTCCCAAATTGACATGTCTAATGCACTTAGTAAATGCCTAGCATTTTCAGCATCTGAAAAATTACATTGACGCTACGCAAGTTGCTGAGAATTTTATTGAAGTGAGCAAAGAGGTTCTCAATGGACTCACCAGGTTGCATCTCAAAGCGTAGGTATTCTTTCTTGAACATATCATGTCTTACCTCCTTCATTGTGTTGGATCCTTCGTGTAGTCACAAAGTGCTCTCCACACATCGTACGCTGATCGGAGGTGTGCAACACGGTCGAAGTCGCTCTGAGTTAGTCCTTGGATTATCAAGTTGCGGGATTTGTTGTTGTTGTTGACATCTCTTGAGTTTGTAGTCGTGACTTGATCGTTCGGCGGCACGTCGTAAGGCTTGTACACCTTTGCCGATATTGCGAAGCCTTGTGCCTGGATGAAAGCTTCCATACGTGCTTTCCAAACAGGAAAATCAATACCACTAAGAACACAAGGTTTTGCAGAGTATTTCTCCATTATAATTAGCCAAAAACACGTGCAAATCACAAAGATTAGAGCACCGTGGCTCTGATACCAATTGTAGGATCGAAGAGCACGTGTAAAGCTACCAGAGCGGGGTTTAATGATACATTAAAACTTTTTAGCGGAAGCAACAAAAAACCCTTCGGTAGAGAAATGATCTATTAAAGAAATCACATGTGCGACTAATTCAAAGGTGATCAAATGCAACTAAACAAGTATTGATTGTGGAAAATCAAGTCACGAAGACGTCACAAGAAAAATCACAAAAATCTGTTGAGAGAAACTCAAGTTACGATCGAAAGATCGAACAAAGGTCAATATGTCCTACTCGAGAAAAAACAGTTCTGGAACACTGCAAAGAAACTCAAATCCAATGACCATGAAATTTTCACAGAAGATAGAAAATTAAGTTGTTAAGATAAACCAAGAAGAATCACATCAATCGGATCTGTAAAACTTGAGTTATTATAATACCACAGAAGAATGGTAGTGCTGTGCAAAAACTCGATGAGAAAGACTTGACAAAAATAAGTCAGACGAACAAGGCACAAAAGTACCTTCAAACTATGAAACTTATTGATCAAAGCACAAGGGAAACAGCCCCAAAGTCGTCTGCCACAAGCACTGGCCTCCCTTGCTTATATAACCAACCCTTAGGCCAACCCAAACCTAACTAGGATTCTAATCCTACTCAATTCACGAATCAAAACTTTCCATAATTGTTGAAGACTATTCTATACGCAGATAGAAGCAATCTCGAGACTTCCAAACATCTTAGGAACATATCCCACATTCATAAAGCAACTCAAATTTGTGATCCACATGAAATCCTATCATAACCAACACAAAACTTTCCATATTTGAGTCAAACCCGACTCAGTCGCAGCCTGAGTCTATAACCTAGTCAGTTGGACCTTTCCAACCAGTTCTTTATGTCCACATCTCTTCACCATGCCTCGGAACGATGTAGCCACGTCCATGCACTCCTCGAAAATGTGAAAACATCTTCCAATGACATCCACAATACCTTCATATGCATTGTTCTTGATTCAAACATGTTGCATGACCTCCCGATCAACTAAACCACAATTCCTCCCAAACTTGGTTGTTGAACCTCATCTTATCCCTAAGACTATTTCAATGGATCCCGTCACTAGCCATGTTTTGAACTCAAGCAACACCTTCACATGAATAAACAACCAATACTTCGAAGCACAAGTACACGACTTGACTCTCAATAGTTTCCAAACCACAACACCTTACGTGAGCACCTCGCATAAGTATGTTGCAAACCTTAGCAAATTGATAACAACCATAACCACCAAAACACACCAAAAACTTAGTAAAAGAAAACTAAGCAAACTTTCCATAATCCAAAAAACAATTTTAAAATATTGCAAATTAAAAGCAGAACCACTGCAATCAAGCTCTGAACCTTGCCAAAGATAACAGGACCTTGAGCTGGAGCTTACAGAAACTAATAGGATCTAGCGCCGGAACTAACAAAACTAGCAGGTTCTAGGGCTGGATCTAACGAGAGCTAGTCGGATCTAGTGCTGTAGCTTACCAAAGCTAGTCGGACCTACACAAAAGAAGTCGGACCTTACGTCAGACCTTGCCAGAGCTACCCAAAACAAGTTGGACCTATCGTCGGACCTAGCAGGAACCCGAACCTAGAGTCGGACCTTGATGAAAAAGGTGTTTTGGTGATATTAAAAACTTTTATTGCCATAGCCAATATATTTAGCACACATAGGTCTTACACAAATCCTAATGATCTATGGCTTCTCCACCACGCTGTCTCTGACCTTGGCTTGGAGACTCATCGTCTTGTCGCTTCCGACACTAGTGGCCCACGCGTAGTTGCTGACGGTGGCAGGGGATGTCCCGTCCATCTATCTTGTCGTCGTAGGCTACCCAATTTAGCGGAGAGGGGTAGTCTTGCCGCATCTTAACTGTGATGCGATTGGGCGCACCAGTCCATTACCATAGGCGTGCGCCCCATCATGCGGCGGGGGTGGGTACATGTCTTAAATTTTTGATTTAGACAGGGTGCACCATCCCTTAACTCCCGCAACCCACCATCCATGGCAGTTGTAGGACACATGGCAGTATCGGAGCTGGCCACTGCGGGGGAGGCCAGGTTCGGTACTTTTGGGCACGTGGAAGCCACGGATCCCTTCTCTGGGGTGAGGTGGGAATCCGAAACTGCAGGACACGTGGTGGAGATGGTGCCTGCCTCCGCAGTAGGTGGCTGACCAGGTGCTTCGGGCCATGTGGCAGCACCGAAGCCCACTCGTATGGTGGAGTGGGGTCCGACCCCGCTGAGCACGTGGCAGCTCAGGAGCCCGTCTTATCGGGGGAGTTTGGTCCCATCTGTAGGTCCATGTGGTAGCGTCGGAACCCGTACTTGAGGTTGGTCGGGGTTCGACGCCTTCTAGATGCGTGGTGCCATCAGACCCCGCCTCAGTGAGGAGGCAGGGTACCTATGTGCTTTCCACCTGTGTGTGGGGGTAACTCGTATGCTAGGTGCCGACAGCCGCCATAAACAAGTAGTCCGCAATAAAATTCATCAAGTCGATCATCTGCAGGTTCGGGGTCCCGAACAGGATCATTACCGACAACTTTTAACACCATCATTTTCATCCATCGTGCATTGTATTCATTCTCGTACATGTCTAACATGATGGAACACAACATGGAAAAAGATTAAAATGAATTAGCACCAAAACAGCAGTTAATAACTTGGCTCAGTACGGACTTGTGTTGATTATACCCCGAACTAGTCCAATTTAACCAATGTTGTCCCTCGGACTTTTCACCTAATTATTACAGATTAGTCTGGAAATCGTTTTTGATGTTCTACGAACTTGTTTGTTGATTTTGTGGACTAATCCTGTTTTATTTCTGTTCCCGTTCGGACTTGTCCATTGTGTATACGGACTAGTCCGATGATCGCTGCTGCAAACTCTCAAAAACATAGTCTGGACTCAATACTGGACAACCTTGAACTTGTCCGACTTGACACCTGACTTGTCCGATTGACTTTCTGATCTTGAACGTACTTGTCCAACATTGCACCGAACTTTTACATTGGACTTTCTGTACCCGATCGGACTTGACCGACCTCACTACTGACTAGTCCGGCGTGTTGGGTTTCGACTCAGATTCTATTTTTCCTCCATGACGAGTTATTGGGTAATTACCTTAATTGGACCCAAGAACATCGCGCCTCACCCTTGAGGAGCCCAAGAGGGACCCCAACAAGGCCTCTACCTATCCCTACTGCTTGCTACTTGGATTCTACCCTAACCCCACCCCTCTCCTCCTATATAAACACCTCACCACCCACTTTTCATCCTTTTGCCCCACGATAAAAAAACCTATGGCTCTGTCAATCTGCGTGTCGCCGTTCTTGAAGAAGGAAGGAGCCCTCACTGCCAGGAGGGACAGGGAAAAAGAAGGAAGAGGAAGGACATCCTGATCAATCAAGATCGCCGCTCCTTTTTCAATCTTCTTGGTCAATTCTTTGATTTCAATGTTCTTCTTTATCAATTCTTCGTCCTCATCGATCTAGCCATCGAGTTCTCGCGTTTCACCTATTCTTTGACTAGTGAACCCTTGAATTCATGGTAAATATCTTACATCCATCTTTCCTTCGTCATTGTTGGTCCCATATCTACATCAAACCATGCTCTAGTTTGGAAATTCAAAAAACCCTAGTCGTAGCAGACTTGTCTGGTAAAGTGCGGACTAGTCCGTTCAACCTTCTGGTCAAGAGCGTACATGTCCGACCAATGGTGCAGACTAGTCCGGTCCTTCAATTCTTGAATTCCTAAAACTTTTTTAGTTCTTTACAAAATGACTCGAAACTTGCCCTAACATGTAAAACTTAATTGTAACTAGATATTACGAAACAATAGCTGCCTAGTAACATGTATTACAACATAATTGCATCATTCATGCATGTCATGGCATATTGAGTACTACATGAGCATTTATTGATTTTAATGCTTGTTTTGCATGTTTGCCTCGCGAAATAGATGGTAATATTCTAGAGGGTGCTTACGATGACCTTCAGCACTGGAACTTTGAAGCTATTGATCCATATCGGCCACAAGAGCAAGGCAAGTGTCCTTGAACATTTTGATCCTATTTTCAAATGTTTTGTTTGCCAAACTACATGCTTGTGTCAAATTGATGGGAAACCTATCATAAGTGTTTACTAGACTTGTATACCCATCCTTATCGCTTGGGATATTTTGTAGAGAGTCGGGAATGGTATTTTTCCAGATTTGCTTCGCTTAACTTAATTGGGAATGTGATTAACGAAATGACTTAATTAATGACATATTGAACATATGAGTTATGTGAATTGATGATTGTCGGTACCATGCATATGGGGTACCCTTGCTCACAGACTGAAAGTACCTAAGTACGTCCAGTGACACCACATGTCCAGAAGGCGCCAGACCCCGGCCTTCCTTAAGTACGGGATCCGACACTGCCACGTGGACCTCAAAGATGGGACCCAGCTCCTCCGGTGAGACGGGCTCCCAAGCTGCCACGTGTTTGGCTGACCGGACCTCACCCCATTATAGGAGTGGGCTCCAGTGCAACCACGTGGCTCGAAGCACCAGACACCTCCCAGAGAGAAAGGCTCCAGAGGTGCCACGTGCCTCGAAGGGCCCCAAAGCTACCACATGCCTCAAAGTACCGGGCTTGGCCTCCCCGGCAGTGGCCAGCCCCGAAACTGCCTAGTGTCCCACATCTCACCTTGGTTGGTGGGGTGCGGGAGTTAAGGGATGGTGTACCTTATATGAGTCAAGCATTGAAGACCGACACCCACTTTTTGCGGATAACATGAAGCATGTCTATGGTCAGGGACCGCTGTGCCCAATCACATCACAGTGAAGATGCCACAGGACTACCCTGCTCTACCAAGTCGGTAGCTTACGACAACAAGACATACGGACGGGACATCCCCTGACACTGTCAGTGACAACGCATGAGCTACTAGCGTTTGAGGCGGCAAGACGGCAGGTCTTCAAGCCACAGTCAGAGGAAGCTTATGCGAGAAGCCTTAGATCTTTAGGATAAGATCACCCTGGGGCCACTTGTCGTTTGTAAGGCGTCCAAACTTGTCTATAAAAGGATCAGACCGCCACCATTACAAAGGATCCCCAATTTAACGCATCCAAACGCTATACACTCGTACACACCCGCAATACAACCTCACTGTGGAGTAGGGTATTACTCTCCGGCGGCCTGAGCCACGTAAAACCACTATATCACCACTCTCATACACGCAATCCCTCCATTGAGGACTAAGCCCTGCCGATCAAGAACCTCCGTTGGCAGCTCCCATAGCAGGTCTAGTGGAAGTGTTGCAAGAATGCCTCGACAATGATAATAACCCGTTAGCAACATGGAACCTAGGGATCTAAGCAAGCTGGGTGTGACACCCGGTTCCAAAAATGAACCAAGCGTAATGCATATGTGTCTCCAGGATTTTTAACACACATACACAAGTGATTCACTAATGATAAACAGATTATAACCATGTCTCGAATAATAATAATAATAATAGTACCTTGTTACAAATCAAGTAGTCTTGAGTAGAACTCTAACACCTGCAGCGGATAACACTAAACACTAATTACTCCAAACTCCACAAGCAAGCTTGCTGGTAAAATGTGTGCCTAGTACTCCTCAAAAACATCCAGGTACTCCACATTGTCGCATGCATCTGAATTTGTTGGGGAAATAACAACGGTGAGCACATGTCATACTCAACAAGTGTGGGAAAGTATGACATGTACTTTAAACAAGGAATGGTAATAAAATGGCTAATTGCATAAGAGTACATTCAAAACATTTGAAAATTCAACTATATTATCATTAAGTGTGGTCCTTCCAAGAATAACCCATATAACATGAATTTCAACTTAAATAACCAATACAAGTAATAATCATCCATAACCATCTCATAACAGCTCATATGTCTCATTCTCAATAATTCCATATACCAAAGCCAATTAATAAACCAATAACAATTCCCACTTGAATTTTAGCCATTAAACCATATTCGAGGTTCATACCTCTAATCATGTGAGGGTCCAAGTTGATCATAATCGGGAGCACTGCTATCATGATAGTTTGAAACACACTCTGCAAAGGTTGTACCACTTTACCCACAAGTTTGTGATTTCATCACCTTTCGATGTCTATGGAATATTAATTATGTCTTCTCACACTTCCTTAGGTGTGTGGCCAAGAGGTCACAAAATAGCCTTTACAAAGTGATTACTAGCATATTTAGACCCCACTGAGGTTTCACCGGTGGTGATATCTCCAACTGAGCACATCCAACCAAGGGCCCCTACTTGAGTCATTTGGATCCCAGGGTAGTCCAACCAATCTCTACAATCCCATCCGACTACCCCTTCCCCGAGTATCCTAAATGATGCAAATAGTACAGGCAAAACACTAATTAGTCAGCTAAGCCACACCCATACTTGGCCCTGTGGTGGCACTATAAATCTTGGATGGTCGCTCCATGAACCGATCCTTTAATCTAAATCAAGCAAACCACCAAAATAATCCAACCCATTCCACATAACCGGCTTGCTTAGATCCCTAGGCACCATGTTGCTAAAGGGTCATTAATATCAGTTTTCATCATTCATGTGTTCAGTAGCTCATAATTAAGCAATGTGATTGTTTCCCAAACCCAGTTGAGTATAGCGATGCAAAAGTGCAAAATACCCTTCCCGACTCTCTACATTGTTACAAGCGACAAGGGTGGTCATACAAGACTAGTAAACTCCTAACATTGGGTTTTCCCATCAATTGACACAAGCATGCAATTTTGTAAACAAAACCTTTAAAACCTGTATAAAAATGATCAAGGATACTTTCATTGCTCTTGAGCTTTGTTTGGATCAAAGGCTTTGAGGTTCTTGTTCTGCAGATCCTTGAAAGCACTCTCTACAGCGAGACCTTCTATTCCACGTGACAAACATGCAGAACAAACATTACAATCAATAAATAATCATATATTATTCAATATGCCATGATAGGAATGATTAATGCAATTGTAGGGTAAAACTTGTTAACGAGTTGCTACTAATGTTTTCTAACTAGTTTTGATAGTTTACAACAAGTTTGAAGAATTTTGGAATTTATTTGAGTCAATTTGGATCCAGTTCACCACTTAACAGATTCAGACACCGAACAAGTCCGGTATAGGGGCCGGACTAGTCTGCCCTATACAGAACTGCATAGTTAGGGTTCTCTAATCAGCAGGAATTGGCGTTAATTTAACGTGTAAAAGTGGATGTAGAGGGTGTACCGTGTATCTAGAGATCCAAAGGTTGAGGATTGGACGTGAGACTCGAATCCTTACGATTAGGGCTTGATGGAGATTAGTTGATGAAGATTTGGTGATGACGAACGTCAATTGTAGAAAAGTTGATGAAGGTGTTGCTCCTTCTTCGTTTTCTCCTTCTTCTCCTTGCTCCTATACTTCTTCTTGACATCAGCACAAGATCAAAGGCGGCAGCAAGGGTTTTTCTCAAAGATTGGATGTGACACCCGATTCCGAAAATGAACCAAGCGTAATGCATATGTGTGTCTAGGATGTTTAACACACATACACAAGTGATTCACAAATGATAAACAGATTATAACCATGTCCTGAATAATAACACTAATAATAGTACCTTATTACAAACCAAATAGCCCCAAATACAAGCTCTAAACAACCGCAGCGGAAAAAATTAAATACTAAGACTCCAAACTCCACGAGCAATCTTTACGGCAAAACGCACGCCTAGAACTCCTCAAAGATCTTTTGGTACTCCACCTGGTTTCTTGCATCTGGACTAGGTGGGGGAATAGCAAGGGTGAGCACATGTCGTACTCAAGAAGTGTGGGAAAGTATGATATGTAGCTTAAACAAAAAATGATAATAAAATGGGCTAATTGCATAAATTACATTAAAATAGTTGAAAATGCAATTATATCATTGTTAAGTGAGGTCCTTCCCAAAATAACCCAAATACCATCAATTTGAACTTATATAACCAATACCAGCAATAATAATACATATCCAACTCATAACTGCTCATTTATCTCATTTTCATTGATTTCATATACCAAAGCCAATAAATAAACCATCAATTTCCAATTCAATTCTAGCCATTAAACCTTGTTAAAAGCCAAATTCTAATCACGTGAGGGTCTGGGTCGCTCATATCCGGGAGCACAGCTATCATGATAGTTTTTAACACACTCTGCAGAGGTTGTACCACTTTACCCACAAGTCCATGATTTCATCACCTTTCGATGACTATGGAATCTCAATTATGTCGTCTCACACTTCCTTAGGTATGTGGCCAAGAGATCACAAAATAGCCTTTACAAAGTGATTACTAGCATATATAGACCCCACTGAGGTTTCACAGGTACTTCTAAGCAAAACACTAATTAATGGTCCAAGTAGGACTGGCAAAACACTAATTTGTCACCTAAGCCGCACCCATACTTTGCCTTGTGGTGCCATTGTAAATCCTGGATGGTCGCTCCATGAACCGGTCCTTAGATCTAAAGCAAGCAAAACCGCCAAAAACAGTCAAACCCATTCCACATAACAAACTTGCTTAGATCCCTACACACCATGTTGCTAACGGGTCATTATTACCAATTCTCATCATTCATGTGTTCAATAGTTCGTAATTTTGAGCATTGCGAAGCAAAAAGTGCAAATACCCTTCCCGACTCTTTACATGGTGTTCAAGCGACAAGGGTAGTCATACAAGACTAGAAAACTCCTACAATTAGGTTTTCCCATCAATTGACACAAGCATACAATTTTGTAAACAAAACATTTAAAAAAGGATCAATATGGTCAAGGACACTTGCCTTGCTCCTGAGCTTGATTTGAATCAAAGACTTCAAAACTCTGGTTCTGCAGGTCCTCAAAAGCAGTCTCTATGTCAACTCCTTCTGTTCTGAGCGACAAACATGCAAAACACACATTACAATCAATGATGCTCATGTAGTACTCAATAAGCCATGATATGCATGATTGATGCAATTGTGAGGTAAACCTTGTTAATGAGTTTCTATTAATGTTTACTAACTAGTTACAATAGTTTCTAACAAGTTTAGACAAGTTTTGAATTGATTTGATTCAAATTGGAATTAATTCAGCACCAAACAGATTCAGATACCGGACTAGTCAGGTATAGGGGCCGGACTAGTCTGCCCTGATCAGAACTGGAATTTAGGGTTTTCTTGATCTGCGGGAATTGGGATTTAATTTGCATGAAAACTTGGATGTAGAGGGTGTACCACGTGTTTAGAGATCCAAAGATCAAAATTAGACGTGAGACTTGAATCTTGACGATCTAGGGTTGGTGGAGAAGAGTTGATGAATATTGGTGATGAAGAACGTCATTTTTCAAAAAGTCAATGTAGATTGATCTTGATTGGTCCTTCTCCCTCTTCTCCTCCCTCTCCTTGCTTCTGTACATGATCTTGACCTCGACAACAAGGAAAAAGTGGCAACAAGAGTTTTCGATTGGGGTGGAGAGGTGTGGGGTATTGGGTTATATATATAGGGGTGGAGTGTTACGGTTTTGAGGTGAATTCCAAGTAGAATTCCTTGGGGGGCGAGTAGGGGCCAAGGTGGGGTCCACATGGCTCCTCTAAGGTTGGGCACAAAGTTCTTGGGCCCAATTAAGGCTATTACCAAATAACCAATCGTGGAGAAATAACAGAATTCGAGTTGGTTTCCGAAGGCCGGACTAGTCCGCAGTAGGGACCAGACTAGTCCGTTAAGCAACAGAGTAAAAATCGGACAAGTCCGACCGGACAAGTCTGCTTGGCAATAGAGAGGAAATTAGACATGTTTGGTTGGCATGGCCGGACATGTCCGGGGAAAACTGTAACACCCTCATTTTAACCCATCATGCAATGCATACATTCTAATATATGTCTAACATTAATCCACATAAAAAGGAATAAGTTTAAAATGAATTTAGAGCAAAACTGCACTTAAGAATTCTGCAAAGTGCAGACTAGTCCACATGGCTCCTCTAAGGTTGGGCACAAAGTTCTTGGGCCCAATTAAGGCTATTACCAAATAACCAATCGTGGAGAAATAACAGAATTCGAGTTGGTTTCCGAAGGCCGGACTAGTCCGCAGTAGGGACCAGACTAGTCCGTTAAGCAACAGAGTAAAAATCGGACAAGTCCGACCGGACAAGTCTGCTTGGCAATAGAGAGGAAATTAGACATGTTTGGTTGGCATGGCCGGACATGTCCGGGGAAAACTGTAACACCCTCATTTTAACCCATCATGCAATGCATACATTCTAATATATGTCTAACATTAATCCACATAAAAAGGAATAAGTTTAAAATGAATTTAGAGCAAAACTGCACTTAAGAATTCTGCAAAGTGCAGACTAGTCTGATTTCTCAGCGGACTAGTCCGATTTCTCTTTGACTTCGAGCGGTCTTGTCCGTTTTGCTGCGGACTGGTCTATTTTTCCCTCTGGACATCTTTTGACTTTATTGGCCCATAGCGGACTAATTCGGTACCCCAAATTGCTAAAATTTTTGCTAAGTCCCTGGACCTGTCCGGACTAGTCCCGTGTTCCAGCGGACTTGTCTGTTTTCCCATCTGACTAAAGTCGAACTTGTCCGATTTCTGCCCAGACTTTTCTGTTTTCCCCTCTGGATAAGTTCGGACTTGTCCGATGTCCAGTCTGGACTTGTCCTTTTTTCTCTCTGTCCAACTTCGGACTAGTCCAGCCCTTTTCGCACTTGTCCGATAAAATCGCGACTACGAGTTGATCTTCTATTTCACGACTTTTTTCTTGGGTTTACGTTAAGTGGGTCTAGGGATGTCGTGCCTAACTCTTTTAGAGCCCATGTGGGACTCTAAACCGACCCCTACTCATCTCAAACGCGAAATCCATCTAACCCTAGACTCCACCTCTATATAAATAACCCCACCCCTTGGCCTGACATCTATTTGCCACAATTCCACTTCACCCAAACCCTGGCTCATGATTAGCCACCACAAAGGAGGGAAAAGGAGACCTAGAGTGAGAAGATGAAGAGAAGGAAACGAAAGAGTATCAAGATCTCCACCAAGTTCACGTTCTTCATCAACAATTCACCATCAAGTTCTTCATCAACCCTAGATCTTCAAGATCCAAGTGTTACCTCGAAGATCCTTGATTCATTAGAGTTCTAAACACCTGGTATACCTTTTACTTCCTTTTCCTTACATGAATTCAACCCCAATTCTCCAAATTCACGTCGATCTAGAAAACCCTAATCAGCTGTTCCTGCGGACTAGTCCGGCCTCCTGCAGACTTGTCTTCTTTTGCAATATAATTCCTGTTGAATGAAAACTAAATTGTTTTGAGATAAATCCAAACCTGTATAAACTTGTTAAAAGCTATCATAACTAGTTAGTGATCATTAAAAGCAACTCATTAACAAATTCCTCCTTGCATTTGCATTAATCATGCATGTCATGTCATATTGAGTAATATTTGTGCAATCTTTGATTGTATTTCCTGTCTTGTATGTTTATTATGCGGATTAGACGGATTTGCGCTAGAGAGCGTTGCGGAGGATCTCCAGCACCAAGAGTTTGAAGGATTTGATCCGAACCAATCCCAAGAGCAAGGCAAGTGTCCTTGAAGCATATTGATCCTGTTTTTAAAGTAAATGTTTTGTTTTCAAAACTGCATGCTTGTGTCAATTTGATGGGAATCCTACGATATTAAGTTTACTAGTTTTGTATAACCACCCTTGACCCTGGAATACATGGTAGAGAGTCGGGATGGGCTTTTTACCTTTTTGCTTCGCTTAATTAATTGGGATGGGAAGACAACTATACCACTTAACATAATTATGCATTGATGAGATTATGGTTAACATGAACTGGTTAATATGATATGGTAATGGGTGATCTAAGCAAGCCTGGTATGTGGATGGGTTGGATGTTATGGTGGTTTTGCTTGCTTTAGATCTAAGGACCGGTTCGGTGAGCGACCATCCAGGATTTACAGTGCCACCACGAGGCCAAGTATTGGTTAGGCGTAGCTGATTAATTAGGGATTTGCAAGTCCTATTTTGACCATTAAGGATGCTCGGGGAAGGGGTAGTCGAATTTGGATTGTTGATGATTGGCGGGACTACCCTGGGATCCGAATGGCTCAAGAGGGGGCCCTTGGTTGAAGATGTGCTCAGTTGGAGACATCGCCACCGGTGAAACCTCAGTGGGGTCTAAATAGGCTAGTAATCCCTTTGTGAAGGCTAAATTGTGATCTCTTGGCTACACACCTAAGGAAGTGTGAGACATCATAATTGAGATTCTGTAGTTATCGAAAGGTGATGAAATCACAAAATGTGGGTAAAGTGGTACAAACTCTGCATAGTGTCTAAAACTATCGTGAAATGGTCATGGTTTGGTACTGGTTATGGTATTATGGTTTATGGCAATGGATATGTTTATTGGTAAGTGTGAAATCTGGTATATGGATGATGGTAGTGGAATATGGACTGGTATGATGATAACTATATGGTTTATGATGAGTTTACTTCACATACAAATAATATGTTGCTTTTCAAATGTTTCAATGTACTTTTCAGCACTTAGCCATTATTATATTTGTCATTTGAATTAGCTACATGTCATACTTTCCACACTTGCTCAGTACGACATGTACTCACTCTTGCAATTCCCCCACCAACAGTTGTCGGTCAGGATTGGGAGTATAACGATGTTAATGCGGAGTTCTAGGCCATGTCTATCATTAGCTTTGCCTGTGGAGTGTTGGAGATGCGCTATCCCTTTTTGTTAGTTTGCTTAATTAGTTATTTCCACTACATTAGTTGAACTTGTCTTTAATAATCATTAGTGCTTGTATTCGAGGATAATCTGGTTTGTGTAATAACATTTGGTTAATTAATCTTGTTCTATTGTAATTTTCTGTATACTCTTTTGTTAATGCACTCGTGTATGTGTGTTGAACATCCTGGGCACACATATGGGTTCACTTGGTTCATTTTCTGAACCGGGTGTCACAGATTGGTATCAGATCCACGGGTTGACCATAGGACGTAGCCTAGATAGAATGGACATTTTAGAGTACACTGAAACACTCAGGAATCGATATGATTTGGCTTGGGGTGTTGTTTGCTATATATTGTTGCTTGTGTGCCTGATAGAGGATTTTAGGATGCTTTAGCATTGCCATGTCCATGTAGGCTAGTATAGCCAGTTGCTTAGTTTCACATCCTTTGATGCATATAGTTGGGGACGTCTTCTAAATTCTTATCTCTTGCATTTCTTCAGATGGTAAGGGCTCACAACCATAGGGATGGCCACAATGAGGAGGAGAATAATGAAGCACCTCAAAACAACAATGGACAAGGACCTGCTCAGGGAGCTATCAATCTTCAGCAGCTATTGGCTATGTAAAACCAGCTCATGCAGACCATGATACTATGGGACAACTGCAGACTGGTAACATCAACCATCAACCCCACATGCCTCCGCCGCCACCCCCGCCTCTTCATAACCAGTTGGGAGAGTTTATGAGGACAAGGCCAATGACCTTCGCTCAAGCCCTATGGATATTGATGATTGGTTGAAGTCCGTGGAGAATAAACTTGCTATTGTCCAATGCAGTGACCGGGAGAAGGTTCTATTTGCTTCTCATCAACTAGTTGGAGCAGCTGCGGATTGGTGGGATGCCTATTGCAATGCTCATGAGAACCAAGAGAGGATTACTTGGGCTGAGTTCAAGGAGAGCTTCCATTCCCACTATCTACTGGAGGGAGTTATGATTTTGAAGAGGCTAGAATTTGAGAACATAAGACAAGGAGGGTTACTCAACATTCAAGGTATGCGCCTGAGGATGTGAGCGGGGACAGCCGGAAGCAATATTTGTTTATGAGTCAACTTAACACTGAGATCCAAGTGCAATTGCTGAATTGTACCTATGCCAACTTCCAAAAGCTTGTCGACCAAGCAATTGTTGTGGAGAACAAGGTCCGTGAGATGGAGCAAGACAACAAGAGGAAGGCGCCATATCTAGGACAACAATAAGGAAGTAATGTGCGCTCTCGCTTCGCGCCACCAAATGCGCCATATTTCAGCTCTTCTGCGCCTGCTCATCGCCCTAGTTATGCACCGCGCCCAACTCAGTTTGTGCAGCAGCGCCCTGTCATGCAAGCGCCTAAGCCTCCAATGCCTTATGCACCTGATGCAAACTTTCCTAGTGCAAACATTCAGAATCAAATCTGTTCGAATTCTGGTGCAGCAAAGAAGTTCTATACCTGTGGAGAAGCTGGACACTTTGCACATCAATGTCCTAAGTCAGCTAATCCAAGAGCCAATGGAGGACAGCCGCAATGAAACCGTGGACAGCAGAATTTCGCTCGTGGCAACGTGAACCATGTCTATACGGAGGATGCTCAACAAGCGGATGACATGGTGATTGGTATGTTTCTCACAAACTCCAACCCGGCGACTATGTTATTTGATTTTGGAGCATCGCATCCATTCATTGCATCGAAATATGTTGCCAAGTATAGTTTGCCTATCTCTCATATGAAGTTTACTCTATTGGTTAAGTCTCCTGGAGGAGAGATGAGGACAAATATAGTATGTCCAAAAGTAAGCCTTACAATAAGGGGGGTAGCTTCTCCGCAAACCTCATTGTTTTGGATTCTCAAGGATTGGACATTATACTTGGTATGGACTGGTTGAGCAAGCACAATGGAGTCATTGAGTTTGCCAAGAAGACGGTGAAGTTGACCAATGAGGAAGGGATCACCGTAAAATTTTAAGCATCTCAACACGCACCAAAACAATTAGAGCTAAATCATATGGACGATGCCGCAATTGAGGAGATTCCAGTGGTATGTGAATTTTTGGATGTGTTCCCAGATGAGTTGCCAGGTATGACACCTGATCGAGACACTGAATTTGTTATTGATTTATTACCTGGAACTGCACCTATAGCTAAGAGGCCGTGTAGGATGCCTCCTAAGGAATTAACGGAGCTCAAGATGCAGATTCAAGAGCAGCTAGAGAAGGGTTTTATTCGCCCCAGTTCTTCACCTTGGGGAGCGCCCGTTTTATTCGTGGACAAGAAGGATGGGTTGCAAAGGATGTGCGTGGATTACCGAGCTCTCAATGAGGTGACCATTAAGAACAAGTACACCTTGCCACTCATAGAAGACTTGTTTGATCGGACGAAGGGTGCTTATATTTTCTCCAAGATCGATTTGAGGTCAGGATACTTTCAAATGATGATTAGACTGTCGGACATACGCAAGACAACTTTTAGGACACAGTATGGATCTTATGAGTACACCATGATGTCCTTTGGATTGACAAATGTGACTGGCTACTTTATGTACCTCATGAATATGGTCTTCATGGAGTACTTGGATAAGTTTGTTGTGGTGTTTATTGATGAAATTATGATTTACTCGAAGGATGAGAAGAAACATGAGGAACACTTGAGGCTTACATTGCAGAAATTGAGGGAGCATCAATTGTACTCCAAATTCAACAAGTGTTTGTTTTGGTTAAGAGAAGTGTCATTTTTGTGTCATATCATCTCAGGAGGAGGAGTATCGGTCGACCCTGAGAAAGTGAGGGATGTTCTAAAATGGGAGCCACCGCAAAACGTAAAGGAAATAAGGAGGTTCCTTGGGATGGCTGGGTATTACCGTTGATTCATCAAGTACTTTTCCAAGATAGCCAAGCCAATGACGGAATTGCTAATGAAGGGAAAGGTTTTCCGATGGACTGAAGCTTGTCAAAACAGTTTTGAGGAGTTGAAGAAAAGGTTAACAACAGCCCCAGTTTTGGTGTTGCCGGGTGTAAGCAATAGTTTCGACATATATTGTGATGCATCGAGACAAGGACTTAGATGTGTGCTCATGCAAGAAGGTCAAGTGGTTGCATATGCATCGAGACAATTGAAGAAACATGAGCAGAATTATCCTATGCATGATTTTGAACTTGCAACCGTGATACACGCATTGAATATTTGGAGAAATTATATCCTTTGTCATAGGTGTGAAATTTATACAAATCATACGAGCCTTAAGTATATTTTCACACAAACGGACCTGAATTTGAGGCAATAGAGATGGTTGGAGCTCATCAAGGATTATGATTTGGGAATAAATTATCACCCGAGAAAAGCCAATGTAGTGGCCGACGCCTTGAGCTGGAAAGGAGTAAGTCATCAACTCGCAGTTCGAGAATTGCCATCCGAGCTATGCAAGGAGTTTGAACAGTTGAATCTTGGATATGTAAATGAGATGGAATAATGGAGTTAAATCCATCTTTGGAGCAAGAAATTCGAGAGGGTCAAACAAAGGATGAGAAAATTCAAGAGATCAAAGAAAGGACCCAAGATGGGAGAGAATTCAGATTTGATGAGGACGAATGTTGATGGCTGTTATATACCAATTTCATCCATCAGTTTAACTCAATTATGTGAAGGATTTGTCATTTCTTGCACACATCACATTTCTATCTAACCCAATTCCACTTGGACATGGAGAAATATGTGTATGCAACATTTTATGCAGGAAATGAGGAAACGTAGAGGGATCAATCCTATAAAATATCATCTCAGCCAATCAGGCGATGACACGTGGCATCCCATGGATCAAATGGCCCACAAATAGGAGTATCCGAGGAGATCCAATGGCGTATCACCTATATACATCAACGGGACCCACCTGGCAGCCACCTGGAGAAAGCACACGAGAAACGGTGCAATGACCAGGTCGGCCAAACCAGGGGGTCGACCGACCTGGTCTTTGCACCAAACTCGATCAGCCTCCACGTGTTGGCTCCTCCCGGCTCCATGGAGTCAATGGTGACTGATTCGCGCGCTTTTGGTGGCGGGAACCAACCTCAACACTAGTATAAATAGGACCCCATACCCCTCACTTCAACACACACCACTTGGGCATCATTCTATTGTATATACTATCTTCCATAGTCCTTAGAGGAGTAGGGATGTAGAGAGGAGAGCCTCTAGTCCCAAGTCCAAATTGGGAAAGGAGTAGAAGAAGTCTCTCTTCCCAATTCCACATTGGGAAAGGTACGGCTTATGTATTCCTTCTTGTATTTGTGACTTTGTGCTCGATAAAGATATTATCTTTAGTCTTCTTTTATACGTATATTTTGACAAAGCGTTTCTTGTTTGATTGTGGAGTCCGTGTATGTGGAAGGTATAGTCTTTATGAATTCGCTCTAATTATCACATCTTATGGTCATAAACACTATAGACCCCCACTATAGTCTATGTAGTTATGATATGATTATGTTAATATGAATGACTTATGCTATGCTTCAACATTGGTTCAACGATGTTTAGGTTAGTCATTGCCTTAGGATGGCTTGTGCCATGGCTCCTAAGGTATTTGCTTAGTATGCTAGCATGGTGCTAGGGTATTTAAGTAGCGTTGGATGTCTCGTAGACCAACAGATTGAAGAGGTAGGCAGTAGGTGGTGATAGCCCTATCTGTCCTTTGTAAACCTCCACGTTCGGCTATGCCACAGGCTCTCGGCGGGAGTCGCCCTAGTATTGCTTGGGGTAAGCCCGTGCCCGATGTGTTGAATAGCATTGCATAGGAATTCATCATTGACATGACCATTAGTATCTACCTTAGGCTATGTATATGTATTAGGAGCATTGTAGGAGCAACTCTCTAACTCTCAATCCAATCTCCCTCTAGGACCCATTTTACCCTTTAGAATAGATTGCCTAGGTGTGTGTCGCACTACCCCTATTATCAACTGACCCTTGTCCGGATAATGGATTAGTATCCCATAGCTTGACCATAAGAGTAGTATATACTTTACTCCATTGCCTTCCTTTGGGTTAAATACGATACCCTTGGGAATACTCATGGGTGAAATGCTACAACGGTATCTTCCGTGCGCTTGCGGATCTCATCTATTTACCGAAGATGATCTGTGGTGTTAAGAAAAACCAACAAGCATTTCTGGTGCCGTTGCCGGGGAAGGCAAAGGAAGTGAAGGATAGATATCACTTTTGATTAAGCTATAGGTACTAATAGTTATTATATGGGATTATCCTTGTTTGTTTTCTCCTATGTGTGAAAACAGGATAGTGTTGGCCAACCCATTGTACGGGATGGCCAACGGGGATGCAAGTTCTAAACTACAAGATGATTTAAGGTGTACCTCAACAAATGTCCGCTAGGCAATACCGTTGCCTTTTGCGGGAGAATTTCAGCTTTTAGTAGGAGCCAAAGTCATCCATACCCAATATTGGGGAAGGCTCCAAGAAGTTCTTCTTGGTTTGCCTCCACCATGGGGTGGATAGTTGGATCTTCATCCAACACTCGTGTCATGGGTTGGCTCCACCAATCCACGACCACATTCATGTTGGAGCTGAAGGTGTCCTATTCTCATTCGTCATGGATGAGAAGAAGGTATCCACTCAAGCAGTGGATTGAAGAATGCTCGAGTTCCCATAGCTTGGCATGCACACCACATCACAAGGTGGATATGATAGTTATGGAACTACACCTCCCATTGAAGTGTCATGAATATCCAAGTTGTTGGAAATTTTTTTGGATAATCCAAGTCGTGGATACTCACATGATTTGTGGAAATCCATGTCATCATGGGACGCGTGGGAATTATTTGGCTAAGACCCATGAGGACCTTTTTCAAACAACAACTCCAATGGCTACCATTCACAAGGAGGTCAAGGGTGGAATTAACATCACCCTTGTATTCAAGGAGGCTATGGATTTCCAAGGGATTTAAGTTCAACTAGCCTACCTTGAAGTATCTTGGCCAAGCAGAAATCAAGACAACATTCACAAGAAGATCTTGGCCAAGGACAAGAACTTAAGGAGCATTCAATGTCCAAGATTTCCCACATCACTTGTTGGGATTCCCACACTTCGACGAAACCCATTCAACCTAGGGCAAGTGACATTGTGGATAAAGTGTTTCTTGTTTGATTGTGGAGTCCACATGTCATCATGCCCAAGGAAGCCTTTGACCCATGATCAAGGTATGGGTTGATTCAATGGAATATCAATATGATCAGAGTGGCACCCCTAAGAAGGACAAAGCCTCACCATGCTCATGAAGGAATACATTCAAGAGGGAGAACCCGTCGCTACAACAACATGTCTATATCAATACGACGAGGAGAGGCTAGGGCCACCATGTGGCCCACATGTCCAAATCACAGCCAAATGAGTTTGGCATGTCAAAACAGAAGAAATCCTCCACATCTTCAACTCCGGGATTGGACAACAAATCATCGCGCTGAATAGAACAGAGGTAAGTCCTACTCATCGGACTTCAAAAATTCAGTGAGTCCTTGCCAATAGGTTAATTGGTAGTTATCTCATATTTGTATTCCAAATTGCATCAACCCTTGCATTTGCATGTTTGAAATTCCACACTCGCATGTTGGAAAGTAAAATTTACAACCATCATAAAACTAAAAATTTGAATTAGGGGAGAAATTTAATTGGATATGAATTACCTGCATGTCGCTTGAATTTATCTTCCTAGTTCAAACCAAAAAGATTTGCTTTGATCCTCATTGCATTTACATGTTATTTCAAGTTGGGCAAGACAATTTGAAAATTGGGTTCAATTTGCTTTTGGCTAACTAACCCATTTTTGAGTTGTTTTGTGTGTTCTTGATTAAAGTGCATCTAGGTCAAAATTGTGAAGAGGTGGTATGGCAAGAAAGTGGAAGGTTTCAGCAAGCTCAAGTCACCATTGGGAGGATTTGAGAACACTTCTCTCGTTCAAACTAACTTTGAGTTTGAGGAAGAGAAATGTTCAAGAGGATGACCCAATGGAGGAGCCAGAACCAAATCCATTGCCAAATCCAATCTCAACTTGGCATTTGACATCAACCATCAAGCCTACGCCAAAAATCAGGTTGTGAGTTTCTCACACAAAGACCTTCGTCACCAACTAATCCCCAAATGAGGTATCAGTTTAGAATTTTCCATTGTTTGGTTTGCCATAGAATTGAATGTATTTGCTTGCATTTGTGAGGAAGGTTGACACTTCCTCATCATTCAATTCTCAAGCATCCTCACAAGAGTAAGCGTGGGTATTGACTTTTGGATCTCCAAAAGGAAATCCCACCTTACTTGGAAAAATCTCAAACAAGTACCTAGAATCCTGTAAGAATTGTTTTGTAAACTTAGTCATTTTTGTCGAGGTTTAGAAATCAAAACTTTTGGGCATGACTTAATTGGTGAATTGGCATATAGGAACGTGGGCATAGTGGCAGCCATAATTTTTAATTGACCTTCATGCATAGATGGTGTCACTAGATTTCAAACTCCTAGGAATAAGTGATATCCTTGCTCTGAAATTGAATTGCATATTTAGGAGGAGTACTAAATTTCAAATTCCTAGTGAGATTTAGGAGGATATAATTGAGAATCTTGTTTGTCATGGTCTAAATGATAAAAATTTGCTCTTGAAAGCTACGATGGTTAGAAACATTAAAAGGTATAGGGATCCATATAGTGTATTTCTATCACATGCATTGCTATGAGTAAGAGCTTTAGAAAATATGCAACATGAATTATCCATAAAGCTCCACTCTTATCAATGAATAACACATTGATCATAGATACACTTGACATTAGATCCAATGCATATTTGATTTTGTTCTTCCCCGTATGTACAAATGAAAGTTCGGTTACCTAACTCGAACGTTCATTTGTACAAGTCTCGGGAGCAAACCATCCCTCTCCATTCAAGAGAGGAAGTTTGCAGGAGTAATATACTATGCAGGCATTCATGAAGCTGATTGTTGGGATCCCTAGAGGATTCCATTTCAACATCTCTTGGCCATGGAGTAAATTAGGATTGTTGTTATCTATCGGAAATTATGGTCGAAGGTCAATCATAACTATACGAGGCTAGATATTTGAAATGGGAACCCTCCATGAGCAACCAATGAGCTGCCACGAATAGATGAGAGCATTATGCTCTCGACTATTTTCAGCACTCATTCAAGCTCAAGGGATTTGCCACCATCATTGGGTACAAGTTATTCCTATGTGGCTAAGAGTTATGATGTACCATGACCAAGGAATGACAAGATCACACCCAATGTATATTGGGTGCAAGTTGTTCCTATGTGGCTAGAAGGTATGTCATGCCTTAGCCAGGGAACAACAGATCACACTCAACCCATGTTGAGTGCATGTCATTCCTTTGTGGTTCTAGGTATGTTATACCTTACCCAAGGAACAACTGATCAAACCCAATGCATGTTGGGCACATGTCACTCCCTTATGGCAAAAAGATATGATACACCTTAGCAAAAGAATGACGAACATACTCAATGTATGTTGAGTGCACGTCATTTCTTTGGATCTAAAAGGTTAGCATTATCTTAGCCAAGGAATGGCAAATCACATCCAACACATGGAGGCCCTGACATGAGGACGATCAACATAGAAAACACTCTATTCAGCCACACTCATGGTGTCCATGGGAGGCAACACAACAATCAACACTCAACCCTCCATCGTCAAAGCCACGCTGCAACATGGATAGGCCAACTCATGGCCTACCTCCGTCGTTAGGGTTTCAACCCCTATCACGGACCTTGATCAAGAATAAGCTTGGTGGAGGACCTCCGCTTGAGGTAACATGTATCACATTCCTTGCATATTTATTTTCCATCCATCCATCATCCACCTTGAATTTAAAAAAAATATAGGTTACATTTGCTTTCATCAAATAAAGATGTGCAGTAAGAATGATTTAGAATTCACATAGATAAATGATGAATAGTTGCTCTGTTTTATTTTCCTAAGTCTATAGTTTACAACTTGCTACTCTCTGAATATTGCTTTCATTGGATTGAAATACTTTTACCTTAATTTGGAAGTTGTTTGTAGCAAAAGCTTGATCTAATTCTAGGTTGTTGTAAGACTAAAATTGGTAATAGGGCTGCTAGTCCTAGTTTGAAAGTAAAACTTAGATTTCCGGAGAAATTCTGAAAAGATTTAAGTTTCCCTCAATTGATTGAGAATACCTACCAAAGCCATATGATATTCATACATAGACAAAACCTTATGCATATGCTATTTGCTTTCACATTGAGCCTAGTCAAACTAGTATAGACCTATGTGAGAAATCATTCGACTCTTTTTGAATTCAAGACTTCACTTGCACATGCTATACTTCTACACTAGGAGTAAGCAAAACTTCCATCATATCCACCATACCACAACAAAAAGAGAAACTCCATGTTATTCATGTTTGTCACTCTCTTCAAATTTCATTGCAAAGAAAGGGAGTAGAAGACATGGCTACAAAAAAAAGCATGGTTACATCATAAGCATGAGAAAAAAAAAGATAAGAGAAAAGAAAAGTAACCATGTTTCATCCCTGCAAAAGAAAGAGAGATTACACCAAAAAGAGTTATCTCAAGTATCCACATCCACTTCCACTCCATCACACATGCGCTAGTCTTGAATCAAAAAGTTTTGATTTGAATTCTCCTAAGGCTTACTCTTTTGACTTAGCAATATATGTGATGCAAATAGGACTACTTACTTTCCTTACCAAGCTCCACATACAAGCCATATTCAATGAGTAGGAATAGTAGAGGCACAATGCTTTGGTAAGGAAATATTTCCACTATCCAAAAAATAGTGACTGAGAGAATCAAATTGAGGTACTTAATATCTAAATTGAATTCTCTGGGATTTAAGTGGAACTTGATTTCTAGGCTATGTTTGCTTCATTTTCCATTCTACCTTTCAACTACTCATGAATATGAAAAAGCATAAGCCCCATGATAACTTAAGAAAGGTAGGGTATCATAGCCAATTTCTGCAATACTAGGTAGAGTATCTTGTTGTGCATTATATACTTTTGAAAATAAGATATTGTAGCAACTCCTGATCATCAACCTAAAGTCTTGACTTTGCTCGGGTCGAGCAAAGGATAAGCTTGGGGGATTTTATTGACGGCAGTTATATACCAATTTCATTTGTCAGTTTAACTCAACTATGTGAAGGATTTGTCATTTCTTGCACACATCACCTTTCTATCTAACCCAATTCCACTTGGACTTGGAGAAATATGTGTATGCAACTTTTTATGCAGGAAATGAGGAAATGTAGAGGGACCAATCCTATAAAACATCATCCCAGCCAATCAAGCGATGACACATGGCATCCCATAGATCAAATGGCCCACACACAGAAGTATCCGAGGAGATCCAACGGTGTATCACCCATATACATCAATGTGACCCACCTGGCAGCCACCTGGAGAAAGCACACGAGAAACGGTGCAATGACCAGGTCGGCCGAACCAGGGGGTCGGCCGACCTGGTCTTTGCACCAAACTCGGTCAGCCTCCACGTGTTGGCTCCTCTCGGCTCCTTGGAGTCAATGGTGACTGATTCGCGTGCTTTTGGTGGCGAGAACAGACCTCAACACTAGTATAAATAGGACCCCATACCCCTCACTTCAACACACACCACTTGGTCATCATTCTATTGTATACACTATCTTCCATAGTCCTTAGAGGAGTTAGGAGGTAGAGAGGAGAGCCTCTAGTGCCAAGTCCAAATTGGGAAAGGAGTAGAATATGTCTCTCTTCCCAATTCCACATTGGGAAAGGTATGGCTTATGTCTTCCTTCATGTATTTGTGACTTTGTGCTCAATAAAGATATTATCTTTAGTCTTCTTTTATACGTATACTTGGACAAAGCGTTTCTTGTTTGATTGTGGAGTCCATGTATGTGGAAGGTATAGTCTTTATGATTTCACTCTCATGATCACATATTATGGTCATAAACACTATAGACACCCACAATAGTCTATGTAGTTATGATATTATTATGTTAATATGAATGACTTATGCTGTGCTTCAACATTGGTTCAACGATGTTTAGGTTAGTCATTGCCTTAGGATGGCTTGTGCCATGGCTCCTATGGTATTTTCTTAGCATGGTAGCATGGTGCTAGGGTATTTAAGTAGCGTTGGATGTCTCGTAGACCCACAGATTGAGGATGTAGGCAGTGGGTGGTGACAGCCCTATCTGTCCTTTATAATCCTCCACGTTCGGCTATGCTACAGGCTCTTGGCGGGAGTCGCCCTAATATTGCTAGGGGTAAGCCCGTGCCCGATGTGTTGAATAGCATTGCATAGGAATTCATCATTGACATGACCATTAGTATCTACCTTAGGCTATGTATATGTATTAGGAGCATTGTAGGAGCAACTCTCTAACTCTCAATCCAATCTCCCTCTAGGACCCATTTTACCCTTTAGAATAAATTGCCCAGGTTTGTGTCGTACTACCCCTATTATCAACTGACCCCTGTCCGTATAATGGATTAGTATCCCATAGCTTGACCATAAGACTAGTATATACTTTACTCCATTGCCTTCTTTTGGGATAAATATGATACCCTTGGGAATACTCATGGGTGAAATGCTACAACGATATCTTTCGTGCGCTTGCGGATCTCATGTCTTTATCGGAGATGATCTGTGGTGTTAAGAAATACCAACAAGCATTTCGGGCGCCATTGCCGGGGATGATTTGTTAGTATATCTTAGGGGCCATCAACAACGAACAAGGTACCTTATGGCTTGGAAAGAGGATTGTCGTTCCTAATGTGAAGCATATTCGAGAGACACTATTAAAGGAGGCACATGACTCACCATATTCAATTCACACGGGTTGTACAAAGATGTACAAAGACATGAAGACTTGTTACTGGTGGACTAGCGCGAAGAAGGATATAGCCGAATATGTAGCTTTGTGTGATGTGTGCCAACGAGTTAAGGCGAAACACCAAAGGCCAGCTGGACTTTTACAGGCATTAAAGATTCTGGAATGGAAGTGGGAAGAAATTGGTATGAACTTCATGGTTGGTTTACCGCGAACCCAGTTCAGATATGACTCAATATGGGTAATTGTGGATTGGTTGACCAAGTCAGCTCACTTTATTCCTATTAAGACCACCTTTAATGGAGAGAAATTGGCTGAACTATATACGGGAACAATAGTATGTTTGCATGGAGTTCCGGAGAAGATAGTTTCGGATGGAGGTTCTCAATTTACCTCTAGATTTTGGCATAAGTTGCATGAAGCATTGGGAACAGGATTGAATTTCAGCTCAACATATCACCCTCAACTAGATTTTAGAGGACATGTTAAGAGCTTGTGCTTTAAAGCATAGGAAAAGTTTGGATAAGAGCTTTCCATATGCAGAATTCTCCTACAACAATAGTTACCAAGCAAATTTGATAATGTCACCCTATGAAGCACTTTATGGAAGGAAGTGTGGGACACCATTGATCTGGAACGAGACAGGGGAGAATCAAGTATTTGGACCCGACATGTTGCAAGAAGCTGAAAAGCAAGTCCAAATAATTCGTGAAAACTTGAGGGCCACTCAATCAAGGCAAAAAAGGCTATGTGGACAATAGGAGAAGGAAACTAGCGTTTGAAGTGGGAGACTTTGTATACCTCAAGGTGTCACCAATGAGAGGTCATAAGAGGATTTACATAAGAGGCAAGCTAGCACCTCGATACATTGGGCAATTCAATATTTTGGACAAAGGAGGAGAAGTAGCATATAAGTTGGAGATGCCAACTCATCTTTCAGATGTTCATGATGTGTTTCATGTTTACTAGCTCAAGAAGTGCTTGAGAGTACCAAAAGAACAAGCGCCAATGGAAGAATTGGAATTAGAGGCTGATTTGACATATGCCGAGGAACCGGTCAAAATTTTGGAAACGAAGGAGAGAGTCACAAGGAACAAGGTTATTAGATGGTGTGAAGTTCAATGGAAGCATCACACGGAATAGGAAGCAACATGGGAGTTGAAGGATGATCTCAAGAAGGAATTTCCCTATCTCTTCTTTTCCGCGTCGAATCTCGAGGGCGAGATTCATTTTAAGGGGGGTAGGTTTGTAACACCCTCATTTTCATCCATCATGCATTGCATACATTCTAATATATGTCTAACATAAATCCACATAAAAAGGAATAAGTTTAAAATGAATTTAGAGCAAAACCGCACTTAAGAATTCTTGAAAGTGCGGACTAGTCCGATTTCTCTGCGGACTAGTCTGATTTCTCTCTAACTTCGAATGGACTTGTCCGTTTTGCTCAGGACTAGTCTATTTTTCCCTCTAGACATTTTCGGACTTTTCTGGCCCATAGCGGACTAGTCCGGTATCCAAAATTGCTTGAAATTTTGCTATGTCCCTGGACTTGTCCGGACTAGTCCTATGTTCCAGTGGACTTGTCCGTTTTCCCCTCTGACTAAAGTGAGACTTGTCAGAATTTTGCACAGACTTGTTTGTTTTCCCCTTCTGGATATGTTCGGACTTGTCCGATGTCCAGTCCGGCCTTGTCCGTTTTTCTCTCTGTCCAACTTTGGACTAGTCTGGCCCTTTTCGAACTTGTCCGATAAATCGTGACTCCGAGTTGATCTTCTGTTTCGCAACTTGTTTCTTGGGTTTTACGTTAAGTGGGCCTAAGGACGTCGTGCCTAACTCTTTTAGAGCCCATGTGGGACTATAAACTGACCCCTACTCATCTCAAACTCGAAATCCATCTAACCCTAGCCTCCACCTCTATATAAACAACCTCACCCTTTGGCTTGACATCTATTTGCCACTTTTCTACCTCACCAAAACCCTAGCTCGTGATTAGCTGCCACCAAGGAGGGAGAAGGAGACCTATAGCAAGAAGAGGAAGAGGAGGAATTGAAAGAGGATCAAGATCTCCACCAAGTTCGCGTTCTTCATCAACAATTCACCATCAAGTTCTTCATCAACCATAGATCTTCAAGGTCCAAGTGTTACCTCCAAGATCCTTGATTCATTGTTGTTCTAAACATTTGGTATACCTTCTACTTCCTTTTCCTTACGTGAAATCAACCCCAATTCTCCAAATTCACGTCGACCTAGAAAACCCTAATCTGTTGTTCCTGCGCAGTGCGGACTAGTCCGGCCTCCTACGGACTTGTCCGATTTCGCAATCTAATTCCTGTTGAATTAAAAGTAAATTGTTCCGAACCAAATCCAAACTTGTATAAACTTGTTAAAAGCTAATAGAGCTAGTTAGTGATCAATAAAAGCAACTCATTTACCAGTTTCACCTTGCATTTGCATTAACCATGGATGTCATGTCATATTGAGTAATATTTGTGCACTCTTTGATTGTGTTTCCTGTCTTGTATGTTTATTGTGCTGATTAGACGAATTTGCGCTAGATAGCGTTGCGGAGGATCTCCAGCACCAAGAGTTTGAAGGCTTTGATCCGAACCAATTCCAAGAGCAAGGCAAGTGTCCTTGAAGCATATTGATCCTGTTTTTAAAATAAATGTTTTGTTTTCAAAACTGCATGCTTGTGTCAATTTGATGGGAATCCTACGATATTAAGTTTACTAGTTTTGTAAAACCACCCTTGACCCTGGAATACATGGTAGAGAGTCGGGATGGGTTTTTTACCTTTTTGCTTCGCTTAATTAATTGGGATGGGAAGACAACTATACCACTTAACTTAATTATGCATTAATGAGATTATGGTTAACATGAACTGGTTAATATGATATGGTAATGTGTGATCTATGAAAGCCTGGTATGTGGATGGGTTGGATGTTATGGTGGTTTCGCTTGCTTTAGATCTAATGACCGGTTCGTGGCGTGACCATCTAGGATTTACAGTGCCACCACGAGGCCGAGTATGGGTGTGGCATAGCTGATTAGTTAGGGCTTTACCAGTGCTATTTCTACCATTAAGGATGCTCGGGGATGGGGTAGTCGGATTGGGTTTGCTGATGATTGGCGGGACTACCCTGGGATCAAATGGCTCAAGAGGGGGCCCTTGGTTGAAGATGTGCTCAGTTGGAGACATCGTCACATGTGAAACCTCAGTGGGGTCTAAATAGGCTAGTAATCCCTTTGTAAAGGCTATTTTGTGATCTCCTGGCCACACACCTAAGGAAGTGTGAGACGGCATAATTGAGATTTTATAGTCATCGAAAGGTGATGAAATCGCAAACACGTGGGTAAAGTGGTACAAACTCTGCAGAGTGTCTAAAACTATCATGATAGTCGCGCTCCCGGTTATGAGCAACCTGGACCCTCACATGATTAGAGGAAACTTGGATTTCGGATGATTTAGCAATAGTTTTGTATGGTTATGGTCATGGTTTGGTACTGGTTATGGTATTATGGTTTATGGCAATGGATATGGTTATTGGTAATGGTAAAATCTGGTATATGGATGATGGTAATGGAATATGGACTGGTATGATGATAACTATATGGTTTATGATGAGTTTACTTCGCGTACATATAATATGTTTCTTTTCAAATGTTTCAATGTACTTTTTAGCACTTAGCCATTATTATATTTTTCATGTGAATCAGCTACGTGTCATACTTTCCACACTTGCTGAGTATGACATGTACTCACTCTTGCAATTCCCCCACCAACAGTCCCACATCAGGATTGGGAGTATAACAACATTAATGCGGAGTTCTAGGCCGTTTCTACCATCATCTTTGCCTATGGTGTGTTGGAGCTGTGCTATCCCTTTTGCTTAGTTTGCTTAATTAGTTATTTCCGCTGCATTAGTTGAACTTGTCATCAATATTCATTAGTGCTTGTATTCGAGGATAATATGGTTTGTGTAATAAAATTTGGTTAATTAATCTTGTTCTGTGGGAATTTTCTGTATACTCTTTTGTGAGTGCACTCGTGTATGTGTGTTGAACGTCTTGGGCACACATATGTGTTCACTTGGTTCATTTTCGGAACCGGGTGTCACAAAAACTTCAGAGGCTCAACTAGACTAGTCTGCACATTGTGCCAGACAAGTCTGAACTCTAAAGAATTAAATTTTTCTGAATGAAAATGTGGACACCGGACTAGCCCGGATTTTAAGCCGAACAAGTCCGTGCCCTAACAAATTTATATCCCTGATTAAGCCTAAATTCATTTCTTATTCCTTTTTACATGGCTTAATGTTAAACATGTATGAGAATGTATGCAATGCATTATGCATGAAAATGAGGGTGTTACAAACCTAACCCCCCCCCCCTTTAAAATGACTCTCGCCCTCGAGATTCGACGCGAAAGGAAAGAGATAGGAAAATTCCTTCTTGAGATCATCTTCTCGCTCCCAAGATGCTTCCGATTCTGTGTGATGCTTCCATTGCACTTTGCGCCATCGAATCACCTTGTTCTTCGTGACCCTCTCCTTGGTTTCCAAAATTTTGAAAGGTTGCTCAGCATAGGTCAAATATTCCTCAAGCTCCAATTCTTCCATCGGACTCGCTCTTCCGGGACCCTCAAGCACTTCTTGAGCTGAGAAAGATGAAACACATCATGAACATCAAGAAGATGTGTAGGCATCTCCAACTTGTATGCTACTTCTCCCGTTTGTCCAAAATCTTGAATTATCCGATGTAGCGAGGTGCCAACTTGCCTTTGACATTAAACGGCTTGTGACCTCGCATGGGTGACACTTTGAGGTATACGAATCTCCCACCTAAAAGGATATCTTCTTCGTCCATTATCTGCGTAACCCTTTTGCCTTGACTGAGCAGCTCAATTCTCGCAAATTGTCTGAACTTACCTTTCGGCATCCTAGATTACGTCAGGTCCAAACACTTGAGTTTCTCCTTTTTCATTCCAAAACAAGGGTGTCCTACACCTTCTCTCATACAATGCTTCATATGGCGACATCTTCAAGCTTGCTTGGTAACTGTTGTTATAGGAAAACTCAGCATATGGCATACTCTTGTCCAACTTCCTCCATACTTTAGTGCTCAAGCTCTTAGCATGTCTTCCAATATCTGATTTGTTCTATCGGTCCATCTGTCCGTCCGAGGGTGATAAGAAGAACTTAAATTCAATTGAGTTCCCATCGACTCATGCAGCTTTTGTCAAAACCGTGAGGTAAATTGAGAACCTCTATCTGACACTTTTTTCTTTGGTACTCCGTGTAAACACAATATTCTCCCCATATACAATTCTGCAAACTTTGATTCACTGTAGGTAGTCTTGACGGGAATACAATGCGCTGATTTTGTCAACCGATCCACAATAACCCATATTGAATCATATCCTGCTGAAGTGCAAGGCAAGCCAACTATGAAATCCATACCAACTTCTTCCCACTTCCATTCTGGAATCTTCAACGGCTGCAATAGTCCAAGTGCCCTTTGTTGTTCAGCTTTTACTCGTTGGCATACATCAAAAAGTGTGACATATTCAACTATGTC
Organism: Tuctoria greenei; assembly: GCA_036927565.1. Classification (NCBI taxonomy): domain Eukaryota; kingdom Viridiplantae; phylum Streptophyta; class Magnoliopsida; order Poales; family Poaceae; genus Tuctoria; species Tuctoria greenei. The sequence goes on along the minus strand of JAYESD010000112.1, from coordinate 94,843 downwards.
CCTCTTCATACCATCCCACTAATAGCGTGTCTTCAGATCCTTGTACATCTTTGTACAATCGGGGTGGATAGAGTAAAGTGAGTCATGTGGCTCTTTTAATATCAACTGTCAAAGACTCTTATCATTAGGCACAACAATCCGCTTTCCAAGCCACAGAGTACCATGGTCATCCTCATATAATCTGAATTCTCTTCCTTCTTGGGTTCTTTCCTTTATTTCCTGGATTTCCTTGTCCTTCGTCTGACCTCTTATTTGTTGCACCAAGGTTGGATTCACTTCCATTTCTCCCATCTCATTTACGAATCCAATATTCAACCGTTTAAACTCCTTGCATAGCTCGGGTGGCAACTCCCAAACTATGAGCTGGTGGCTTGCTCCCTTATGACTCACGGCATCAGCCACTACGTTGGCTTTCCCTAGATGCTAGTTGATTCCCACATTATAGTCCTTAATGAGTTCCAACCATCTTCGTTGCCTCAAATTTAGAACCGTTTGTGTCAATATGTACTTGAGACTCTTATGATCCGTATAGATCACCAATCTATGACTAAGGACATAATATCTCCAAATCTTCAACGCATGCACTATGGCTGCAAGTTCGAGATCATGCGTTGGATAGTTCTGCTCATGTTTCTTTAACTACCTGGATGCATAAGCAACTACTTGGCCTTCTTGCGTCAATACACAACCAAGTCGTTGCCCTAAAGCATCGCAATAAATATTGAAGCTCTTTCACCTATTGCAATACCAACACGGATGTTGTTGTTAACCTCTTCTTTAATTTCTCAAAACTGTCGCGACAGGCTTGAGTACACTTGAAAGACTTTTCATTCATTAACAGTTCAGTCATGGGCTTCGCTATCTTGGAAAAGTCCTTGCTGAACCGACGGTAATATCCCGCCATTCCAAGAAAACTCCTTATTTCCTTCACATTTTGCGGCGGTTCCCACATTAGCACATCTCTAACCTTTCCTAGGTCGACTAACACTCCTCCTCAAGAGATAACATGACCTAGGAATGATATCTCCCTCAACCAGAATTGGCACTTGTTGAACTTGGCATACAACTCGTGTTCTCGCAATTTCTGCAATGTCATCCTTAAATGCTCTTTGTGCTCCTCTTCACTTTTTGAGTAGATCATGATGTCATCGATGAACACTACCACAAATTTATCCAAATACTCCATGAAGACCTTATTCATGAGATACATGAAGTATGCAGGTGCATTAGTCAATCCAAATGACATAACCGTGTACTCGTAGGATCCATATCGTGTCCTGAAAGCTGTTTTAGATCTATCTAACGGTCTAATCTTCATTTAGAAATATCCTGACTGAAGATGAATCTTAGAGAATATTCTGTCTCTCTTCATCTGATCGAACAGATCCTCTATGCGGGGCAATGTATACTTATTCTTGATTGTCACCTCATCTAGAGACCGGTAATTTACACACATTCTTTGGGACCCATCCTTCTTAACTACAAAAAGCACTGGGGCACCCCATGGCGACAAACTTGGACGTATAAAACCCTTCTCTAACTGCTCTTAAATCTGCTTCTTGCGCTTCGCTAATTCCTTACGAGGCATCCTATATGGCCTCTTTGCTATAGGTGCAGTTCCAGTTATTAAATCAATGATGAACTCGATGTCACGATCAGGTGGCATACCTAGCAATTACTCAGGAAACACATCTGGGTACTCATGAGCAATCGGAATTTCCTCAAGAGGTACTCCTTCTACATGATTCACCATGGCCTTCTATTGGCTGAACTGCCTTGAACTCTATACTGGCTCCTACATTTGTCAATTGCATTGTCCGAGTGGCACATTGAATTACTCTGTTATGCTTCCTTAGCCAATCCATTCCAAGTATGATGTCCAAGCCTTGTGAATTCAAGACTAGAAGGTTGGCGATGAAATCTACCCCTTTATGGAAATACTTAGTTTTGGACATACTATATTTATCGTCATCTCCCCTCCAGAAGACTTAACTGAATGGGATGCTCCAGAATTAAATAATATAGTATTGGGGTTGGAGTTTGTGATAAACATACAAATCACAACATCTTTCGCTTGTTGAGCCTCTTCTGCAGAACCATGGTTCACTTTTCCACGAGCAAAATTATGTGGCCCTTGGTTGTCTTGAGTTGTTCCTCCTTTGGACCATGGATTCTGCCTTGGAACATTGTTTATCTGACCCCGACCTAATCTTGGGCATTGGTTCGCAAAGTGTCCCGGTTGACCACAGGCATAACAAGTCCTTCCACCAGTGGCACCAGCAAAGTTAGGGCGAGGCTGGTTCAGAGCATAAGCTGGCATATTTTGGCATGGCACGGGCTGCATAGGTAAGTGAGGTACTTGCATGGGCAGGCATTGTTGCGTCTGCTATTGCAATCGTGGTGGATGAGCAGGGTGGTATGCAGTAGCAGACAGGTTGTAGTATGGTGCAGCAGGCAGTGCATAGTGAGGGCGAACATTGCTTACTTGCGGATGTCCATGATATGGCATCTTCCTCTTGTGATATAGCTCCATCTCACAAATCTTGTTTTCAACCACAATGGCCTTTGTAACAAGCATCTGGAAGTTTGCATAGCCAGCATTGAGCAACTGAACTTGTATTTCATTGTTGAGTCCCCTCATAAACAGGTATTGCTTCCTTCTATCAGTATTGATGTACTCTGGAGCATACTCACTGACACCCATCCTTCCTTGCCTGATGTCTTCAAATTCTTGTCTTCTCATTATCACGACTCCCTCTAGCACGTGGTTAGAGCAAAACTTCTTGAATTCAATCCAAGTGATTCCCTCTGGGTTTTCATGAGCATTGCAAAGGGATTCCCACCAATCAGCAGCAGCTCCAACCAACTGGTGTGAGGCAAAAAGAACCTTCTCTCTGTCACTACACTGGACAATAGCAAGTTTCTTCACAACTTACATCAACCAATCATGTGCTTCCATTGGTGTAGGATCGAAGAGCACGTGAATAGCTACCAGAGGGGGGGGGGTGAATGGTAGATTTAAAAATGATACACAGCGGAAACAATTAAACCCCAACCCCTTCGGCAGAAAATCGATCTCTTAAAGAAATCATGTATGAGACTAATCTAAATGTGTTTCACCGTGAAAAAAGTGATGGATATCAGAGAGAATCTAGTCACGAAGACAACACAAAAAGAATCACCCCAATCCGTCGAGAAAAACTCAAGTTATGATCGAAAGATCAAACAATAGTCAATCTGCCCTACCCGAGAAAAAAAACCAGTTCTGGAACACTGCAAAGAAACTCGTGTAGATCATAGACCACAAATCCAATGACCGTGAAATTTTGACAGATGATAGACAATCAAGTTTTGAAGACAACCCAAAAAGAATCACGTCAATTGGATCTGTAAAATTCGAGTTATGATAAAACCACCGACGAAAGGTAGTGCTGTCCAGAAACTCGACGAGTAAAACTTGTCTGGAACAAGTCGGACGAACAAGGCACAAAAGTTCCTTCAAACTACGAATTTTATTCAATAGAACGCAAGAGGAACAGCCCCAAAGTCGTCTCCCACGAGCTCTGGGCTCCCTTGCTTATATAACCAGCCCTTAGGCCAACCCAATATCAACTAGGACTCCAATCCTACTCAGATCACGAATCGTAACTTTCCATAACTGCTCAAGATTCTTCTATACGCAGATAGAAGCAATCTTAAGACTTCCAAACACCTTAGGAACGTATCCCACATTCCTAAACAACTCAAATTCATGACACAAACGAAATCCTAACATAACCAACTCGATACTTTCCATACCGAGCTATAACCGACTCCGCCGCAGCCAAAGTCATCAACCGGTACAATCCGATCCTTCCGACCAGATCTTTCCTTCCATATCCCATCTTCGGAACCATGTTGCCACGTCATGCATCGCATGAATACGTGCGAACACCTTCCTTCGATGTCCAGTAACCTTCATATGCACCACCCTTGATTCAATCATCCTGCGCGACCTCCTGATAAGCTCAACCACAGTTCCTCCCGAACTTGGTTGTTGGAACCTCATCTCCTCCCTGAGACTAGTCCAATTGATCCCGTCACCAGCCATGACTTGAACTCAAGTAACACCTGCAAATGAACAAACAACCAATCCATACGAGCCCAAGTCCTCGACTTGACTCAAGTTAGTTCCGAACACAACACTTTACGTGAGAACCTCACTTAAGCATGTTGCAAAGCATAGCAAAAAGATATCAGCCATATCATCCAAAGCGCACCAAAAACATAGTAAAATAATACTATGCAATCATTCCAATCATGTAAAGCAAGTATGAAACATTGCAAATGAAAAGCAGAAACACTACGGTCAAGTTCCGGACCTTACCAGAGCAACCCGGAGCTTGAGCCGGAGCTAACAAAACTAGTACAATGAAGCACCTGCCGGAGCTTACCAAAACTAGTAGATCCTAGCACCGGAGCTTACCAAAAACTAGTCAAAACTAGTCAACCCAAAACTGGAGCTAGACAAAGTACGTCGGAGTTTAGCAAAAGCATGCCGGAGCTATCAAATATATGCAGGAGCTATCAAAAACATGTCGGAGCTAATAAAGACATGCCGGAGCTAAAGATAAAGCTCACCAGACCTAACCAAAGCTATTCGGACCTAGCATCGAACGTAACCGGAGCTACCCAAACCAAGCCGGACCTACCGTCGGACCTTGCTGTAGCTCAGAGCTAGAGTCGGACCTTGATAAAAAGGTGTTTTGGTGATATTCAAAACTTTTATCATCAAAGCCAAGTGTATTCACTACAAGCCAATGTATTCAGCACACATAGGTCTTACAATCTCCCCCTTGATGAATGCATTGGCAACACCATTTAAAATCTGAACATTTGCTTATTCACATAAAAGTTTTGAAGGCAGTTTCTCCCCTTTTTGTAAATCAAAAGTAAAATGAGAACAAGAACAAAAATTCCAATATTATCACTCCCCCTTTTATTATCTCTCCTTATGCACATATTCTCTTTCTCTTCATGCTTATCTCTCCCCCTTTGACAATGTATTCAGCAAGTCATGAGCATATAAACAAATTATCTCTCCCTCTTTAGTTGTTATTAGCATATTATAACATATACATATAAACGAAGCTCATCCAAGTCATACTATCAAGTACCTTACATTATCACATCAATGAAATACATAAAGTATGTAAGCCATGCTAGAGATCAAATGTAATTTTCAATTTAAGCAAGTCATGATCTCACAAACTTAACTATCTAAAAACCTGATGGCATGACACTAGCTGCTGCATTTTATTATTTTTCAAAGCATAAATTTATATCATATGATATTTGCAAGAGATTATATGCGCATCTGCCTTATTCTAACAAACCAAGCCAATCCTATGTCATTTGACAATCAGAAGCTTAAGGACATGGTTTTAGTCATACACAACTTCTTCCAAGTTCATATCTAAGTGCAATGACAAGCCATCTCAAAAGAAGAAGTGCGATGCATGCATATTCTCTTGATCTTTTCTTAATTTATATTTGTTCATAAAAACTCAACATGTGAGTTGATTACTTGATTAATTCTTTATGATTAAAAGCATTTGTGAGCATGCAACAAGTTCAAAACAGCAAGAAAGTTCGACCATGACCAGTTTTAGTGTAAGTAATTATTCCAATTACTAGACATGGCAAAAACTACAAAATTTATAACACGAGTAATGTAGTAAGAACTTTCAGCATGTAAAAGGAATTACAAAGTCATATATGTATGAAATACTATGCTCATATTATTTTAATTTCAGATTCACATATAGACTTCCCAAGTTTCAAAAACTCCCCCTCAATTTAAGCCATGAGGATGCATAACCCCTATTTCACTACGAATGTAACAAAAACAAGTGAAATCCAAAGGTTTTGTAAAAATGTCAGCCAATTGTTGTTCGGTATCTACATGGTGAAGCACAATGTTTCCTTTTTCAACATTATCTCAGAGAAAGTGATACCTAATGTCAATGTGCTTAGTTCTAGAATGTTGCACGGGGTTTTTAGCAATGCAAATGGCACCAGTGTTATCACAGAATAGTGGAACACTATCTAGATCAACCCCATAGTCCTTAAGTGTTTGAACAATCCAAAGAATTTGTGAGCAAGCACTAGCAGCAGCTACATATTCAGATTCGGGTGTGGATTGTGAAACTGAATTTTGTTTTCTAGAGGACCAAGCAACAAGAGAATTACCAAGAAAATGATAAGCACCGGAAGTACTTTTCCTATCAATCCTACAACCCCCAAAATCAGCATCTGAAAAAGCTTTCAAAGTAACGGTTGAGGAAGAAGAAAGAAAAATGCCAAATTCTTGAGTTCCATGTAAGTACCTGAGAATCCTTTTGACGGCTTGACGATGTGAAGCACGTGGGGAAGCTTGAAACCGTGCACAAAGACATACGCTGAATTGTATGTCCGGTCTTGATGTCGTGAGGTACAAAAGTGATCCGATCATGCTTCTATATTCTTTTTGATCCACGGGTTCACCATCTTAATCAAGTTCAAGTGTTGTTGCTGTTCCCATTGGTGTCCGAAGAGGCTTACTTTTGTCCATGTTGGAGCGCCTTAGGAGGTCTTTGGTATACATCGTTTGATACACAAAGGTACCCTCCTTGGTTTGCTTGATTTTCAGCCCCAAAAAGTAAGTGAGTTCACCCATCATACTCATTTCAAATTCGGAACTCATCATTGCTGGACCGAGTGACTCGTTCGTGCAAGCTTCCAATCATCTGTTGTGGGGGATGATCTTTGTAAAAACGTAGGGGAACAGATGTATCACAAGCTTCTTCTTCATTAGGTTCATTGTAGATTGATGAGCATGTGACTTGTGGACGATCAGGACCAGCATAGGTGATAGCCGGAGCTTGTTCAATGTCCGGAGCTAGACACGTGTCAACATCGGAACTACTAGGCAGTATCACCGGCTCTTCTTCATCTTCGAAAATACCCTCCCTCAGAGGATACGGATCTGGTCCTGCAACACTGGAGCTAGTACCTGGGCTAGTTTCATCAAAAGACACTTCACAAGTCTCCACAATTTGGTTAGTGTCAAGTAAAAGCACACAGTAGTCTCTAGTATGAGATGGATAACCAAGAAACATGCCATCAATGGATCGAGGCTCAAATTTATCAAGATTACCATGTTTCTTAAAAAAGCATTTGCAACCAAAGACCCGAAAGTGTGTAACACTAGGCCTATGTCCAAACTGAAGCTCATATGGTGTTTTACCAAGCTTAGCACGCAAGAAAACACGATTTGAGACATAACAAGCGGTTGCTAACGCATTAGCCCAAAATTTCCTAGGAGTTTGATATTCATCAAGCATGGTCCTAGCCATCTCAACTAAGGTTCTGTTCTTTCTTTCTACAACACCGTTTTGTTGAGGTACATATGGTGAAGAGAATTGATGATCTATTCCATTTTCAGCACAAAAGTGATCAAAAGATTGATTTTTAAATTCAGTTCCATTATCACTTCTAATTGCTTTTAGTGCTCCTGGGTGATCAATTGATAATCTAAGAAATAAAGTTCTAAAGTGACTAAAAACTTCATTCTTAGACGCCATAAAGTAAACCCAAGAGTATCTAGAATAATCATCAACAATAACAAGAACATACTATTTACCTCCGAAGGATTGAACACGTGAAGGTCCTACAGTGTCAAGATGCAAAAGTTGACATGGTTCGGTTGTCATGATCATTGTGAGAGGAGTATGTGAACCTGCAACCATCTTAGCATGTCTACAAGAAGAGCACACAATTTTTTGTCCCCATTAAGCTTAGGCAGCCCACGTATGCGATCAAGAGCACTAACACGCGTTAGGTGATCAAAGCCTACGTGACCAAGTCTACGATGCCAAAAATATAAGTCCTTTGAATCATTAGCAACTAGACACCTATGCTTAGAGGAAGACATATCAAAATCAGCTTTAAAAACTCTTCCAAACCGAGACATGTTAAAAATAAGCTCACTATTTGAACCTACAACTTTGCAGCAGTTTTTATTGAAAATAATTTCTAGATTTTCATCTAGCAATTGTGAAACAGAAAGCAAGTTGTATTTCAAATTTTTGACAAGTGCCACATCCTTCAAAGTGTAGTGATCATTTACTCTAACCGAACCCTTAGCAATTATAGGAGTTGAAGAATTATCGGCAAAAGTAACATTCTCTACACGTGACACAAAAGAGAGGGAGGAGAACCAATCTTTGTTACCGGTCATGTGGCGTGAGCAACCTGAATCCACAATCAAATGTTCTCCTTCCTCAAACGTGTAACCTACATAGAAGCACAATACGTCGATGACTCAATACTGGGGTTAGTCATAAGGCATTTAGAAATCCAGTACTGAGTCACGCGACGTGCAGCAGGAAAAACACGCGAAAGCTGAGACAAAACAGCAGGTTTATGAGTCAAAGTTTGAGATTTTTTATTCTTGACTACTGACCTATAAGGTGTTACTCGTGTATCACAAAAATCAGTAGCTCCGGAGGCAAAAATAGAAGGTCCGGAGGTAAACTTTGAATGTTTCTGACTCAAAACAGCAGGTTGTACATTCGGTTCAATGTGTGCAGCAAATTTTGCATGAAAGTTATGAGATCTAGCAACCATTCTTTCCCTTTTCTGCTGTTTAGCTAGTCTATAACAAAAATCTATGACATGACCATCTCTACCACAGAAGGTGCAATGAAATTTAACTTTGTGTTCATGTCTAGGTGAGCAAGCAATATTTTTATTTGAAACCGAATGAGGCAACACTCCTGCTGATTTGAAAATCACTCCTTTTTGTTTAGGAATTGTTTGAATCAAACCACTTCCTAATGACTTTACAATTTTAGGTGGATGTGCCTTAGCATGAGCATGAGAATCAAAACCTAAACCAGTTTTATTATTGCAAGACTTGGAAGAATTCAGCAGTAAGTTTAGGTTCTTATTCCCATTACAAAACCGATCTAATGTCTTATGCATGTCATCAAGTTTATTGGTCAGATCAAGGCAATTTTCACATGAAGTTTTTCCTTTTAGTTTGCAATGGGAACCAAATTTAACTTCATGAGAACGTAAAGCATTGTTCAATATAGAAATTTCATTCATAGCATCCTGTAGTTTCTTATCAAGATCATCACAAGTAGAACAATGCAAATCAATTGTAGAATAGCTAGCATCTTTCAAGTTTTTATCATTAAGTGCAGCAAGCTTTTTGTTCTTTTCAATTTCTAACTCAAGTTTATCAAGTGTGGAGGTGTGCGCACTTCTTAATGAGGACAATTGTTCATATATTAAATCACATGAGGAACATGCATCATCACTAGGAATCAAAGTTTTCAAACGATTGATTTCAGATTCTAGTGATTCAATTTTAGCAGCACTATCCCTATGCTTTTTGTCCTTTTTCTTAACAATAACAGTGGCACGAGAAATAGCATCGCACATTTCTTCGCAAGTAGGACATACCTCTTCATTGTCGCTATTGTGTTCTGCCTCCTCCATACATGATCTTGACTTGCCCGCCATAAAGCACAAGTTTGCCAAATCATCTTCATCTTCGTCACTTCCAAAGTCCACGTCACTTGAACTGAACTCTTGAAGCGCGGTGATGAAACTGTTGATCATCTTGCGTCCTATGGTACCTTTCTTCTTCTTGTTGGAATTTCCAGAAGAGGTCTGGACCTTGCTTTGTTTTTCTTCCCGGGTGGTCGGACCTGAAAGGTTAGAGCATTCTGTACGAAAGTGTCCTGTTTTACCACATTCAAAACAGCGTAGAGGTCCGAAGCTTCCTCTCCTTCTAGTTCTCACATTTTGCAATGCTTTTGAGAATCTAGTAGAGATGAGTGCCAACTCCTCTTCTGGAAATTCTTCGATCTGCTCCAGGGTTAGTGAGGACAACAAAGCAAGAGTATTGCAAGATGATGAATGGCCGGAGCTAGACATATCACGTTGTGAAACAAATGCAATAGATTTATTTGGATTCTTACGTGCTAGGATGTCAATTTCATGAGTTTTTAGTTTAGAATAAAGTACATCTAATGTAAGAGAACTCATGACAGTTTATTCACGAATAGATGTTACTTTCATCTCCCAAATTGACATGTCTAATGCACTAAGAAGTTACCTAGCATTCTCAGCATCAAAAAAATTAACATTGACACTACGTAAGTTGCTGAGAATTTTATTGAAACGAGCAAAGAGGTCATCGATAGACTCACCTGGTTGCATCTCAAAACGCATATATTCCTTTTTGAACATATCTTTTTTTACCTCCTTGATTGTGTTGGAGCCTTCATGATAATCACAGAGAGCTCTCCAAACATCGTATGCTGATCGGAGGTGCGCGACACGATCAAAGTCGCTTTGAGTGAGTCCTTGGATGATCAAGTTTCGGGCTTTGTTGTTGTTGTTGACATCCTGAAGGTTTGTGGCCGTCACATGATCATTAGGTGGCACTTCATAAGGCTTATACACCTTCTCCCATATTGCAAAGCCTTGTGCTTGGATAAAAGCCTCCATGCGTGCCTTCCAAACCTGAAAATCAATACCAGCAAACACACAAGGTTTGGCAGAGTACTTCTCCATGATGATTAGTGAAAAACACGTGCGAATCACAAAGATTAGAGCACCGTGGCTCTGATACCAATTGTAGGATCAAAGATCACGTGAATAGCTACCAGGGGGGTGAATGGTAGATTTAAAAATCTTACGCAGCGGAAACAATTAAACCCCAACCCCTTCGGCAGAAAATCGATCGCTTAAAGAAATCGTGTATGAGACTAATCTAAATGTGTTTCACCATGACAAAAGTGATGGATATCATAGATAATATAGTCACGAAGACAACACAAAAAGAATCACTCAAATCCGTTGAGAAAAACTCAAGTTATGATCGAAAGATCAAACAATAGTCAATCTGCCCTACCCGAGAAAAAAACAGTTCTGGAACACTGCAAAGAAACTCGTGTAGATCATAGAACACAAATCCAATGACCGTGAAATTTTTAAAGATTATAGAAAATCAAGTTTTGAAGACAACCCAAAAAGAATCACGTCAATTCGATCTGTAAACTCGAGTTATGATAAAACCACCGACGAAAGTTAGTGCTGTTCAGAAACTCGACGAGTAAAACTTGTTTGGAACAAGTTGGACGAACAAGGCACAAAAGTTCCTTCAAACTACGAATTTTATTCAATAGAACACAAGAGGAACAGCCCCAAAGTCGTCTCCCACGATCTCTGGGCTCCCTTGCTTATATAACCAGCCCTTAGGACAACCCAATATCAACTAGGACTCCAATCCTACTCAGATCACGAATCGTAACTTTCCATAACTGCTCAAATTCACGACACACACGAAATCCTAACATAACCAACTCGATACTTTCCATACCGAGCCATAACCGACTCCGTCGCAGCCAAAGTCATCAACCGGTACAATCCGATCCTTCCGACCAGATCTTTCCTTCCTTATCCCATCTTCGGAGCCATGTTGCCACGTCATGCATCGCATGCATACGTGCGAACACATTCCTTCGATGTCCAGTAACCTTCATATGCACCACCCTTGATTCAATCATCCTACGCGACCTCCTGATCAGCTCAACCACAGTTCCTCCCGAACTTGGTTGTTGGAACCTCATCTCCTCCCCGAGACTAGTCCAATGGATCCCATCACCAGCCATGACTTGAACTCAAGCAACACCTGCACATGAACAAACAACCAATCCATAGGAGCCCAAGTCCTCGACTTGACTCAAGTTAGTTCCGAACACAACACCTTACGTGAGAACCTCACATAAGCATGTTGCAAAGCATAGCAAAAAGATATCAGCCATATCATCCAAAATGCACCAAAAACTTAGTAAAAGAATACTAAGCAATCTCTCCAATCATGTAAAGCAAGTATGAAACATTGCAAATGAAAAGCAGAAACACTACGGTCAAGTTCCGGACCTTGCCAGAGCAACCCGGAGCTTGAGCCGGAGCTAACAAAACTAGTACAATGAAGCACCTGCCGGAGCTTACCAAAACTAGTAGATCCTAGCACCGAAGCTTACCAAAACTAGTCAAAACTAGTCAACCCAAAACCAGAGCTAGACAAAGTACGTCGGAGTTTAGCAAAAGCATGCCGGAGCTATCAAATATATGCCGGAGCTATCAAAAACATGCCGGAGCTAATAAAGACATGCCGGAGCTAAAGATAAAGCTCAACGGAGCTAACCAAAACTATTCGGACCTAGCATCGAACGTAACCGGAGCTACCCAAACCAAGCTGGACCTACCGTCGGACCTTGCTGTAGCTCAGAGCTAGAGTCGGACCTTGATAAAAAGGTGTTTTTGTGATATTCAAAACTTTTATCATCAAAGCCAAGTGTATTCACTACAAGCCAATGTATTCAGCACACATAGGTCTTACAATTGGATTTGTGGCTTGAGCAAAAGGTTGGCGACCTGGCCCTGTTGATCTCTCCCAAACGGTTGTGGTGTGAAGGGGGTGGTGGGAGTGGAGGCATGTGAGGATGATTGTTATTGCCAACTTGCAGTTGTCCCATTGTCTGTATCATGGTCTGCATGAGCGGGTTCTGCATAGCCAACAGTTGCTCATTATTGATATTTTCATGCGCATTGTTGTCCTGAGATGCTCCATTGTTCTCCTTTTCCTCACCATTGGCATTCCTCTGGTTGCAAGCCCTCGGCATCTGTTGGTGAATAAATAGTTATAGACAGACGAATTTAGATTTTGTAAAGAAATGCTCCAACTATATGCATCAAGGTATATGTAACTAAACAACTCCTTTATTAATACTATAAGCCCTATTGGAGGATGTGGACTTGGATCCCACAACTCTCTACTACGTGCGGATGTCGACAAAATGCTAGACGTCTCACAACTCGCACCAAGCACACAAACACAAGCACACACAAAGAAAATTTAGCACACCACACTAAATATGTCTAATATGATCCAAATTCTTTTCTAAATTCTAGAAAGGAGACCGAGACTTAATTATGTGAGTCGCGGTGTGAGGCAAAGAAGATGACGGCGGCAGTGAGCCATACATGGGCGCACACCAAGGTGAGTTGGCATCCATGTAGGTGCTGGAGAGGTTGCTACACCATTGACCTCCACGGTGGCACGGACCTCCTCTTGCTTCTCCATGGTGACTAGCTTCTTACAGAGTTAACGGATCTCTTCAATAGCATTAGCATATCGATTTCCCAAATTCACCAATACTTATTGAGATATGTCAATGGCACAAGAACTGACTTGAGATCCATCCTATCGTCTTAAGATTTCCCTTGTTCCCTTCCTGCATTGCGGTTGCAGCGCAAAGCTAGTACCTCCAACCTGCTCCCGGTAGATGTGGCACAATCTAGTAAGTGCATCCCAAGCGACATCATCAATCGCTTGCTCCCTAGTGCTTGTCCATGTGGATGGAAAGTGTCGGGTGATCACATTGTCTTTGGCGAGAACAGTAACTTGAGCCCTCCATTCTTCACGTCCATCGGGAGGAATCCTCTTAACATAGTACTCCGGGTGCATTTTGCATAGATCAAGGAACTCCTTCAATTCCCTAGCTGCAGATCGTCCATCAGTGCCATTGAAGCAAAATTCTTGGGCATCACGGTAAACTATGCATTTATCCTCCTTCCTGACTTCACTATGCTGTGATGCATTCCTTTGAGCTTCTAGTACTTCTTCGTGGGCGGCGGGTTCATCTTCATCCTCCTCATGTGATTCACCTTACATTTCTCACCATCATAGATTTCCACCATCTCCGTATCTTCCTCTTACTCATCTTCGTAAGATTCCGCCATCTCGGGGTCTTCCTCCATCGTGTTGGAATGTTCATGCTCGACTTCCTTTGTGGGAGAATTCACTTCTTTCTCCTTTTGAGCTGGTTCCATTTGCTGCTCCTCGCTAGGCCTAAGCTTGCTTCCAAGGGGTGGCAAACGAGCTCTCTTGCGGGCTGTCATTTTGGTGTGAGCCATCTATATGAAAACATGAGAAAATGGAGGAAAACACAAATACCTGTTTCTAAATTGCAGCAGCCATAAATAAAGATGAGAGTATGTGCATTTGCTCAAAAAGATGGAAAAGTAGCAAAAATTGCAGCAGTAGCAAAAAACACAGTTTTTCCCACTTTATATAGCTAGTGGAATGCGAAATAGTGCAAAATAGGCTAATTTGGAATAGGAAAGAAGTACTAAGCGACTTGTGGTGTCCATTCTACCTAGGCATGCGTCCTACGGTCAAACGTTGCTCTTATACCAATATATGACGCCCGATTCCAAAAATTAACCAAGCGTAATGCATATGTGTGCCAAGGATGTTTAACACACATACACAAGTGATTCACAAAGGATAAACAGATTATAACCATGTCTCGAATAATAACACTAAGAATAGTATCTTATTACAAACTAAATAGTCCCAAAGAAAAGCTCTAAACAACTGCAGTGGAAAACACTGAACACTAAGACTCCGAACCCCACAGGCAAGCTTGACGGCAAAACACACGCCTAGAACTTCTCAAAGATCTCCTGGTACTCCACCTGGTCCCCTGTGTCTGGATTTAGTTGGGTAATAGCAAGAGTGAGCACATGTCGTACTCAGCAAGTGTGGGAAAGTATGACATGTAGCTTAAACAATGAATGATAATAAAAATGGCTAATTGCATAAAAGTACATTCAAACAGTTGAAAATGCAATTATATCATTGTTAAGTGAGGTCCCTCCTAAAATAACCCAAAAACAATTAATTTCAACTTACATAACCAATACAAGCAATAAAAATCCATATCCAACTCATAAATGCTCATTTATCTCATTTTAATCGAATTCATATACTAAAGCCAATAAATAAACCATCACCAACTTCTAATTCAATTCCAGCCATTAAACCATGTTTAAGTCAAGATTCTAATCATGTGAGGGTCTAGGTCGTCCATATCCGGGAGCACGGCTATCATGATAGTTTTTAACACACTCTGCAGAGGTTGTACCAATTTACCCACAAGTTCGTGATTTCATCACCTTTCGATTACTATGGAATCTCAATTATGTCGTCTCACACTTCCTTAGGTGTGTGGCCAAGAGATCACAAAATAGCTTTTACAAAGTGATTACTAGCATATTTAGACCCAATAGAGGTTTCACCGGTGGTGATGTTTCCAACTATGCAAATCCAACCAAGGACCCCCTCTTGAGCCATTCGGATCCAACGGTAGTCCCACCAATCTCGACAAACCCATCCGACAACCCCTTCCCCAAGGCTTCTTAATGGTCTAAATAGTACTTGCAAAACACTAGCTAGTTAGCTAAGCCGCACCCATACTTGGCCCTATGGCGGCACTGTAAATCCTGGATGGTCGCTCCATGAACCGATCCTTAGATCTAAAGAAGCAAAACCGATAAAAACAGTCCAACCCATTCCACATAACCAACTTGCTTAGATCCCTAGGAATACCAATTCTCATCATTCATGTGTTCAATAGCTCATAATTAATCCACATGATTGTTTCCCAAACCCAATAGAGCATTTCGAAGCAAAAAGTGCAAAATACTCTTCCTGACTCTCTACATAGTGTTCAAGCGACAAGGGTGGTCATACAGGACTAGTAAACTCCTAAATTGGGTTTTCCCATCAATTGACACAAGCATGGAATTTTGTAAACAAAACATTTAAAATCAGGATCAATATGGTCAAGGACACTTTCCTTGCTCCTGAGCTTGATTTCGATCAAAGACTTTGAAACTCTGGTTCTGCAGATCCTCGAAAGCACTCTACGACAGTTCCTTCTATTCTGAGCGACAAACATGCAAAACACACATTACAATCGAATAATGCACATATAGTACTAAATATATCATGATATGCATGATTAATGCAATTGTGAGGTAAAACTTGTTAATGAGTTACTATTAGTGTTTACTATCTAGTTACAATAGTTTAATACAAGTTTGGACAAGTTTGGAATTAATTTGAGTCAAATTGGAATTAATTCAGCACCAAACAGATTCAGATATCGGACTACTCCGGTTTCAGGGCCCGGACTAGTCCGCCCTAATTGGAACTGGAATTTAGGGTTTTCTTGATTTGCGAGAATTGGGGTTGAATTTGCATGAAAACTTGGATGTAGAAGGTGTACCACGTGTTTAGAGATCCAAAGATCAAAAATTGGATGTGAGACTCGAATCTTGACGATCTAAGGTTGGTGGAGATGAGTTGATGAAAATTGGTGATGAAGAATGTCAATTTGTTGAAAAGTTGATGAAGACTGATCTTGATTGGTCCTTCTCCCTCTTCTCGTCCTTCTCCTTGATTCTGTACTTGATCTTGATGTCGACAACAAGGCAAAAGTGGCAGCAAGAGTTTTCGATTGGGGTGGAGAGGTGTGGTGTATTGGGTTGTTTATATAGGGGTGGAGAGTTAGGGTTTTGAGATGAATTCCAAGTAGAATTCGGTGGGGGACTAGTAGGGGCCGAGGTGGGGTCCACTTGGGCTCCTTTGAGGTTGGGCACGAATTTCTTGAGCCCAATAAAGGCAATTACCCAATAACCAATCATAATGAATAACAGAATCTGAGTTGGTTTCCGATGGCCACACAAGTCCGGTTGGCATGGTCCGACAAGTCCGGGGAAATTTTCAGAGGCTCAACCGGACTAGCCCGCACATCGTGCCGGACAAATCCAGACTCTAAAGAATTGAATTTTTCTGAATGAAAATGGGGACACCGTACTAGTCCGGATTTAAGGCTGGACAAGTTCGTACCCTGACAGACTTAAATCCCTGATTAAGCCTAAATAAATTTTAATCTTATTCCTTTTTACATGGCTTAATGTTAAACATGTATCGGGATGTATGCAATGCATTATGCATGAAAATAAGGGTGTTACATTGGAGAAGTGAGGGTATTGGGTTGTTTATCAGCGTGGAGAGGTTAGGTTTTGGGGTGAATTCCAAGTGGAATTCGGTGGGGGATAAGTAGGGGCCGAGGTGGGGTCCACTTGGGGTCCTCTTGGGAGGGGCACAAAGTTCTTGGCCCCAACAAAGGCAATGTGACACTTGGTGCCGAAAATGAACTAAGCGAATGCATATGTGTGCCCAGGACGTTCAACACACATACATGAGTGATCCACAAATGATAAACAGATAATTACAACAAGACATAATTAAGTAACCACTTTTATTTTGGAATTCAGAATATTCTCAAATACAAGCTCTAATGATTAACAGTGAAACCACTAATACTGCAGCGGAAATAACTAAATATGAGCTAAACGAAATAAGCACACTAAGCAAATAGGGTAGCGCATCTCCAAGCATAACCACATGCAAAGCTGACGGCAGCACACAGCGTAGGACTCCTCATTAATGTTGTGATACTCCAAAATCTGACCTGCAACTGTTGGTGGGGGAATTGCAAGGGTGAGTACATGTCGTACTCAGCAAGTATGGAAAAGTATGACATGTAGCTGACTCAAATGACGAATATAATAAAGGCTAAGTGCTAAAAAGTACATTAAAACATTTGAAAATCAATATAGTGTATGTATGTGAAGTAAACCCACCATAAACCTGTAGTTACCATAATACCAGTCTATATTTCATTATCCTCATCCATATTCCAGATTTCTCATTACCATTAACCATATCCATTGCCATAAACCATAATACCATCCCATAACGAATAAAAAACCATCCCAATACCAAAACCCCTCTAATCATGTAGGTCATCCAGGTGTTCTTAATCGGGAGCACGACTATCATTATAGTTTTAATACTATGCATAGTTTGCACCAGTTTACACACAGGTTTGTGATTTCATCACCCGTCGGCGACTAAAGAACCTCCCTTATGCCAATTGCACTTGCTTTGGTGTATGGCCAATAGATAACAAAATAGCCTTTACAAAGGGACTCCCGGCATGTACTGACCCACCGAGGTTTCAGCGGTGGCGATGCCTCCAACTAAGCACATCTTCAACACAAGGGCCTCCTCTTGTGCCATTCGGATACCATGGAGTCCCGCTATAAATCCAAACCCAATCTGACTCCCTTTCCACGGTGTGCCAAATGATCGGCACAGTACTAGAAAACCCTAATTAACCAGCTACGTCGCACCCGTACTTGGCCTCGTGGTGGCACTACTGTCCTCACATATTCTCGCGTGAACCGGTCCTAAGATCTAAATGAAGCAACCACCATGTCTTCCAACCCATCCACAAACAAGGCTTGCTTAGATCACCCAATACCATATCAAATTAACTAGTTCATATAACCATAATCTCATTAATGCGTAATTACATAGTATAGTTGTTTCGCATCCCAATTAATTAAGCGAAGCAAAGGTAAAAAGCCCTTCCCAACTCTCTACCAGGTATTCCAGGTGACAAGGGTGGTTATACAAAGCTAGTAAACTTGCTATCATAGAAATTCCCATCAATTTGACACAAGCATGCAGTTTTGAAAACAAAACATTTATTGTAAAAATAGGATCAGTATGTTCAAGGACACTTGCCTTACTCTTGGGCTTGGTTTGGGCCCATGTCTTTAAATTCCTGGTCTGGAGGTCCTCTGTAGCACCCTCTAGCGCTAATCCGTCTAAACTGCGCAATAATCATACAAGACAAGAATCACAATCAATAAGTGTGCATATATTACTAAATATGTTATGCCACACATGATTAATGCAAATGCGAAGCAAAATTAGTTAATGAGTTGTTAATAATGTTTGCTAACTAGTTATAATGGTTATTAACAAGTTTGCAATTGATTCGAAACAATTTAGAGTTAATTCAGCAGAAAAACAGACAGCCAGATCGGACTAGCCCGCTTGGGACCAGACTAGTCCGCCCTTCGCAGAACCAGCGAAATAGGGTTTTCTAGATCAACGTGAATTTGGAGAAACGGGGTTGAATTTACGTGAGAAAGAGAAAGTAGAAGGTATACCAGGTGTTTAGAACTCCAATGAATCAAGGGTTTTGGAGGCAACACTTGGATCTTGACGATCTAGGGTTGATGAAGAGAATTCGAGGGTCAATTGTTGATGAAGAATGAAAACTTGATGGAGATCTTGATCACTTGATCCTCATTCGTTTCCTCCTATTCTTCTTCTTGGTCGGGATCTCATTCTCCCTCCTTGGTGGCGGCTATCCACGAGCTAGGGTTTGGGTGTGTTTGAAAAGTGGTAAAGAGATGTAAAGTTAAGAGGTGGGGTTGTTTAAATAGGGTGGAGGGTTAGGGTTTGATGGATTTCGAGTTTGGGGTGGGTGGAGGCCGGTGTGGGGTCCCACATGGGCTCCAAAAGAGTTAGACACGACGTCCTTAGGCCCACTTAAGGTAAAACCCAAAAACACGTCGTGGAACAAATGATCAACTCGGAATTGCAATCATCAGACAAGTCTGCACTAGGCCGGACTAGTCCAATATTAGTCAGAGAAAAATCGGCTATGTCCGAACTATATCGGACAAGTCCGAACTTAGTCTGAGAGGAAAACGGACAAGTCCGCTAGACATCAGACAAGTCCAGGGACTTGGCAAAATTTCAAAGAATTGGAATATTGGACTAGTCCGCAATGGACCGGACAATTCCGAAAATGGTACAGAGAGAAAAACGGACTAGTCCGCAGAAAAAACGGACATGTTCGAGGGGGGTCAGAGAGAAATCGGACTAGTCCGCACCCAAAACGGACTAGTCCGCACTTCTCAGAACTTTTGAGTGCCATTTTTCTTTAAATTCCTCTTAAACTCATTCCTTTTTATTTGGAATAATGTTAAACATGTATATGAACTTATGCAATGCATGATGCATAAAAATGACGGTGTTACAGACAATTACCCAATAAACAATCGTGGAAGAATAATAGAATCCGAGTTGAATTCAGTAGGTCGGACTAGTCCGCAATAGGGAACCGGACAAGTACGTTATGGAACAAAGACATTTTTGGACAAGTATGGTTTGGATGGCAGGACAAGTCCGTTTGGCAACAGAAGGGTTTTCAAACAAGTCCAGTGTTCATAGCCAGACAAGTCTGGTGTTGCAAAATACAAGGCTTTCGGATTGAAAATTGGACCAGATCGGACTAGTCCGTTCGAAATTGGACAAGTCTGGGAAAACATCAGAAGCTAAATCGGACTAGTCTGTGTAGTGTGTTGGACAAGTCCGTAGTCCTGAAGAAACTGTATTTCTGGAATACAAAGGGGATACTGGACTAGTTCGGATTTTGGGATAGACAAGTCCGCTCCCTAACACACTTAAATTCCTAATTAGATCTAAACTCATTTTAAATCTTGTTCCTTTTAAAGTTACTTTATGTTACACATGTATGAGGATGTATGTAATGCATTATGCATGAAAATGACGGTGTTACAAACCTACCCCGCTTAAAATGAATCTCGCCCTCGAGATTCGATGTGGAAGGAATGAGGTAGGGAAATTCCTTCTTGAGATCATCTTCTCGCTCCCAAGTCACTTACAATTCTGTATGGTGCTTCCATTGTACTTTACACCATCTAATCACCTTGTTCCTTGTGACCCTTTCCTTGGTGTCCAAAATTCTGATAGGTTGCTCAACATAGGTCAAATCTTCCCCAAGCTCCAATTCTTCCATCTGTACCTGCTCTTCCGAAACTCTCAAGCACTTATTGAGCTTAGAAACATGAAACACATCATGGACTTTGGAAAGATGCGCTGGCATCTACAACTTATATGCTACTTCTCCCCGTTTGTCCAAAATCTTGAATGGTCCATTATAGTGAGGTGCGAACTTTCCTTTGACATTAATCACTCGTGACCTCGCATGGGTGACACTTTGAGGTATACGAAGTCTCCCACCTCAAAAGATAAGATTCTCCGTCTATTATCCGCATAACCATTTTGTCTCAACTAAGCAGCTCTCAAATTTTTGCGAATCGTCTAGACTTGATTTTCAACATCCTGGATCACGTCAAGTACAAATACTTGTGTCTTCCCTATCTCGTTCCAAAACTAGGGTGTCCTACACCTTCTCCCATACAATGCCTCATATGGTGACATCTTCAAACTTGCTTGATACCTGTTGCAGTAAGAAAATTCATCATATGACAAGCTCTTGTCCCAACTTCCTCCATACTTTAACGCACATGACATTACAAGCCCCCCCACATGTCTTCCAGAATCTGATAAGATCTCTCAGTCTGTCCACCCGTTCGAGGATGATAGGCAGAACTGAAATTCAATTGAGTTCCCATCGATTCGTGCAGCTTTTGCCAAAACCTTGAGGTAACTTCAGAACCTCTATCGGATAATACCTTCTTGGGCACTCCTTGTAAAAACACTATTCTTCTCATATACAATTTTGCCAACTTTGCTCCACTATAGGTAGTCTTGACAGGAATAAAATGCGCTGATTTCGTCAACCGTTCCACAATAATCCACATTGAATCATAACCTGCTGAAGTGCGAGGCAAACCAACTATGAAATCCATACATACTTCTTCCCACTTCCATTCTGGAATCTTTGGCGGATGATATAATCCTGCTGGCCTTTGATGTTCAGCTTTTACCCATGGGCATACATCACACAATGCGACATATTCACCTAGGTCCCTTTTCATACCATTCCACCAATAGCGCGTCTTCATATCCTTTTACATCTTTGTACAAACCGGATGGATAGAGTAAAGCGAGTCATGTGCCTCTTTTAATATCAAATGTCAGAGAGTCTTATCGTTAGGAACAACAATCCATTTTCCAAGACATAGAGTACCTTGGTCATCCTCATCAAATCTGAATTATTTCCCTTCTTGGGTCCTTTCTTTGATTTCCTAGATCTCCTTTTCCTTCGTGTGGCCTTCTCTTATTTCTTGCTCCAGGGTTAGATTCACTTCCATTGCTGCCATCTCATTTACGAATCCAATATTCAACCATTCAAACTCCTTGCATAGCTCGGGAGGCAACTCCCTAATGGTGAGCTGGTGGCTTGCTCCCTTTCAACTCAAAGTATCAGCCACTACGTTCTCTTTTCCTGGGTGATAGTTGATTCCTACATCATAATACTTGATGACTTCCAACCATTGTCGTTGCCTCAAATTCAGGTCCATTTGCGTAAATATGTACTTGAGACTCTTACAGTCCGTATAAATCTCAAATCTATGACCAAGAACATAATATCTCCAAATCTTCAACGCGTGTACTATGGCAGCCAGTTCGAGATCGTGCGTGAGATAATTCTGCTCATGATTCTTCAATTTCCTAGATGCATAAGCTACTACTTGTCCTTCTTGCATCAGTACCCAATCAAGTCCTTGCCTTGACGTGTCACAATAGATATCAAAGCTCTTGCTCACATCTGGCAATACCAACACAGGTGTTGTTGTTAACCTCTTCTTCAGCTCCTCAAAACTGTCCTGACATGCTTGAGTCCATTTGAATGGCTTCTCCATCATAATTAGTTCAGTCATGGGCATCGCTATCTTGGAAAAGTCTTTGATGAACTAACGGTAATATCCAGCCATTATAAGAAAACTTCGCATTTCCTTCACATTATGCGGCGATTCCCACTTTAGCACATCTCTGACTTTCCTGGATAAACTGACACTCCTCCTCTAGAAATTACATGGCCTATGAATGATATCTCTCTCAACCAGAATTCGCACTTGTTGAAGTTAACATACAACTGGTGCTCTCACAATTTTTGCAACGTCAGCTTTAAATGCTCTTCGTGCTCCTCTTCACTTTTCAAGTAGATCATGATGTCATCTATTAATACTACCACAAACTTATCCAAATACTCCATGAAAACCTTGTTTATAAGATATATGAAGTACACGGGTGCATTAGACAATCCAAACGACATGACTGTATACTCATAGTATCCATGTTGTGTCATGAAAGTCGTTTTGGGTATGTCTGATGGTCTAATATTCATTTGGAAATATCCCGACCGAAGATCAATCTTATAGAATGTTCTAGCTCCCTTCATTTGGCCGAACAAATTCTGTGGGATCCATTCTTTGGGACCTCATTGAGAGACCGGTAATCCACACACATTCTTTGGGATCCATCCTTCTTATCTATAAAAAGCACTGTGGCTCCCCATGTTGACAAACTTGGTCGTATAAAACCCTTCCCTAAATGCTCTTGAATCTGCTTCTTGATCTCTGCTAGTTCTTTAGGAGGCATCCTATATGGCCTCTTTGCTATAGGTCCAGTTCCAGGTATTAAATCAATGACGAATTTGATGTCACGATCAGGTGGCATACCTGTTAATTCCACAGGAAACACATCGGGGTACTCACGAACAATCGGGATTCCATTCAAATTTACTCCTTCTGCATGGTTTACCATTGCCTTCTCGGTTGTCGACTGATCTGCCTTGAATTCTATACTGACTCCTTCTTCGTTTGTCAATTGCACTGTCCGAGTGGCACACTGAATTACTCCATTATGCTTCATTATCCAATCCATTCCATGTATGATGTCCAAACCTTGGGAGTTCAGGACTATGAGGCTGGCATGGAAATCTACCCGCCTTATGGAAATACTTACTTTTGGACATACTATATTTGTCCTCATTTCTCCCCCAGGAGATTTAACCAACAAAGTGTACTTCGGGTATGATATAGGCATGCTATGCTTTGCAACATACTTTGATGAGATGAATGAATGGGATGCTCCAGAATCAAATAATATAGTTTGTGAGAAACATACCAATCACAAGATCTTCAGCTTGTTGAGCATCTTCTGCAAATACATGGTTCACCTTGCCACGAGCGGAATTCTGTGGTCCTCGGTTTCCTTGAGTGGCTCCACCATTGGGTCTAGGATTCTGCCTTGGAATATTGTTCATCTGAACTTGACCTGATCTTGGGCATTTATTTGAAAAAAGGCCCCGCTTGACCACAAGCACAACAAGTGTTCCCACCAGTGGCACCAGCAAAGTTAGGGTGAGGCTGATTTTGAGCATAAGCAGGCATGTTTGGGTGTGGCGCAGACTGCATAGGTAAGCGAGGTGCTTGCATGGGTGGGCATTGCTGCATTGGTTGTTGCGGTCGTGGTGGATAAGCAGGGCGGTATGTAGCAGTAGATGGGTAGTAATATGGTGCAGGAGGCGGTGCATAGCGAGGACGGACATTGCTTCCCTGCGGCTGTCCCTGATATGGCATCTTTCTCTTGTGATCTAGCTCCATCTCACGAATTTTGTTCTCAACAACAATAGCCTTGTCTACCATCTTCCAAAAGTTGGCATGGTCAGCATTGAGCAACTGAACTTGAATTTCATTGTTGAGACCCCTTATGAACAGATACTGCTTCCTGCTATTAGTGTTGATGTCCTCTGGAGCATATCTCTACAGTTGAGTGAATTTGTTGAGATACTCACTCACACTCATCCTCCCTTTCCTGAGGTTTTGGAATTCTTGTCTTCTCAGTATCATGACTCCCTTGGCACATAGTGAGATCATAACTTCTCCCTGAATTCTGCCAGGTAATTCTCTCTTGATTTTCATGGGCATTGCATAGAGAGTCCCACCAGTCTGCAGCAGCTCCAACCAGCTGGTGTGAGGCAAAAAGGACATTCTCTCTGTCACTGCACTAGAAAATAGCAAGTTTCTTCTCATCAGACTTCAGCCAATCATCAGCTTCCATAGGGTATGTGGCTTGAGCGAAGGTAGGCAGCCTTGTCCTCATAAACTCTCTTAAACAGTTGTGGTGCGGCGGCGGTGGTGGTCGCATTTGTGGCTGATTGTCATTGCCAGCTTGTAGCTCTCCCATAGTATGTATCATGGTCTGCATGAGCTGGTTCTACATAGCCAATAGCTGCCCAATGTTGATAGCTTCCTGGGAAGGTCCCTGGTTGTTCCGAGGTTTTCCATTGTTCTCCTCCTCACCATTGGCATTCTTCTGGTTGTGAGTCCTCAGCATCTGTTGTTAAAAGAATAGTAGAGAAAGAAGAATTTAGGACCGGAGTCCCAACATCCAAGGATCTCATTGGGTGATGTCTTGCGATGCGACACCCAACAGTATACATGAAAAGAACCAGAATAAAATACATACAAAGTCTTTTATCTATAAACACAGCGGAAATTTTTACAATACTAAATGAAGGAAAAAGTCTATACATCATAGCTACGCTCTCAGCTCTAGCTATGCAAAAGCAAAGTCGTCCATGCCCTTAGGACACTTCGCACTAGCAGCACTCACTCTCCTTATCACAGTGTCGTGCAGGGATCCAACTCAGCCATGAACCCTGAGGAGGCTAAGGCATCGTCGTCAGGCCCTTTATCAACGGTATAACCTGCAAAAACTCATTAACTGCAAACATGAGCATTAGGCTCATCTAGACTGACCCGTCTCACTAGACATATGCAATGTAAAGACTAAACATAGGTAGGAAATAACATAAGTAGACTCTCCTACAAGTGGACTCTGATAGTCATGTTTTAAGTAGCAAATTACATTCCTCAGGCACGACACATCATATACTCAACAATCAAACAAAAAACGCTTTGCTGATGATATGACATGTCGAAAGCACATAATGCTATGATAGGTTAAGTGTTTGGAAACTGCAAACTTTAATTGTGCTATCTCTAAGCCACACAAGGTTGCTATACAATATTGTAGTCATTGCAGCAATTTATAATGTTTTAACTACTCTGGATTACTATGTCACGACACAGTGAACAAGCCGTACTCAAATAATCGCGAGGGACGGTGATTTCAATCAGTAGACACCCGGATAACACGTCACGCACACCCGTGCGTCAGAAGCGTGCGTTGCTCCTCACAATGTCATACGCAGCAACCTTTCACAGGAAACTCAAACGCCAAACTGGTGCCACCATCGCAGGCATAAGGTCCCCGCACGGAGCGTGTCTGTGCCCGCCGTTAGATTTACACCTTGCTGCCCTCAACCCACCCCTATCGACAGTGGGCTATGCCTCGACAACCAATTTATCAAGTTACATATGTTTCCTAGGTTCCATATGACCAGTATGCATCTGGTACAGTTCAAACTTGCTCAGCGGGGCCGCACATGGATCGGTCCTAAAATTGACACAAAGCAGCGCTATGCACGTGAGACCATGTCTCGATGCTTCATACACCGCTGCCTGGTCTCATATTAATACTCATATGCCATTGTCAACATAAACCAATCCTGTGTGATGATATAACTATCTCGTGAGTAGATTCCAACTAGTCGAGTTCTAGCAGATTCCATATAACATTAGGATGGTAATTCTACACGTCGAGCTATACAGCTACACAAATATCCCATGGGATTGTGGGTCATGCATTTGGAGTATCAATACACCTTAGACATAATGCAATTCGAACTACAGACTTAATAGTGATACAAATGAAAAGTTGCAAAATATCTTAAATGCAAACCGCCGTGAAACTAGGAAAATGTTAATAGTTAGGCTTGAGCTTCCTGTGAAGAATCTGCCATGAAACTTCAAGATGATGACTGCTCAACTACTCCTCCAAGTGAAGCTCCTCGTCGGTCATTTCCGTCACATTTCCTATTGACATGATTATCCATATAAGAGAATAATATAATGTACTAATAGACTCAATGAGGTTGTATAAACTTTAAATGCGGAAGCTTGATTAGGAGGAACAGGTATGCTTCTGTTGTGTTGAGAAACAGAGGACAAGTCAAGGTGGATAGTAGTGTCGATGTATGAATTGAAAAGTGCAATGCAGGCACACATTGGAACTTATCAACTAACACTTGGAGCTATGCCACTCAAGAGTGATGAGACTGAATGAGGAATAAGTGTTGGACTGCGTGCTGTAAGAATGACCAAGAGATCCAGGCGGTGCATCGAAAGATTAATGAATGAGTGGAACGGTAACGAAGGAGGTTGTGACATAGAAGTCAACCAATGAAGTTGCACAAACTTAATAAAGGATAAAGCTCTATTTAGACACGAGAGGTACTGCTATAGGGCACAGGAATATGATGAAACAAAGTGGACCCCTAAAGACACTTGGGAGTGAAGTGATATCAGCATTGCTTGGACTTAAGAAGTCATCACAAGCACTGATAGCACTGTCATGAGTATCATGAACAATGTTTAAACCACCTTTAGGTAGAACAGTTTCTACGGCAAGCTTCACAAGCATCGTTTAGGTTCTTAAACGACATTGTTGTAGTGTCCTTTGCCAGCTCTAGCTGAGCTCGGTGAGCTCCTGTTACTTGAAAACGATGCGAGCAGAAGGTGACTGCAGCGCACGGCAAGGTTGAACGGGGGGGCGAGGGCAACGTGACCAGAGGCCAGTGCACGACGCACGTGAGCAGGAGCAGTATACGGCGGCGTGCAGGTTGAGTGCAGCAGCGATGAATGGCACAGCCGGACGATGTAAAAGCCCTATAATTTCATAGTGCAAAGTTCAGATGGGAGATGTAAAAATTTGAATGGGAAAATAAATCAAAATGGCAATTGAAAATCAAACCAATTCAAACTTCAATAGAGGGAATTCAAATATTCAAAACATGCTCCTGTTCAAATCAGGTCAAAATAAAAATTTGAGTTCACTAATAAATTCCAAATATTCCAAATAGCCTCTCTGCAAAGTTTCAACTTTTTTAAGCACAATTGCTATATAATTCAGTGGAAACGTTGAATTCAACTCAAATTCAAATTCAAGTTTGAATTCGAATGAAACTTGGTCAAATCAATGACTTGAGTTCAGGATCAAATTCTCCATATTCAATTTAGCCTTTCCACAAATATTTAGCAATTTTTGGACTGAATTAGGTTGTAGAATTCACTATCCAGTGAAGATAAGGATGAAAGCAGTAGGACCCACCTGTCATGGACTTCTCCTCTGTTTTCCTCTGATTCATCACAGAGCGACACCTCACGGCTTGCAAAATCCACGCAGCTGCCTTTGTGCTTGCTTCATGCCTTGGTTGTGAAGCCAGCTGAGCTGCATGTAAGGGGAGAATTGATCCTTTCACTTGCTCATGGTGCAACACAGCAACAAGCTTTCTCCTCTGTTTTTTCTCTTCCCCTGCAACCATCTCACTTGTCCTCCCTTGAAGCAGCTGTTACTGGCTGATTATCACCTCAGTCCTTGAAGCAAAAAGGTGTGCCAACACCCCTAGATTCTGCTCGCAAAGTTTCAGGTCAGGCCATGACTCCTAGCTTGCTACTTTCAAATTTTATCGAAGCTAGTTCATACCTAGGTCACTAGGTCGTCGATTTAATGTAGTTTCTAGGTGCAACCATTTTCCAATCGATTCATGAATGTTGTTCACCACCTCATGGCGCACATCTCAGTCAAATTTCAGTAGCATACATCAGGGAATTGCTGAGTTCCACAAGATTTCCATCGAGACCCAACCCTCGGCCAATTTATCCACGATTTTGATCCATAATCATGATCTCCTTGTTTCTACGGTTAATTTGATGAAAATCCTGTTCAATTTGGTGCAAAAATGAGTGAAATCGAGCTCACCCTAGGTGCTTCAGCCGCTGGTCGAGCGCCCCTGCTGGAGGTTCAAGACAACCCTGCCAGTGGGGCCCACGGTTAAATGAGTTAAGCCATTTTCTCTGTGCAGGTTCTAGGCCGAACTTAGAAAATCTATATCTCTTTGAATACTTGTCCAAAAATTCCCAAGCAAATTTCGTTGCAACGAGGATGATCTATACTTTCAGGTGGTGCACTAGGATCTGTATGAAAATCCCTAATTGGACTTTAATAATTCTTTGAAGCAAAATGCCATTGGGATTAATTCCTGACTCTCAATGCATTCAAAAATTTCCAAACTTGACCAAATCATTCGAAATAATTCCATTAAGTTCCAGTAAAAGTTTCTGATCCATTTAAGTTGATTTGAATAGCCAAATTGTGTTTAAAATCTCTATGTACCTGAAAATTCCAAAATGACCAGAAATATTTCCAGAATTTTTCCCAAACTTGTAAAATCAATTTCTCCCTGTAGGAAGCTCAGAAAATTATGAAAGAAATTTTCCAAGAACCAGTGAGACCACCTTTACCTTTATAATCCACTATTAGCTATGTTAAAGCTACGGATTTAGTACCAGAGTTCAGAGAAGCCTTTTACTTGTTGGAATTTTAGAGACAACAAGCTTTCCTAAACATCTCCAATTTTTGGTCAATATCTTCCTCATAGGACCTAGTGTCCACTGTAAAAATACCAAAGCCAATTAAAAATCATTTACATACCTGATCAGTATTTAGAAAGTCCTTTATAATGTTTCAATATCACTCATGTACTATATATATTGCATATCATATAGTAACCGAGATCGAAGAGGAGCCGGAGCCCTTGGAGAGCATACAACCAGGAGCTAACTTTGACTTTTACTCTCAGCCAGGCAAGCCCCGGTTTGCATTTAAGTGTTATTTCAATGTATATATTTGTATCACTTATGTCTAGGATGATTTTGTGCATTAGGGCTAAGGTGCTTGTTACTCCACTTGCATGACCCACAAATACCATGGAGTATTGGGTAGGTCTACAGCCCGGCGAGTAGAAAATGCTATGCTTATGTTTTGAGGAATCCAGTACAAGTCGAGCCACAAGATAAGATTTTATCACACGAGATGAATTGGATCAAAAAATGGTATATGAATATGAAATTGAGACCGAGCAGCGGGTAGGATGCAGCGAGACGTGGTGTCACGTACGTAGCCCTGCTTGTGTCGGTTGAGGACCGATCCGTGTGCGGCCCTGCTGGACAAGTTTGAGCTGTACCGGATGCATATTGGCTATATGGAAACCAGGAAACCGATGTAATTGGTTAACCTGGGTGTCGAGGATTACCCTACAATTTTATAGGAGTGGGCTGAGGGTAGCAAGGTGTAAATCCGCCTGGGGACATAGAGATGCTCGGCGCGGGGACCTTAAGCCCGTTACAAAAGGACCGGATTGACATTTGGGTTTCCTTTGAAAGGTTGCTACATGTAGAGTTCCATGTTTAGGTGAGACGGTTAAGTCTTGCTGAGCCTTCGTGCTCACGGTTCCTTGCTTGCTGGTGAGATGTATAAGGGACCGAAGACGAGGCGATGCCCCCGTAGGGGTATACCGCTGAGTGGGAGCCCTGCACGCCGCCGTGAATTTTTGTGTACTACTGGTGTATAGTGTCCGCGAGATGGACGGCTGCACTTTTGCATAGCTAGGCTGAGAGTTTAGCTATGAGTATTATCTCCCACTGTATATTAAGTATTATAATGACTTCCACTGTTTCTATAAATAAAACATTGTATTTTGTCGTATTCTGTTAGTGTGTGCTGTTGGGTGCCACATCACACAGCACCACCCTCTGCGATTCCTGAAATGTGTGGACATGGTCCTCACAGCCGGCGTGGCTTGCTGCGGCCGGAATGTGGCACAGTGCGCGTTGAGCATTACGGACGTGGCGAAGTGAAGGACGCCGACAGACCGTGGGGCAGAGGCAGAAGCAGGGCACAAACAACACATCTGCGCCTGGTTGGCAGTGAGGAAGTGGAAAGATGGACGCGACACCGAGGAAGCGGCGTAACTGCCGATCTTGATGGTGATTGCTTGGGCTCTGAGAGTCGATGGTGAACTTCGACGACCACATAGGCTCGATTGGGGTTCAATGGATAATTGACCAGGTGGACGTCATTTTATGAACTCGAGCGCGTGCAGTAGCCAAAAGCCATAGAAGTACCTAGTTTGGCTAAAAAGTCGTTGTATCGTATGGGAAGCTATAGCCGTGTTCAACTGGCAAGGGTGGCAGTGAGGTTGGAGCATTTTTCTTGATGGGTGGAGTCACCAAGATAAGGCGTGAGCTTCCCGATGAAGACGTTGCACAGCCAACAGTGGTGGCAAGGTTGCTCTATTCTTTGAAGACCACACATCAAACACCTGGCGCGCTTCGGGGCCGGGAAGTTCATGCCCTCTCAATGGTGGCGCTACAGGTAGGTATGTGGTAGTGGAAGATGCCCAACCCTGGTGCTCGTGGATGATGCAAGGGACGCGTAGCGCGGATGGCAGTGGCGATTAGCGAAACAAAGCTGCAAGGTCAAGGCTTGGGCGCAACTGGCCTTGGCAGTAGAGGCTCACATGTAGGGGCGACGTTGTCGAGGGGGCTCCTTGGTGAGGACAAGGAGCAAATGACACCAGGGATGTGAGAGGCGCGGCGACATGGTGGAGCACGAGTGAGGAACCTGCCGGGGAAGGAGGGATAAGAGGAGGAGTACCTAGACGGCAGTGAATGTGTGCTCGGACGGCATCTTGGAGAGGGGGCACGGCGGCTAGCACTGATGCTCATGCAACGCCGCAACATCAAGCGTGCATGACAGGAGATGGATGAGGTGACAAGGAGGCCGATGGCGGAGTGGAGCACTGCAAGGGCGCGATGTGCGCGGCGCCGTGGGGGCTTGAAGATGCGGCGCCGAGCTGGGGCGCTGTGGCAGTCGCCCACAGGCAGCGGGGTCGCGCAAAGGAGGCGTGGCGCTAGGCGCGCGCGGTGCGACGAGGAGGTGGCATGACAGGGGGGAGCTTGGTGCGGAAGAACCATGGGGTGCGGCCATGAGCGGAGGAGAATGAAGCACGTAGAGCAAAATAGAGCTTTGTGTATGTGGAGATAAGACTGACATGTGGGTCCCACTTACCCCTTCACTTCTTATCTTCACTAAAAAAGAAAAATAATTACTAATTGAGCTCTAGATAATAATTTGAATTAATCAATTAAAAGCTATTTGAGGAGTTAATATATGATTTCAATAGCACACTTAATTTAATTATTAACAACACTTAGCTTACTCAAATATTACATTTAAATTTATTTTATTTATAATTAATATTCTCGACCTGGGGTTTGGCATTTGGCTTGAACACCATTGATTTTTGAGCAGACAAAGCTTCAGCGCGCGGCGAGCTGTGACGTGGACTTGGCAAGGAAGAAGCGCTGCTATGAAGGGCGGAAGGGAAAGCATGCATTGTTCAAAGATAAGGAAGACGTGTCATGGTGCGTCACCGGCGCTCGATAAGTACAAGCATAAGAGGAAACAAAAATTCGATTGATGAGAGCTGACCGGTGGGCCACTCGATAAGTGGGCCCCACCCATGATATTATTTTCACTGGTCCAAACAAAGGAGTAGGATAAAAGTTCTCAAAGATACTGCAGATCATCAATGTAGCTGGAAACTCCATGATGTTGCCCAAGTCGATGTTGGAACTTGAGTTTGAATTAACATTCGAATTGTTAATCTTTTATGTGGAATATTCCAATTAAGGCTTCAAGTTTTAGCAAGTTCATATTTTTAGTGAACATTGGTTAACTCACATGGTACATGTGAGTTTGGATTTCCATGTGCACTTTTAAATAATTTTATGTTCGCATTTTCTTGTTTTTGCTCTACTCAATTGCGGGCTTTTACAATCCTTTCCCCTTAAAGGAATCTAGTCTCAAGATTATATGGAAATGAGAAAGTTAGGATGAGTTGTTGACTCCATCGTTCCATGTGATTGCAAGAAAGACACTCTTCGTCTTCTTCTACAGGTTCTTGAAGTTGTGGCTAGTCCAGCTTAAGCTGTAAACCACATCGTCTAGCTTTGGTGGCTTGCATCATAGTACCGCAACTCAGATTCAAATGTTCGGCATCACTGAGATCACCCCATAAAGTTTGAGTCTTATCAAATTATGTTGATGTAACTAGGTTGTGTGGAGATCATCTTTTTTCTGTCAAAATGAAGTAATCTTCTTCATAGTAGGAACACTAATGGTTCTATGATATTGGGCATCTTCAACTCGTGACGTTCTTCTCATGAAGGCCTTACTGCCCTAGTCTTGTATTCTGAGAATCAATACTTGTTATTCAACTCTCTAGAGTATATTGATGACCTCTATACCAGTTGCTTTCAACTTTAGCTTTGTGTACTGTGTCCTTTAAGCTGGGTGTAGTATTACTCAATACAAAATAAAGGCATTTTGCAAGATTAAACAATGAATCATTAATCTTGTCTGGATTGGTTTTCGCAAACAGGTAGTCAATAATCGGACTACATTACCGTGAGATAAGATTAGTAAAGATGTCATCTCTCTTATGTGGTCAAAACGGCAAAGATACAATGTGTATGACAACCACAAGGTTCCCGACATATCAATGTCACCATTCACTATGAATCAAGGAGTTTTGCAAGCTCAACATAAATGAAAATCTTGCAAACAGGGAAGATCAAGGTGTATTGGGAATGATCAACTCACAAGAAATTGTGATCTTATTAAACTAGTCAATGAATGAAATGCTTTGTACTCGTCATAAGAGAATTCAAGGTTTTGTTTCTATTATGTTGTCATAATACAAAGATGTCTAATACATGGCATATAAAAGGTTGTTGGACAAAGCAAAGTTACCATGCATTACCCGTCAATGGGTTCTCAAAGAATGATCTCGCGAATAGAAAGAATACAAGGTCCTCGCTGGGTTGAGAAGTCATAAGGAGACTCCTCGCAAACTAAGAACAACCATCTTTCAGCAATCAAGGTGATTGAGCCTTAACAAGTCGAGGATAATGACTCAACCATGTTTTGGTCACAAGGTGCATCTAGAGGTTGATCAATTGATAAAGAACATCACGAATCAAGAGTATGAGTGTTTACACAACCACGACCATTGAACCCACAAAAATAAAGGATGAGGGTTCAACTCATAGTTGTACTACAAAGAGGATTGAGTAATCGGTTTCCCTGGTATTGCTCAATGAAGGCAAATAACCTAGAACGTTAATCACAAGAGTTGGAAACAATCAAAACTATCATACATCACTTATGTACTTGAATGGAGATACATATTCTTGCTTGAAGTTAATTAAGACTCATGTATCATGATGCATTACAAATCGAATGATGCTATGCAGACACAATGCAATCCCGGGAAAACTATGCATAAGGTATGATGCATTCATCTTTGTGGTTGGAGCAAAAGTATGTATAATGGTTCAAACACGATAAGCACTATCTCAAGTTCACAATGTTTGAATCAACTTGCTCATGAGAAGTGTTGGACAAGGAACATCCTTCTCATAGGTTGATCAAGATAGAAGGATTCAAGTCTGACCATGGAAACAAGGAGTGGTGAGCAATATACTACACAATCTTAACCTTCGTAACTTGTACACATTCTAACCAGTATATCCACTTGTCTCCCTAAGTCCTTGTCGTATCTGCTGAGTCAAAGACTCATCTTTGCTCGAGAAGTCCACTAACTAGGTTACCTTGATGACTTGGTATGATTCAGTGTGGGTTCAAAGTTACTAGATTTCACGTAGTGGTGTTTCGCTTAATATTCTCTTCGATCATGTAGTGATGATTGGCATCTTCCATGATAACGCTGATGGAGTTGAGGATGCACTCCGTCTATGAGGTGCTAACCACGTGCTTGAGGTTGGTTTCTCTTGAAGCTGTCGCTCCACTTGATCACTTAAGTTACTTGGATGCACACCTTCCCCAATAAAGTTTCGAACTAAGAGTTCGAAAAGTTTTACATCAACTAAACCTTACGGGGAGGTGATGTGCAACTACCGAAAGTGCAACCACTACTTTAGACATCTGCATGCGTGATTATCCAAAGTCACTTGAGAAAGAATAACTACTCTGTGCGGATTGTTACCCAAAATCTTGCATCCTTAACATCAATGGAGAAGGTATAACTCTATACAAGTTATGTCGTATCTAGAGCAACTTTACAATAGCGAGTTCCAAAATAATGGACTCCATAGATGGAAGGTCATTATCACTATGGTCGATGATCCCGAGATGGCATACGCTTTACCATCCACATACTCTCATTACCGCAATGAGACACAACATGGACGTTGATTGGCATGGCATTCCAAATGTGTTAAATACTCAAATTCAACTCGCCATGTTGAACAACAGCTGCAGGACCTGAGAATCACACAAAGAAAATTGAAACAAAACTGATCGAATTTTGAAATTCAGACCACTGTCCACGTTCTGGTACAGCTGACCACCATGGAAAAAATCAATTTTTTTAGACGATTTAGATGCGAAATCTGGATTGGGTTTGCACTACAAAGTTGTAGTACACTCAATGGTATTTCCAGAATGTATTTATTTTCCATCAAAGCATTCATTGTTTAGGAGATATGGCTTTTGCAAATTGACAGTTTTTCATGGAAATTTGGACAGCACCTCCTTTGTTTATGGCTGATCTTGTCCACATTCCCAGATATATAAACATCAAAATTTGCAGAATTCATACAGTACAACAATGTTATATACATACTCATGATTCTATAAATGTAAAACCCAAAGAAATTAGATGATTCTTCTCGAGGGTATGGTCAAAAGAGTAACTGACTATAAATCTGTCGAGATTCTGTGCTGTAAAGACACCTTCGACAATTCTTCGATTTAATCCCTGTTATTGCGAGTTTTAGCCTCAGTGTATAATATAAACTTGTTAGAGGATTCCTTAATATTTCCATACATGTATATATATTCCTATGTTGCTGTCCAAATTTAGGACTTATGTCTGTTCAAAGTTCACAATTTTCCTGGCTGGTTCAGGTGGCACATATACTCTTGTTCCAGTTTTTAACTCAAGTTTGTAATTTCCTATGAAGAGATATTGCAAAAATACAGCTGCTGGTTCACACAGTTTCAGAACAGCAGCATTTGTGATTATGGTGCACTTTCATCATCTTAGAAAGGTCTTTTGGCTTGGAGGTCAATAGAAAACTTATAGAAGACTTTTCAAGATTTCCAAAAAGTATTCATTTGCCTCCATATCCTTTCTGATTGAAAAGATATGGAATTTTGTAATGCGACATTGCTACCAGAATTCTACGAAAATTCTGACCGGACTGATTTGTTTAGGACTGATTTTATCACTGATTTTCAGATAGATAAACTTCAACATTTGAGAGAAAGTTGCATTACAAACTTTTTCACATGTCGCACGCTTTCCGGGAAATTATCATATGAATTCATATGAGGCTTCAATAAAGAGTTATGGTCAAAAGAGTAATGGTTTCAGAAGCTGTTTTCAGATTCTGTCCAGCCTCGACAGAGTTTAGAAATCTTAACTTCAGGATGGTTTAGAGAAGGATTCTGATATGGAGATGAATAGAGAACTTTTAGAATATTTCCTCATCTTTCTAACCGCGTAAAGTACACCTCTATTGGATTAACAATATAGGAGATATGGCTTTTCAAATTCAGGTCAAATTCTGCTCGAAAACAGAACTCATCGATTTTGAACTACATGAGTTGGAAACAAACTTAAATTCTGAAACCTATTTAAAATTAGAGCTCGATAACTAGAATTTTCTTTACATCTTGATCTCTGTCGTAGCTCTGAATTGGAACTGGTAGAGGACTTGGCGACCTTCCCATACATATAGCATACCCTATCTTTATTGCTATCTAACCAAGATTGCACCCCGCGAAGTTGAGCTAACTTCTGCTAGAAACAAAGAAACTTGGTTCTATACCTTCCTCTAGCCGATAACCAATGACACAAGTCCAAACATACCAGCAACTGATAGTCGGACTTCAAACACAATGCATCCATTCCGTCGTGGGGGATGGTCAAGTAGCAAATGTGATACTGACAGTACTACGTGCCTCACCAAAATAAAAATTCTAACCGGTATATACGGATACGTCTATAGGTGGCCTTAGTATTGATCACTCGCAAACGTGTTCTACACGGGTTGCTACTGTAGTTAGTGTACCTGCAGAAGACAAACAATCCCAATTCACTCAACCACGCCTCAAGGGCGGCCAATGGGAAGCACGACAAGCAATCACAATAATGTAGTTGAAAGTAAATGCATACGACTCTGGTGTGAGTTGCCCTCGAGTGAAGTCATGTCTCGAGGCACATGGCTGTACTACGTCTGTACAACAAAGACTCCCACGCGAACTGACTTATACACGCTCGGGCATACGTATTTCGCATGCTCCCGTAGAACATGGATAGTTCTAGAGAAGCATATGTAGGATCGAAGAGCACGTGAAAAACTACCAGAGGGCGGCGAATGGAGATTTAAAATTTTTTCAGCGGAAGCAATGAAAACCCCTCTGCAGAAAAATGATTTGTTAAGGAAATCGTGTGTGAGACTAATCTAAACGTGTTTCACTGTGACAAAAGTGACAGATATCAGAGAGAATCAAGTCACGAAGACAACACAACAAGAATCATTCAAATCCGTTGAGAGAAACTCATGTTATGATCGAAATATCGAACAAAGGTCAATCTGTTCCATCGAGTAAAAAACAGATCTGCAATACTGCAAAGACACTCGTGTAGATCAAAAACCGCTAATCCAATGACCGTGAAATTTTGATAGATGATAGATAATCAAGTTGTGAAGACAACTCAAAAAAGAATCACGTCAACTGGATCTGTAAAACTCGAGTTATGATAACACCACCAAAGAAAGGTAGTGCTGTGCAGAAAACTCGACGAGAAAAACTTGTATAGAACAAGTCGGCCGAACAAGGCACAAAATTTCCTTTAAACTATGATCTTTATTCAATATAACACAAGAGGAACAGCCCCAAAGTCGTCTACCATGATTTCTGGCCTCCCTTGCTTATATAACCAGCCCGAAGGCCAACTCAACTCAAATGAGGACTCTAATCCTACTCAAATCACGAATCAAAACTTTCCATAACCCGTCAAGATCTTCCTACTCGCAGATAGAAACAATCTTGAGACTTCCTAACAAACCAGGAACACATCCTGTATTACTAAACAGATTGACTTTCGTGCGACACACGAAAACTACCATAACAAACTCAATACTTTCCATATTGAGCCATAACTTACTCAGCCAGCAGCCGAAGTCAAAATGCAATACGATCTGATCCTTCAGATCTTCCTTCCATAACCCGTCTTCAGAACCATGTTTCCATGTCATGCACCGCATGCATACGTGCGAACACCTTCAACGTCCAGTAATCTTCATATGCACTTCCCTTGATTCAATCATCCTGCGCGACCTCCTCACCCTCTCAACCACAATTCCTCCTGAATTTGGTTGTTGGAACCTCATCTCCTCCCTGAGACTAGTCCAAAGGATCCTGTCACCAGCCATGACTTGAACTCACGCAACACCTGCACATGAACAAACAACCAATTCCTACGAGCACAAGTCCTCGACTTGACTCTCGTTAGTTCTGAAACTACAACATCTTACGTGAGCACCTCACATAAGCATGTTGCAAACCATAGCATAATGATATAAACTATATCAACCAAAACGCACCAAAAACATAGCAAATGAATACTAAGGAATCTTTCCAACAATGTAAAGAAAGTTCAAAACATTTCATATTAAAAGCAGGAACAATGCGATCAAGCTCCGAATCTTGCCAAAGCTAACCAGAGCTTGAGCCGGAGCTTACCAAAGCTAGTACAACCTATCGCCAGAGCTTACCAAAGCTAGTACAACCTAGCGCCGAAACATACCAAAGCAGGTACAAGCTAGCGTCGGAGCTTACAAAAGCTAGTAAAACCTAGCACCGGAGCTTACCAATGACATGTCGGAGCTATCAAAGACATGTCGGAGCTAAAGACATGGCTCACTGGAGCTACCCAAAAACATGTTGGACCTTGACAAAACATGTTGGACCTATTGTCGGACCTTGCAGAAGCTCGGAGCTAGAGTCGGAGCTTGCTAAAAAGGGTGTTTTGGCAAAATTTTAGAACTTATATCATCAAAGCCAGTGTATTCAGTACAAACCAATGTATTCAGCACACATAGGTCTCACAGCATACTATCGGGTTATCAACCACCCGACAGGGGTTCCCACTAATTTTGAAGCACGCTGGGGTACCGCGTTTCATATGTTTTCAGAAACATGGAGAATTTCAGAGGCTCATATTAACTTTTTGTGCTAAGCAACATAAACAATCAGATACCACATCTCGTATGGAAGAGCCTACTGAGATTGATCTGCTCTCGGTGGTGTACCTTGCCTCTGACCTGACATCAGAGCGTCGTTACAGAAATAGTAACAAGTATGTTAGCTTACCACCTTTATATATAATAGTAGTAATACTCCTTATATGGGCATAGAGCTAACTCCTCACTCATATACTCCTAAGTTTTTTAAAATATGCTCATTTTAGGCACACTATTCCCAACGATGCTTTGATACCATGCTGTGAAAACCGGGGTCCCGACATCAAAGGATCTCATCGGGTGGTGTCGTGCGATGCAACACCTAACACTATACATGAAAAGAACCAGAATAGAATACAATCCAAGTCTTTTATTAATAAACACAAAGGAAGTTTTTACAATACTAAATGGAGGAATGAGTGTATACATCATAGCTACGCTCTCAGCACTAGCTATGCAAAAGAAAAGTCATCCATGCCCTTAGGACGCTTCGCACTAGCAGCACTCACTCTCCTTATCATGGCGGCGTGCAGAGCTCCCACTCATCCGTCAACCTTGAGGAGGGTGAGGCGTCATCATCAGGCACTTCATCAACGGTATAACCTGCAAAAGCTCGTTAACTGCAAACGTTAGCATAAGGCTCAACAAGACTAACCCATCTCACTAGACATATGCAAGGTAAAAACTAAACATAGGTAGGAAATAGTATATGTAGACTCGCCTACAAGTGGATTCTTATAGTCATTTTTATGTAGCAAATGGCATTCTTCAGGCACAGCACATCATAGACTCCACAATCAAATAAGAAATGCTTTGCAGATGATTTGACATGCCCAAAGCACATAATGCTATTACAGGTTAAGTGTTTGGAAACTGTAAACTTTAATGGTGCTATCTCTTAGCCACACAAGGTTGCAATACAATATTTTAGTCATTGCAGCAATTTATAATGTTTTAACTACTGTGGATTACTATGTCACGACACAGTGAACAAGCGGTACTCTAATAACTGCGAGGGACGATGATTGCAATCAGTAGACACCCGGATAACATGTCACGCACACCCGTGCGTAAGAAGCGTGCGGTGCTCCTCATGACATCATACGCAGCAGCATTTCACAAGAAACTCAAATGCCGAATCTGTCCCGCCATTGCATGCGTAAGGTCCTCGCACGGAGCGTGTCTGTGCCCGCCTGCAGATTTACACCTTGCTACCCTCAACCCACCTCTATCGACAGTGGAGTATGCCTCGACACCCAAGTTATGAAGTTACATCAGTTTCCCAGGTTCCATATGCCCAGTATGCATCCAATACAGTTCAAACTTGCTCAGCGGGGCCGCACACCGATCGGTCCTCAATCGACACAGGCAGCCTATGCATGTGAGACCACGTCTCGCTGCTTCCTACACCATTGCCCGGTCTCATATTAATACCCATATGCCATTCTCAACATAAACAATTCCCGTGTGACGGTGTAACTATCTTGTGAGTAGATTCCAACTACTCAACTTCTCACAGATTCCATATAACATTAGCATGACAATTCTACACGTCGAGCTATACAGCTACCCAAATACTCCATGGGATTGAGGGTCATGTATTTGGAGTATCAACACACCGTAGACATAGTTCAATTCAAATTATAGACTTAGTAGTGATACAAATGAAAACTTTGCAAAATCTCTTAAATGCAAACTGGGGCTTCCCATGGTTTGTGACTAGGCAAATGTTAATAGTTAGGCTTGAGCTTCCTCCGAAGAATTCACCATGAAACTTCAAGATGGACTTCATCAATCCTGTCCATGACGTTTCCTATTGACATGATTATGCATATAAGAGAATAATATAATGTACTAATAGACTCAATGAGGTTGTATAAACTTTAAGAAGCAGAAGCTTGACTAGGAGGAACAGGTATACCTTTGTTGTGTTAAGAAAAAGAGGACAAGGCAAGGTGGTCATAGTAGTGTGGAGGTATGAATTGAAAATTGCAATGTAAGCACACATTGCAACTGATCACCTAACACTTGGAGCTATGCCACTCAAGAGTGATGAGATTGAATGGGGAATAAATGTTGGACTACGTGGTGTATGAATGACCACGAGATGCAGGCGGAGCATCAAAATATTAATGTATGAGTGGAACAATAATGAAGGAGGCTGCAACTTAGAAGTCTACCAATGAAGTTGCACAAACTTGAGAAAGGATAAAGCTCTAGTTAGAAACGAGAGGTACTGTATAGGGTACAGTAATATGATGAATCAAAGTGGACCCCTAAAGATACTAGGGAGTGAAGTGAGATCACCATTGCTTGGACTTAAGAAGTCATCGCAAGCACTGATAACACTGTCATGAGTATCATGAACAATGTTTAAACCACCATTAGGTAGACTAGTCTCTACGGCAAGCTTCACAAGCATCGTTTAGGCTCTTACATGACACAGTTGTAGTGTCCCTTGTTAGCTTTTCCAGTTGAGCTCGGTGAGCTCCTGTTACGTAAAAATATGCGAGCAGAAGGTGACCGCAGCGCACGACAAGGTTGAACGGGGAGCAGAGGCTAGTGCACGGTGCACGCGAGCAGGAGCAGTACACGACAGCATGCAGGTTGAGTGCAGCAGCGATGAATGGCACATGCGGATGACGTGGCTTGCTGCGGCCAGAGCGTGGCGCGTTGCGCATTACCGACGTGGTGAAGTGAAGGATGCTGACCGACCGAGGGACAGAGGAAGCAACAGGGCACAAACAACAAATCAGCGCCTTGCCGGTGGTGAGGAAGCAGAAAGATGGACGCAACACCAATGAAGTGGCGCAACTGCGGATCTCGATGGTGATGGCTTGGGCTTCGAGAGTCAATGGTGAACTTAGATGACCACATAGGATCGATTGGAGTTCAATGGATAATTGACCAGGTGGAACATCGTTTGATGAACTCGAGGGAGTACAATAACAAAAAGCTATAGCAGTACCCAACTTGGCTCAAAACGCGTTGTATCGTATTGGCAGCTACCGCCGTGTTCAACTGGCAAGGGTGGCACTGAGGTTGGAGCCATTTGTTTGATGGGTGGAGTCACCGAGATAAGGCGTGAGCTTGCTAATGCAGATGTTGCACAGCGAACAGTGGCGGCAAGGTTCCTCTATGCTTTGGAGACCACAAGTCGAACACCATGCGGGCGTCGGGGACGGGATGTTCATGCCCTCTGAATGGTGGTGCTGCAGGTAGGTACGTAGTAGTGGAAGATGCCCAACCCTAGTTCTCGTGGAGGATGCAAGGGGCGTGTAGCGCGGATGGCGGTGGCGATCAAAGGAACAAAGCTGCAAGGTCAAGGCTTGGGCGCAGCTGGCCTACGCAGCAGAGGCGGGCGCGTAGGGGCGGCATTGTCGAGGGGGATCCTCGATGATAACGGGGACCACAAGACGCAAGGGAGGCGAGAAAGCGTGGTGATGGGATTGAGCGCAAGTGAGGAACCTGCTGGGGAAGGAGGGAGCAGAGGAGGAGTACCTGGACGGCGGCGGATGCATGCTCGGTTGGCATCCTCGAGAGGGGGCACGGCGGCCGGCGCTAACACTCATGCAACGGCGCAATGTCGAGCGCGCACGACACGAGATGGCCGGGGTGACCAGGAGGTCGGCGCTGGAGTGGAGCGCCGCTAGGGAGTGATGCACGGGGCACCGTCGGGGCTTGAAGAGGCGACAGTGAGCTGGGGCGCCACGCCAGTCACGCGCAGGCAGCAGGGTCACGCCAAGGAGGCGCCGCAAGGGGGAGCTTAAAAGGGAAGAAACATGGGTTGCGACCGTGAGCGGTGGAGAATGAAGCACGTAGAGCAAAACAAGGCTCTATGTATGTGGATATAAGACTGACATGTGGGTCCGACCTACCCCTTTCCTTCTTATCCTCACTCAAAAAATCAAAATAATTAGTAATTGAGCTCTAGACATTAATTTGAATTAATCAATTAAAAGCTTATTGAGGAGTTAATATATGATTTCATTAGCACACTTAATTTAATTTTTTAACAACCCTTGGCTAATTCAAATCTTACATTTAAATTTATTTGATTTATAATTAATATTCTCCCCCCGGGGTTTCGCATTTGGCTTGAACACCATTGATTTTTGAGCGGACGAGGCGTCAGGGCGCGGTGAGCGGTGACGTCGACTTGGAAGGGAAAAAGCGCTGCTAAGAAGGGTGGAAGGGAAAGTGCGCGGTGTTCAGAGATAAGGGCGACGTGTCATGGTGCATCGCCAGTGCTCAATAAGTACAAGCAGAAGAGGAAACCGAATGTCGTTTCATGAGAGCTGACTCGTGGGCCACCCGATAAGCTGGCCCCACCTATGATATTATTTTCACTGGTGCAAACAAAATAGTAGGATGAAAGTTCTCTAAGATACTGTGGATCGTCAATGAAACTATGAACTTCATGATGTTGCTCAAGTCGATGTTGGAACTTGAGTTTGAATTAACAATCGAATTGTTAATCTTTTATGTGGTATATTCCAATTAGGGCTTTAAGTTCATATTTTAAGTGAACATTGGTTAACTCACATGGTACATGTGAGTTTGGATTTCCATGTCCACTTTTAAAAAATTTGAAGTTCGCATTTTCGAGTTCTTGCTCTACTCATTTGCGGGCTTTTACAAGAATTTAAAAAGAAATGCCCCAACTGTATGCATTACGGTATATGTAACTAAACAACTCCTTTATTAATACTATAAGCCCTATTAGAGGATGTGGACAAGGATCCCACGACACTCTACTATGTGCGGATGTGGACAAAATGCTAGACGTCCCACAACTCGCACCAAGCACACAAGCACAAGCACACACCAAGAATATTCAGCACAACACAATAAAATATGATTAATACAATCTAAACCCTTTTCTAACTTCTAGACAGGAGACCTAGACTTAATTATGTTAGACGTGGCTATCCAGCTGGCCGTGAGGCAGTGAAGGCGACGGCACCGGCGAGGCATAATTGGGTGCGCGCTAGGGTGAGTTGGCCATCCATGTAGGCGCTGGATAGGTAGCTATACTTTTGATCTCCATGGTAGTACGAACTTCCTCTTGCTTCTCCATGATGAACAACTTCTTATAGACGTAACAGATCTCTTCCATGGCATTAGCATAGCCTTTTTCCATGTTCATCAACACTTCCTGAGATCTGTCAATGGCACAAGAACTGATTTGAGCTCCATCTTGCGGTCTTAAGACTCCCCTTGTTCCCTTTTTTCTTTGCAGGTGCAGCGCAAAGCTAGTACCTCCAACCTGCTCCCGATAGATGTGGCACAATCTAGTACGTGCATCCCAAGCGACATCATCAATAGCTTGCTCCCTGGTG
This sequence comes from Tuctoria greenei, assembly GCA_036927565.1. NCBI lineage: Eukaryota > Viridiplantae > Streptophyta > Magnoliopsida > Poales > Poaceae > Tuctoria > Tuctoria greenei. The sequence continues at coordinate 50,594 of JAYESD010000112.1, read as the reverse complement.
CTTCTCCATGTGGATGCAAAGTGTCAGGTGACAACCTCATCTTTGGCAAGAACAGTAACTTGAGCCCTCCATTCTTCACGTCCATGATGAGGAATCCTGTTGACATTATATTTTGGATGCATCTTGAATAAACCAAGAATTTCCTTGAATTGCTTGGCCGCAGATCCTCCATTAGTGCCGTCGGAACAGAATTCTTGGGCATCACGGTAAACTATGCATTTGTCCTCCTTTCTGGCTTTACTAGGCTGTCATGCATTCATTTGGGCTTTGGGTACTTCATCTTGTGCAGCGGGTTCATCCTCTTCTTGTGTTTCATCTTCATTCCCCTCATATGCTTCACCTTCCTCTTACTCACTACCATAGATTTCCACCATCTTCGGATCTTCCTCTTCCTCATCATCATCATAGGAGTCCAACATTTCAGGATCTTCCTCTGTCATGTTGGAGTGTTCATGCTCATCTTCCTTTGCGGGGGAACTCACTTCTTCCTCCTCTTGGGTTGGTTTAATTTGCGGCTTCTTGCAAGACCTGAGCTTGGTTCCAAGGGGTGGCAAACAAACTCTCTTGCGGGCTATGATTTTGGTATGAGCCATCTACAAGAAAACATGAGAAAAATAGAGGAAAACACAAATATCAGTTCTGAAATTGCAAAAGCCATAAATCAAGATGAGACGATGTGCATTTGCTCAAAAAAATGGAAAAATAGCAAAAATTGCAGCAGCGGCAAAAAAACACATTTTTCCACATTATATAGCTAGTGGAAGGCAAAATAGTGTAAAACAGGCTAATTTTGAATGGGAAAGAAGTCCTAAGTGATTTGTAGTGTCCATTCTACCTGGGCATGCGTCCTACGGTCAAACAAGGCTCTGATACCAATTTGTGACACCTGGTTCCGAAAATGAACCAAGCGTAATGTATATGTGTGCCAAGGATGATTAACACACATACACAAGTGATTCACAAACGATAAACATATTATAATCATGTCTAGAATAATAATACTAATAATAGTAGCTTATTACGAACCAAATAGTCTGGAATACAACACTAACAACTGCAGCAGAAAACACTAAACACTAGTGACTCCAAGCTCCACGGGCAAGATTCACGTTAACATGCGCGCCTAGTACTCCTCAAAAACCACCTGGTACTCCACATTGTCGCCTGCGTCTGAATTTGTTGGGGGAATAGCAAGGGTGAGCACATGTTGTACTCAGCAAGTATGGTAAAGTATGACATGTAGCTTAAACAAGGAATGATAATAAAATGCCTAAATGCATATGATTACATTCAAAACAATTGAAAATGCAATTATATTATCATTAAGTGTGGTTTTTGCCAAAATAACCCAAATAACATCAATTTCAACTTAAATAACCAATACCAGTAATAATCATCCATAACCATCTTAGAATATCTCATATGTCTCATTGTCATTAATTTCATATACCAAAGCCAATTAATAAACCAATACCAATTCCCAATTCAACTTCAGCCATTAAACCATATTCAGAGTCCATAACACTAATCATTTGAGGGTCCAGGTTGCTCATAACCGGGACCACAACTATCATGATAGTTTTAAACACACTCTGCAAAGATTGTACCACTTTACCCACAAGTTCTTGATTTCATCACCTTTCAATGACTATGGAATCTCAATTATGTCGTCTCACACTTCCTTAGGTGTGTGACCAAGAGATCAGAAAATAGCCTTTTCAAAGTGATTACTAGCATATTTAAACCCCACCGGGGTTTCATCAGTGGTGATGTCTCCAACTGAGCACCTCCAACCAAGGGCCCTCTCTTGAGCCATTCGGATCCCAGTGTAGTCCCATCAATCTCTACAAACCCATCTGACTACCCCTTCCCCGAGCATTCTTAATGGTCCAAATAGTACTGGCAAAACACTAATTAGTCAACTAAGCCACACCAATGATTGGCCCTGTGGTGGCATTGTAAATCCTGGATGGTCGGTCTATGAACCGGTCCTTAGATCTAAAGTAAGCAAACCACCAAAACAGACCAACCCATTCCACATAACTAGCTTGCTTAGATCCCTAGACACCATGTTGCTAAAGGGTCATTAATATATTTATCACCATTCATGTGTTCAATAGTTCGTAATTAAGGAATATGATTGTTTCCAAAACCCAATTGAGTATAGCGATGCAAAAGTGCAAAATACCTTTCGCGACTCTCTACATTGTGTTCAAGTGACAAAGGTGGTCATACAAGACTAGTCAACTACTACAATTGGGTTTTCCCATCAATTGACACAAGCATGCAATTTTGTACACAAAACATTTAAAACCCGGATCAAAATGATTAAGGACACTTGCCTTGCTCTTGAGCTTGGTTTGGATCAACGGATTCAAAGTTATGGTTTTGCAGATCCTTAAAAGCACTCTCTACAGCAAGACCTTCTATTCCACGCGATAAACATGCAAAACAAACATTACAATCAATCAATACTCATATATTACTCTATATGCCAAGATATGCATGATTAATGCAGTTGTGGTGTAAAACTTGTTAATGAGTTGCTACTAATGTTTTCTAAATAGTTTTGATAGTTTATGACAAGTATGAAGAAGTTTGGAATTTATTTGAGTCAATTTGGATTCGAAACAACAGTTAACAGATTCAGACACCGAACAAGTCTGGTATAGGGGTCGAACTAGTCCGCCAGATACAAAACTGCAGAGTTAGGGTTTTCTGATCAGTGGGAAATGTCACATGTAAAAGTGGATGTAGAGGGTGTACCGTGTATCTAGAGATCCAAAGGTTGAGGATTGGATGTGAGACTTGAATCTTGACGATTAGGGCTTCATGGAGTTGAGTTGATGAAGATTTGATGATGAAGAACATCAATTGTCGAAAAGTTGATGAAGATCAATCTTGTTTGCTCCTTGTTCATTTTCTCCTTCTTCTCATTGCTACTAGACTCCTTGACGTCGGCACAGGATCAAAGGAGGCAACAAGTGTTTTTCTCAAAGGTTGGAGAGGTGAGGGTATTAGGTTGTTTATATAAGGGTTGAGAGGTAGGATTTTGGGGTGAGTTCCAAGTGGTATTCGGTGGGGGACGAGTAGGATCCGAGGTGGGGTCCACTTGGTCTCCTCTGGGGAGGGGCCCGAAGTTCTTGGGCCCAATAAAGGCAATTACCCAATAACCAACTATGGAAGCATAATAGAATCCGAGTTGAATTCAGTATGCCGGACTAGTCCGCAATAGGGAACCGGACAAGTTCGTTATGGAACAGAGACATTTTCAGACAAGTCCCGTTTGGATGGTCGGACAAGTCCATTTGGCTACAGAAGGGTTTTTGGACAAGTCAAGTATGTATAGCCGGACAAGTCCAGGGTTGTAGAATACAAGGCTTCTAGATTGAAAACTAGACCAGATCGGACTAGTCCATTCGAAATCAGACAAGTCTGGGAAAACATCAGAAGCTAAATCGGACTAGTCTGTGTAGTGTGTCAAACAAGACCATAGTCCTAAAGAAACTGAATTTCTTAAACATAAAGGGGATACTGTACTAGTCTCGGTTTTGGGCCGGAGAAGTCCCCTCCCTGACAGACTTAAATTTCTGATTGGGTCTAAATTCATTTTAAATCTTGTTCCTTTTAAAGTTGTATGAGGATGTTTGTAATGCATTGTGCATGAAAATGAGAGTGTTACAGTTATGTGGAATGGGTTGGAAGGATTACGTGGTTTGCTTGCATTAGACCTAATGAACGGTTCGTGGAGCGACCACCCAGGATTTACAGTGCCACCACAAGGCCAAGTATGGGTGCGGCTTAGCTGATTAATAAGGTGCATTGCCATCATTGTTCGGATCATATGGAAATCTCGGGGAATGGGAGTCGATTGGGTTTGCAATAGTGGCAGGACTGCCCTGGGTTCTGAACGGCACAAGAGGGGTATAAAATCCTGTATTTTCCTTAATATGAAGTTCAGTTACCAGTTTGTTCTCAACCATAGTGAAGATCAAATACGGTTGTACACATTAACTTGATATCATCAAGAATCTTTCTTTCCCTCATATTTAAATTTTATGAACATAAGGGATGGATTTCAACAATGACCCTAGGATAATTCAAGTGGCCTTTCTACAAATTTTGGAATTTATTGAGTGGAAATTTGATAGGGCAAATCAATATGCAGTACTAAATATATTCAATTTAATTCAAAACTTGAATATAACCACTGTACATATAGGGCCTGTCAAAATTATTCAAATCTGAGGCTATACATTTTTCCATGGCCTCAAAATATTCCAAATAGCCTTCCTGCAAAGTTTCAAGATTTTTTAATTTCATTTGCTATTTTATTTGAGACGCTTAGCAAATTCTAGTCAAATTCAAATTTGAATTTGAAATTTAACTGAAACTTGTCCAAATTCGAAATCCAATTTCAGAATCTGAACCTATACAATTGATTTGTCCTCTCCACAAAAATCTAGAATTTTTGGACAGTTCTAGGTAGGAGAATTGAAGTTACAGGGGGGATTAGGATGAAAGGGGCAGTGGGGCCCACCGGCTAGTGAAACACAGCCATGAGTGCTCGGTTTCACGGTTGTCCCCGCCGATCGATGCCGGGAGGGCACGCCACCGCAACAGGGACATGTAGCGGCAAGCAGCTGCGTGGCTAGATGACTCCTCCACCTTTTTAAGGGCCTGGGGCGCCTCACCGACGACTACACCACCCTCTGTTGCGCAAAAACCGATTCCCGTTGCCATTGCCGCCGCTTTCTCTTCCCCACCAGTGAGCGCCTTGATCTTACCTCTTCTCTCTTCGATTCCAACAGCAAAGATGGGGCCAAGACTACACTCCATTGTCTGCACCTCTTATCTCGTTGTGTTGTTCATTGTTTGACCTGTATTTTGAAGTCCCGCCGTTGCCATCGTTGGGCCGCCGAGGAGGTCGCCCGCTGTTCACCGTCGACAAGACGGAGGAAACCTTTTAAGTCCCCGACTTCCATAAGAAAAAGGTATGTTATCTCGCCTTATGTATGCTCACCAAGTTTCAAGCCATGCCATGCCTTGTAGCGTTCTTATTCCCATTTTTTCCGATGATAGTTCATACCTATGTCTCTAGGTTAAGGATTTAATTAATTTCTACGTCTAATAATTCTTGGCAATATAGAAGGGATAGTTTACCTATCTCCATGCGAACACACCAGATCAAAAAGATAGGTAGACCATATTGCGCCGATCGAGATAGCCGAGTTTTGGTCCCGCCGGTGAAAAAGCCGCGGTTCACCGTCGAGCTCAAAGTTCCCGGCCGTTTTTTCCCTTCCCTAGTCCTGGTTCATGATCCTCAAGGCACAAGGAAGCTTTTGGACAAGAAACCAAGGCGTATAAGCTAGAAAAGTGGGAGTTCTACCCTGCACTTGCTGTCGGCACCGCCGCCGCCATCGCACCGCTAGTTCCAGCCGTCGGCGAGCCCCGGGAACACCACCACCATGTTCAGCGTGGTGGAAAACCCCCAGGTGGCAAGTTTGTCAAAGCTCGGCACACGGGAGAGACCAGCGGTGATGTCGCCGGCGAGCGCTGCCGTCGCGAGGTAGATGAAAGCCTCACGGGCCCCACCTGTCAGCGATGCTGTACACTGCGCGGGATCAGCTGTGGCTCTAGATCCGGTGCAGCTGCGCGTGTTAACCCCGTGGCTCTCGTTGCGTCCCAGCTGCGATTGGTTGATTTTAAACTAGTGGGCCCGGCTGGTTTATTCAAATGTTTTCCAATTGGAAAATAATTGCAAATTTTGAACCAACTTCTAAATTCAATTTCTCCTAGTAGATTTGCTCAAATATTTCCAAATAAATTCTGGTAGGATCATATCAATCTCTACTTTGCAGTGATGCAATTTATTCGACATGGAACTCTAAGAATATATATGATTAATTCCTTTGAGCTAACTACCTGGGAAATTAATTACTCCTATTCTGTTAATTGGAAAATTCTCACGTTTGGTTAGAACACTCTTATTAATGCACTTGATCTTCAGTAAAATTTTCATGTTCATTGGACTTAAATTACTTGGTTGATCAGTGTTCCATATCTCTAGGTAGTTAAGAATTGAGAAAAATACAAAATCAATTTTAGCTTTTTCCCCAAACTTGTAAAATCAGTTTCTCCCTGTAGGAAGCTTACAAAATTGTGAAACCAATTTTCCTAGAACCAGTGAGATCCCCTCTACATGGTACAACCACTGGTAGCCCTGATAGACCTTCAGAATTTCAACCAAAATTCAGAGAAGGCTTACACTTGAAGGAATTTTAGGGACAACAAACTTCCTTGATCATCTCCTGTTCTTTGCAAGAGTCTCCATTATAGTCCCTAGTATCCACCATAAAAGTTCCAATGCCAATTAAGATCATAATCTTATTTGATTCACAAGATATTAGCTTGTGACATTATACATATTATTTATTTTCAAAGTCATTCATATATAGTATATGCATAACGTGTAGTAACTGAAGTCGAGGAGCAGCCGGAAGCTTTGGAAGTCCAGCTGCTGGAGACTAACAGAGACTCAGACTCACATTCAGGCAAGCCCCGGTTTGCATTTAAGTTCCTTATAGTGTCTTTGCAGTTTCCATTCACCTTATGTCTTTAGATGTTTGTGCATTACGTTTAAGGTGTTTGACATCCACTTGCATGACCAAATAACCTAGGGAGTGGTTAGAATAACTCACAGACTCATGTAGTAACTGCCATGCTCATATTCATAGGGATCCGGTAGAAGTCTAGTAGTTGGAATCTACTCGCGAGATAAGATTTTATCACACGGATGAATTGGATCAAGAAATGTTTTATAAATATGAAATTGAGACCGATCAGAGATGAGTAGGAAGCGAAAACAGGTGGTCTTCGTCGCATAGCTCTAACCGTGTCGATTAAGCCCTGTGCCGTGTGCGGCCATGCTGGACAAGCTTGAATTGTACCGACGGCATACTAGAGAAATGGGCTCTAATAAACTGACGTAGCTTGATATTGGTTTGTCGAGGCATTCCAATCCGTTTATAGGCGTGGGTTGAGGGCAGCGAGGTGTAAATCAGCTGATGGACACGTCAGAGTACGACCGACGCAGGGACCTCCTGCTCGTGACGGATTGAACGGTTCGACATTCTAGTGTTGGGTGAAAGGTGGCCATATACGACTAGTACTAAAGTGCTATGTAGGTACTGTTGTAAGTACTTGCTGGCGCTTCGGAAAGTGCGTATGTTTTGTGTTGTCCAGGTGTGTCCTAATTGCAATCACCGTCCCTCGCGGTAATAGAGTACCACTTGTTCATTGCGTTGTGACATAGTAAATACTGAAGAAGTCATGAGAATACAATGTATTGAATTATAATTGTTTTTCAACCTTGTATGGCTTAGAGATAGCACAATTAAAATTTTACAGTTTCCCCATATATTACCTGTAATAGCATTATGTGCTCTGGGCATGTCATATCATCGGCAAAGTGTTTCTTGTTTGATTGTGGATTCCATGATGTGCCGTGCCTAAAGAATGTCATGTGCTACTTAAAACATGACCATAAGGATCCACTTATAGGCGAGTCCTTTATGCTATTCCTTACCTATGCTTAGTATTCACCCCTGCGTATGCCTAGTGAGACGGTTAGTCTTGCTGAGCCTTAAGCTCACGTTTGCAGTTAACAAGTTTTTGCAAATTATACAGCTGATGACGGGTTCGATGATGAGGCTGCACCACCTCCAGGGTTTACAGCCGAGTGGGAACCCTGCACACTGTCGTAAGTTGGGTGTTGCTATTGTGAAGCATCCAGGACATGGATGACTTTGTTTTTGCATAGCTAGTGCCGAAAGCATAGCTATGATGTATAGTTCTCTTTCCTTTTCGCTTAGTATTGTAAAACTTCTGTTGTGTTTATAAATAAAGACTTGGTATTGTATTTTATTCTTGTTCTTCTCTTATATACTATTGGGTGTCGCATCGCACGACATCACCCAATGAGATCCTTGGATGTCGGGATTCCAGTCCCCACAGCATGGTATCATAGCATCATTGGGAACAGTGTGCTTGAAAAGAGCATATTTTCAAAGCTTAGGATTATTGAGTGAGGAATTAGCTATAGGCCCATATAAGGAATATTATTAGTATAAGATATAAAGGTGGTATCTAACTTATGCGTTATTATATTCTGTAATGAGTTCTGGCATCAGGTAAGAGGTAAGGTACACCACTGCAAGCGGATCGAAGGTTGTCCAGGCGAGAGGTAGCATGTGATTATTTCCATGGCTTGGCACGGAAATGTTAATAGGAGTCTCTGAAACTTTCCATGTTTCTAAGAACCTATGACACGCGGTACTCCAGTGTGCTTCAAAGTTAGTGGGAGCCCCCGTCGGGTGGTGAATAACCCGATAGTATGTGTCTCTAGAACTATTCATGTTCTATGGGAGCATGCGAAACACGTATGCCTGAGCGTGTATAAGCAGGTTCGTGCGGGAGTCATTGCTGTACAGACGTAGTACAGCCATGTACCTCGAGACATGACATCGCTCGAGGGCGACTCACACCAGAGTCGTATGCATTTACTTTCATATATGTTATTATGTGACTGCCTGTTATTTTTCCCCGTGCCGCCCTTGAGGTGTGAAGGTGTGAAAGGGGATTGTTTGTCTTCAGCAGCACTAACTAAGGTAGCGACCCATGTAGAACGCGTTTGCGAGTGAACGATACTAGGGCCACCTATAAACGTATTAGGATATACCGGTTAGAATTTTCTTTGGTGAGGATCGTAGTACCGTCAATATCAAATTTGATACTTGACCATCCCGAACAACAGAATGGATGCATTACATTTTGGAATGTACGACTATCTGATGTGGGTAGGCTTGGACTCCACAAAATGGGTTTCGACTCAACAAAGGGTTAAAACCAATATTCTTGATTTTTTCCCAGAAAGTTTGCTCAACTTCGCCAGGTTGTAATCTAGGTTAGTTGTTATTTAACATAGGGTTATGCTACATGGATGGAAATATCTTGAAGACCTCTACAACTTTTTTGTTGATCATCAAGGCAGAAAAGCTTGATTATGTGTTGAAATTTGGGATGTATTAGTACTGCTCCAGATGACCCTACCATTGTACCAGTCTCTGTATTTTTGCTATAACTCACTTTAGAAGCATCTTTTGCCTTATTGTGATACATATCTGGAAAGGTAGAAGGACATATACAATTTTTTCTATTTAAAGTTTTTCCTAATTCAAATTTGAGTCAAATCAAATTTTGAGTTCAGAACAATGAACTTGAAAGTGCATCTAGGACTCTCTTGTGGGTTTTGGATGATTTATGACAAGAGATTGGGATCCTAACCTATTTGTTGAGATCAGTGCAGGCTTGTGATAGGAAAATGAGCAAAATACCAAAAAGAAGGAAGGATGAGGAGCAAAGTGGATATGAGCTCAAGGAAGAAGAGTAATAGATTATTGTGTATGGAGTGTATTAAGGAAACTCACCCCAAGAGCTCAATCACAATTAAACACACACACTGCACAAAGTCACACAGGACTGGACTAGTCCGATCAAAACCGGACTAGTCCGATAACCTTTCTGCACCAGATCGGACAAGTCCGATATCTGTCGGACTAGTCCGATATTCTTCTGACTAGAATCGGACTAGTCCTCCCCAGTATGGACTAGTCCTTAAAACACTTCACGAGTCACACAAAATCGGACAAGTCCGATCAGAACTGTACTAGTTCGATATTCCTTCCGATCCATATCGGACAAGTCTGATATTTGCACGGACTAGTCCGAAAAACCCTCTGATCTACATCGGACAAGTCCTCCAAGTGCGGGCTTGTCATCTAACTCACTTACGGTTTCACATGTCTAGACAGGTCCGATGGATATCGGACTAGTCCAAAGATTTCCAGTAGCAAAATCGGACAAGTGCGTTTTCATCCAGACTAGTTCGATATTTTGGGGTACTTAGGGTTTGCTACACACAGCACACCAGACTAGTCCGGTGACCACCACGGACTAGTCCAAACTTTCTGAACCCTAACGGCCACTTTTAGAAACCCCATATAAATAGAGTTGCACGGCCCAATTATGATATCTCTCGAACCCTAGCACCGTCACACCTCCCAAGAGCCTCAAAAACTACATCTCTCCACGGAATTAAGTGCAACAACGATCAATCCTTTGAGGATTCACTCTAGATCATTGGAGAGACACTTGGAACATCACATTGAGCTCTTGGTTTGATTCTCTAACACACTCCTGTGTTTTAATTGTAATCTTTTGAGTGTGTTTTCGATGGAAATTTGTGTTGTAATCTAAGGGAGCTCTCAACGTGTGTGAAGGCCCCTTGAATTCAATTATTCACCCCTTTGTGATTAGTGGAAGAGGATTGGCCTTCGTGGCGATCCGATGCGGGTAGGGTTGGAGAAGACCCGGTGCTTTTGTGGACTCCTCAACGTGTATGTAGGTTACCTTTTGTGGTAGCCGAACCACGGGATAAATCCTTGTGTTTTGCTTTTGGTGTTCATCATTGTCATTCATCAATATAATCTAGGGTTTCAACACTCATTGCTTATCTTACGTTGGATTGTTAAACATAAGATTTAATTGTGATACAATCCATAATATAACTGTGAAACCTTTATTTGGTTCTATTTTTCCGCTGCACACATAAAATAATCAATCTAATCTATCTAGCTTAATCATCTTAGTCCGTAAACACCGGACTAGTCCGCACTTTACCAGACTAGTCCAATATATCTAGTATTGAGCTTGTTGTTGAGTGTTGCAGGATCCGACAATTTTCAAAAAGGCCTATTCACCCCTCGTCTAGGCCCACATTCAATTGGTATCAGAGCAAGGTTCTTCAAGAAAGAGTCTAATCACTCAAAGAGATCATGTCAGATATGAAGGACATCCACAAAATCAACAACCAAGAGGACGACGATGAGGAGACGCTGGAGCTAAAGGCGCTCCTCAGAAAGAAGGCACTTTCCAAAGGGAAAGTGAATGTTGAAGAGAAGAAGAAGGGGAGTAGTCACACCGACTACTCCCGATATCCTTTTAACAATGATCGTCTAAATTCCAATAACAATCATTACTTATCTATCCCACTTGGAAAAGCCCCACACTTAGATGGAAGTGATTACTCAATGTGGAGGCAGAATATGAAAATGCATTTGGTTTCCCTCAACTTAAGTCTATGGCATGTTATATGCACAGGGATAGATATTCCAGACGATGACGAAGAGCTCACCCCAAGCCAAGAGCAGGCCATTCATAGAAATGCACAAGCCGCAGCTGTAATCACCTCCTCACTCAGTCGGGACAAGTTCACCAAGGTGGATGGACTCGAAATTGCTAAGGAGATACGGGATACACTACAAACTGCACATGAAGGTGACCGACATGTGCGTGAAGCAAAGATTGAGATGATTGAAGGCGAACTAGGAAGATTCGCAATTGAGGAAGACGGGTCAACCCAAGATATGTACAATCGATTGAAGACACTTGTCAACAAAGTTCGATCATACGGGAGCAAGAAGTGGAATGACCACGAGGTGGTAAAGCTCATCCTTAGAGCTTTTATGCCTCGCAATGTCACGCTATGCTCCATGATTAGAGAAATCCCCGGATACAAAAGGATGACTCCGGATGAATTGCTTGGATAAATCATCAACTTTGAGATGATGGAAAGACAAGCAAATCACGTCAAGGAAATTGCCGATCTCACCTTGGCTAAGAAGAAAGGGGTTGCTCTAAAGTCCACCCTCAAGCCTCTATCCAAAGAAGCAAGGGAAGCACAAATAGAGGAAGACAGTGACGACGAAAGCAGTGAGCTAGATGAAGAGGACATGATATTGTTCATGAAAAAGTTCAACAGAATAATGAAGAAAAGACAAGGAACAAAATCAAGTGAGGGAAAGTACAAGGAAAGAACAAAGCCGAAGTTGAGGCGGGCATGCTACAATTGTGGTGAGTACAACCACTTTATAGTTGATTGCCCATATGAGGAGAACAAGAAGAAGACCAAAGAATCCAAACCTCAACCTATGAAATTCTTCAAGAAGAAGAAGCAAGCCGAACAAGCGCACGTTGGGAAGGAGTGGGACTCAAATGATGAGTCCTCATCATCCGAAGAAGAAGAGATGGCTAGTGTAGCCATCGAGAGCACGTTCAAGAAATCTACACTCTTCCCCACACTCGGTGCAAGGAAGGGAAATGGCACTTGCCTTATGGAAAAGGAAGGTAAATGCAAGGTAATCATCAAAACCCCTTCCGTGCATTCCTACTCTAGTGATGATGAAATGAATAGTGATGATGAGGATATGCTTAGTGGACTAGATAGGAAAGCTGCAACAAAAATGAAATGTTTACTTGATCAACTTGTTGAGAAGGAGAGGTTAATTCATCGTCAAGAGGACATGATTATCCCCCAAAGGAGGAGTATGTCGAACTTGACAAACTTCTAGAACTTGAAAAAGAGAAAAGCAACTCACTAGAGCTTGAGTTAGCTTCAAGGAAGAAAGCTTGCTTGGAGTTAACTGACTCAAATGTTGCAATAAAGGACCAACTTGCTAACCTGATCAAGGTCAACAAGATCCTTGAAGTGCAAGTTGGGTCACTCAAGCTGAGTGAACCTTCCTCCTCTTCAAGTTCACCTTCTCAATCCACTAAAACTGATTTTGCTCTTATGTGCACATGTAGTAAAATAGACACCAGTTTGAAGGACAAGTCAACCTCCACAAAGGATAAAAATCCTAACCAGTGTGGCATATTTGACAAGGAGAAGAACAACTATGCACGTAGTGCATACTTGGTCCAAAGACCTCGAAATGTCAAGTATGTCATTGGTTACTCTTATGATGAAAAACAGCATGCTGGAAGTCATAAGAATAACAAGAGGATGATTTCCTTTGTGAAGGAAAGACCCTCTCAAACTCATAAGTTGAAGAGTAAAAACCTGAAGTCACACAAACACCGGACTAGTCCGGTGAGTGTCCGGACAAGTCCTGTCCTCCGGACAAGTCCGGCCTTCCAGACTAGCCCTATATACAAACAACAACAATTACTCTTTAGAACCTTTGGTGCCTCCTATGTGTTAATGAGAAATAATCTTGGTGAGGTTTATGCTAATTATGTTGGGCCACACCATGGGAACACCAAATCTCATGTCTGGGTGCCCAAATGTATTGTAACTAACCTTCAAGGATCCAAGCAAGCTTGGGTACCTAAAACCAAAGCATAATTTGTTTTTGCAGTCCTATTCCTCTGGTGGATCCAGATGGGCGCTAGACAGTGGCTGCACCAACCATATGACCGGAGAAAGAAGGGTGTTCGTGGAATATGAAGAGAATGAGGACCGAAACGAAGGCATCTACTTTGGAGATAATAGTCAAGGAAGGGTGCTCGGTACCGGTAAAATCGCAATATCTTCTACACACACACTTTCTCATGTTTTACATGTTGAATCCTTAGATTATAACCCGCTGTCCGTTTAAACTAACTTTGAGTTTGAGGAAGAGAAATGTTCAAGAGGATGACCCAATGGAGGAGCCAGAACCAAATCCATTGCCAAATCCAATCTCAACTTGGCATTTGACATCAACCATCAAGCCTACGCCAAAAATCAAGGTTGTGAGTTTCTCACACAAAGACCTTCGTCACCAACTAATCCACAAATGAGGTATCAGTTTAGAATTTTCCATTGTTTGGTTTGCCATAGAATTGAATGTATTTGCTTGCATTTGTGAGGAAGGTGGACACTTCCTCATCATTCAATTCTCAAGCATCCTCACAAGAGTAAGCGTGGGTATTGACTTTTGGATCTCCAAAAGGAAATCCCACCTTACTTGGAAAAATCTCAAACAAGTACCTAGAATCCTGTAAGAATTGTTTTGTAAACTTAGTCATTTTTGTCGAGGTTTAGAAATCAAAACTTTTGGGCATGACTTAATTGGTGAATTGGCATATAGGAACGTGGGCATAGTGGCAGCCATAATTTTTAATTGAGCTTCATGCATAGATGGTGTCACTAGATTTCAAACTCCTAGGAATAAGTGATATCCTTGCTCTGAAATTGAATTGCATATTTAGGAGGAGTACTAAATTTCAAATTCCTAGTGAGATTTAGGAGGATATAATTGAGAATCTTGTTTGTCATGGTCTAAATGATAAAAATTTGCTCTTGAAAGCTAAGATGGTTAGAAACATTAAAAGGTATAGGGATCCATATAGTGTATATCTATCACATGCATTGCTATGAGTAAGAGCTTTAGAAAATATGCAACATGAATTATCCATAAAGCTCCACTCTTATCAATGAATAACACATTGATCATAGATACACTTGACATTAGATCCAATGCATATTTGATTTTGTTCTTCCCCGTATGTACAAATGAAAGTTCGGTTACCTAACTCGAACGTTCATTTGTACAAGTCTCGGGAGCAAACCATCCCTCTCCATTCAAGAGAGGAAGTTTGCAGGAGTAATATACTATGCAGGCATTCATGAAGCTGATTGTTGGGATCCCTAGAGGATTCCATTTCAACATCTCTTGGCCAAGGAGTAAATTAGGATTGTTGTTATCTATCGGAAATTATGGTCGAAGGTCAATCATAACTATACGAGGCTAGATATTTGAAATGGGAACCCTCCATGAGCAACCAATGAGCTGCCACGAATAGATGAGAGCATTATGCTCTCGACTATTTTCAGCACTCATTCAAGCTCAAGGGATTTGCCACCATCATTGGGTACAAGTTATTCCTATGTGGCTAAGAGTTATGATGTACCATGACCAAGGAATGACAAGATCACAACCAATGTATATTGGGTGCAAGTTGTTCCTATGTGGCTAGAAGGTATGTCATGCCTTAGCCAGGGAACAATAGATCACACTCAACCCATGTTGAGTGCATGTCATTCCTTTGTGGTTCTAGGTATGTTATACCTTACCCAAGGAACAACTGATCATACCCAATGCATGTTGGGCACATGTCACTCCCTTATGGCAAAAAGATATGATACACCTTAGCAAAAGAATGACGAACATACTCAATGTATGTTGAGTGCACGTCATTTCTTTGGATCTAAAAGGTTAGCATTATCTTAGCCAAGGAATGGCAAATCACATCCAACACATGGAGACCCTGACATGAGGACGATCAACATAGAAAACACTCTATTCAGCCACACTCATGGTGTCCATGGGAGGCAACACAACAATCAACACTCAACCCTCCATCGTCAAAGCCACGCTGCAACATGGATAGGCCAACTCATGGCCTACCTCCGTCGTTAGGGTTTCAACCCCTATCACGGACCTTGATCAAGAATAAGCTTGGTGGAGGACCTCCACTTGAGGTAACATGTATCACATTCCTTGCATATTTATTTCCATCCATCCATCATCCACCTTGAATTTAAAAAAAATATAGGTTACATTTGCTTTCATCAAATAAAGACGTGCAGTAAGAATGATTTAGAATTCACATAGATAAATGATGAATAGTTGCTCTGTTTTATTTTCATAAGTCTATAGTTTACAACTTGCTACTCTCCGAATATTGCTTTCATTGGATTGAAATACTTTTACCTTAATTTGGAAGTTGTTTGTAGCAAAAGCTTGATCTAATTCTAGGTTGTTGTAAGACTAAAATTGGTAATAGGGCTGCTAGTCCTAGTTTGAAAGTAAAACTTAGATTTCCGGAGAAATTCTGAAAAGATTTAAGTTTCCCTCAATTGATTGAGAATACCTACCAAAGCCATATGATATTCATACATAGAGAAAACCTTATGCATATGCTATTTGCTTTCACATTGAGCCTAGTCAAACTAGTATAGACCTATGTGAGAAATCATTCGACTCTTTTTGAATTCAAGACTTCACTTGCACATGCTATACTTCTACACTAGGAGTAAGCAAAACTTCCATCATATCCACCATACCACAACAAAAAGAGAAACTCCATGTTATTCATGTTTGTCACTCTCTTCAAATTTCATTGCAAAGAAAGGGAGTAGAAGACATGGCTACAAAAAAAGCATGGTTACATCATAAGCATGAGAAAAAAAAAGATAAGAGAAAAGAAAAGTAACCATGTTTCGTCCCTGCAAAAGAAAGAGAGATTACACCAAAAAGAGTTATCTCAAGTATCCACATCCACTTCCACTCCATCACACATGCACTAGTCTTGAATCAAAAAGTTTTGATTTGAATTCTCCTAAGGCTTACTCTTTTGACTTAGCAATAAATGTGATGCAAATATGACTACTTACTTTCCTTACCAAGCTCCACATACAAGCCATATTCAATGAGTAGGAATAGTAGAGGCACAATGCTTTGGTAAGGAAATATTTCCACTATCCAAAAAATAGTGACTGAGAGAATCAAATTGAGGTACTTAATATCTAAATTGAATTCTATGGGATTTAAGTGGAACTTGATTTCTAGGCTATGTTTGCTTCATTTTCCATTCTACCTTTCAACTACTCATGAATATGAAAAAGCATAAGCCCCATGATAACTTAAGAAAGGTAGGGTATCATAGCCAATTTCTGCAATACTAGGTAGAGTATCTTGTTGTGCATTATATACTTTTGAAAATAAGATATTGTAGCAACTCATGATCATCAACCTAAAGTCATGACTTTGCTCGGGTCGAGCAAAGGATAAGCTTGGGGGATTTTATTGACGGCTGTTATATACCAATTTCATTTGTCAGTTTAACTCAACTATGTGAAGGATTTGTCATTTCTTGCACACATCACCTTTCTATCTAACCCAATTCCACTTGGACTTGGAGAAATATGTGTATGCAACTTTTTATGCAGGAAATGAGGAAATGTAGAGGGACCAATCCTATAAAACATCATCCCAGCCAATCAAGCGATGACACATGGCATCCCATGGATCAAATGGCCCACACACAGAAGTATCCGAGGAGATCCAACGGTGTATCACCCATATACATCAATGTGACCCACCTGGCAGCCACCTGGAGAAAGCACACGAGAAACGGTGCAATGACCAGGTCGGCCGAACCAGGGGGTCGGCCGACCTGGTCTTCGCACCAAACTCGGTCAGCCTCCACGTGTTGGCTCCTCCCGGCTCCTTGGAGTCAATGGTGACTGATTCACGTGCTTTTGGTGGCGAGAACAGACCTCAACACTAGTATAAATAGGACCCCATACCCCTCACTTCAACACACACCACTTGGTCATCATTCTATTGTATACACTTTCTTCCATAGTCCTTAGAGGAGTTAGGAGGTAGAGAGGAGAGCCTCTAGTGCCAAGTCCAAATTGGGAAAGGAGTAGAATATGTCTCTCTTCCCAATTCCACATTGGGAAAGGTATGGCTTATGTCATCCTTCATGTATTTGTGACTTCGTGCTCAATAAAGATATTATCTTTAGTCTTCTTTTATACGTATACTTGGACAAAGCGTTTCTTGTTTGATTGTGGAGTCCATGTATGTGGAAGGTATAGTCTTTATGATTTCACTCTCATGATCACATATTATGGTCATAAACACTATAGACCCCCACTATAGTCTATGTAGTTATGATATTATTATGTTAATATGAATGACTTATGCTATGCTTCAACATTGGTTCAACGATGTTTAGGTTAGTCATTGCCTTAGGATGGCTCGTGCCATGGCTCCTAAGGTATTTTCTTAGCATGGTAGCATGGTGCTAGGGTATTTAAGTAGCGTTGGATGTCTCGTAGACCCACAGATTGAGGAGGTAGGCAGTGGGTGGTGACAGCCCTATCTGTCCTTTATAATCCTCCACGTTCGGCAATGCTACA
Organism: Tuctoria greenei; assembly: GCA_036927565.1. Lineage (NCBI taxonomy): Eukaryota > Viridiplantae > Streptophyta > Magnoliopsida > Poales > Poaceae > Tuctoria > Tuctoria greenei. The sequence continues at coordinate 32,776 of JAYESD010000112.1, read as the reverse complement.
GGCTCTTGGCGGGAGTCGCCCTAATATTGCTAGGGGTAAGCCCGTGCCCGATGTGTTGAATAGCATTGCATAGGAATTCATCATTGACATGACCATTAGTATCTACCTTAGGCTATGTATATGTATTAGGAGCATTGTAGGAGCAACTCTCTAACTCTCAATCCAATCTCCCTCTAGGACCCATTTTACCCTTTAGAATAAATTGCCCAGGTTTGTGTCGTACTACCCCTATTATCAACTGACCCCTGTCCGGATAATGGATTAGTATCGCATAGCTTGACCATAAGACTAGTATATACTTTACTCCATTGCCTTCTTTTGGGATAAATATGATACCCTTGGGAATACTCATGGGTGAAATGCTACAACGATATCTTTCGTGCGCTTGCGGATCTCATGTCTTTATCGGAGATGATCTGTGGTGTTAAGAAATACCAACAAGCATTTCGGGCGCCATTGCCGGGGATGATTTGTTAGTATATCTTAGGGGCCGTCAACAACGAACAAGGTACCTTATGGCTTGGAAAGAGGATTGTCGTTCCTAATGTGAAGCATATTCGAGAGACACTATTAAAGGAGGCACATGACTCACCATATTCAATTCACACGGGTTGTACAAAGATGTACAAAGACATGAAGACTTGTTACTGGTGGACTAGCGCGAAGAAGGATATAGCCGAATATGTAGCTTTGTGTGATGTGTGCCAACGATTTAAGGCGAAACACCAAAGGCCAGCTGGACTTCTACAGCCATTAAAGATTCTGGAATGGAAGTGGGAAGAAATTGGTATGAACTTCATGGTTGGTCTACCGCGAACCCAGTTCAGATATGACTCAATACGGGTAATTGTGGATTGGTTGACCAAGTCAGCTCACTTTATTCCTATTAAGACCACCTTTAATGGAGAGAAATTGGCTGAACTATATACGGGAACAATAGTATGTTTGCATGGAGTTCCGGAGAAGATAGTTTCGGATGGAGGTTCTCAATTTACCTCTAGATTTTGGCATAAGTTGCATGAAGCCTTGGGAACAGGATTGAATTTCAGCTCAACATATCACCCTCAACTAGATTTTAGAGGACATGTTAAGAGCTTGTGCTTTAAAGCATAGGAAAAGTTTGGATAAGAGCTTTCCATATGCAGAATTCTCCTATAACAATAGTTACCAAGCAAATTTGATAATGTCACCCTATGAAGCACTTTATGGAAGGAAGTGTGGGACACCATTGTTCTGGAACGAGACAGGGGAGAATCAAGTATTTGGACCCGACATGTTGCAAGAAGCTGAAAAGCAAGTCCAAATAATTCGTGAAAACTTGAGGGCCACTCAATCAAGGCAAAAAAGGCTATGTGGACAATAGGAGAAGGAAACTAGCGTTTGAAGTGGGAGACTTTGTATACCTCAAGGTGTCACCAATGAGAGGTCATAAGAGGATTTACATAAGAGGCAAGCTAGCACCTCGATACATTGGGCCATTCAATATTTTGGACAAAGGAGGAGAAGTAGCATATAAGTTGGAGATGCCAACTCATCTTTCAGATGTTCATGATGTGTTTCATGTTTACTAGCTCAAGAAGTGCTTAAGAGTACCAAAAGAACAAGCGCCAATGGAAGAATTGGAATTAGAGGCTGATTTGACTTATGCCGAGGAACCGGTCAAAATTTTGGAAACGAAGAAGAGAGTCACAAGGAACAAGGTTATTAGATGGTGTGAAGTTCAATGGAAGCATCACACGGAATAGGAAGCAACATGGGAGTTGAAGGATGATCTCAAGAAGGAATTTCCCTATCTCTTCTTTTCCGCGTCGAATCTCGAGGGCGAGATTCATTTTAAGGGGGGTAGGTTTGTAACACCCTCATTTTCATCCATCATGCATTGCATACATTCTAATATATGTCTAACATAAATCCACATAAAAAGGAATAAGTTTAAAATGAATTTAGAGCAAAACCGCACATAAGAATTCTTGAAAGTGCGGACTAGTCCGATTTCTCTGCGGACTAGTCTGATTTCTCTCTAACTTCGAATGGACTTGTCCGTTTTGCTCAGGACTAGTCTATTTTTCCCTCTAGACATTTTCGGACTTGTCTGGCCCATAGCGGACTAGTCCGGTATCCAAAATTGCTTGAAATTTTGCTATGTCCCTGGACTTGTCCGGACTAGTCCTATGTTCCAGTGGACTTGTCCGTTTTCCCCTCTGACTAAAGTCAGACTTGTCCGATTTTTGCACTGACTTGTTTGTTTTCCCCTTCTGGATATGTTCGGACTTGTCCGATGTCCAGTCCGGCCTTGTCTGTTTTTCTCTCTATCCAACTTTGGACTAGTCTGGCCCTTTTCGAACTTGTCCGATAAATCGTGACTCCAAGTTGATCTTCTGTTTCGCAACTTGTTTCTTGGGTTTTACATTAAGTCGGCCTAAGGACGTCGTGCCTAACTCTTTTAGAGCCCATGTGGGACTATAAACTGACCCCTACTCATCTCAAACTCGAAATCCATCTAACCCTAGCCTCCACCTCTATATAAACAACCCCACCCTTTGGCTTGACATCTATTTGCCACTTTTCTACCTCACCCAAACCCTAGCTCGTGATTAGCCGCCACCAAGGAGGGAGAAGGAGACCTATAGCAAGAAGAGGAAGAGGAGGAATTGAAAGAGGATCAAGATCTCCACCAAGTTCGCGTTCTTCATCAACAATTCACCATCAAGTTCTTCATCAACCATAGATCTTCAAGGTCCAAGTGTTACCTCCAAGATCCTTGATTCATTGGAGTTCTAAACATTTGGTATACCTTCTACTTCCTTTTCCTTACGTGAAATCAACCCCAATTCTCCAAATTCACGTCGACCTAGAAAACCCTAATCTGTTGTTCCTGCGCAGTGCGGACTAGTCCGACCTCCTACGGACTTGTCCGATTTCGCAATCTAATTCCTATTGAATTAAAAGTAAATTGTTCCGAACCAAATCCAAACCTGTATAAACTTGTTAAAAGCTAATAGAACTAGTTATTGATCAATAAAAGCAACTCATTTACCAGTTTCACCTTGCATTTGCATTAACCATGGATGTCATGTCATATTGAGTAATATTTGTGCACTCTTTGATTGTGTTTCCTGTCTTGTATGTTTATTGTGCTGATTAGACGAATTTGCGCTAGATAGCGTTGCGGAGGATCTCCAACACCAAGAGTTTGAAGGCTTTGATCCGAACCAATTCCAAGAGCAAGGCAAGTGTCCTTGAAGCATATTGATCCTGTTTTTTAAATAAATGTTTTGTTTTCAAAACTGCATGCTTGTGTCAATTTGATGGGAATCCTACGATATTAAGTTTACTAGTTTTGTAAAACCACCCTTGACCCTGGAATACATGGTAGAGAGTCGGGATGGGTTTTTTACCTTTTTGCTTCGCTTAATTAATTGGGATGGGAAGACAACTATACAACTTAACTTAATTATGCATTAATGATATTATGGTTAACATGAACTGGTTAATATGATATGGTAATGTGTGATCTATGAAAGCCTGGTATGTGGATGGGTTGGATGTTATGGTGGTTTCGCTTGCTTTAGATCTAATGACCGGTTCGTGGCGTGACCATCTAGGATTTACAGTGCCACCACGAGGCCGAGTATGGGTGTGGCATAGCTGATTAGTTAGGGCTTTACCAGTGCTATTTCTACCATTAAGGATGCTCGGGGATGGGGTAGTCGGATTGGGTTTGCTGATGATTGGCGGGACTACCCTGGGATCAAATGGCTCAAGAGGGGGCCCTTGGTTGAAGATGTGCTCAGTTGGAGACATCGTCACATGTGAAACCTCAGTGGGGTCTAAATAGGCTAGTAATCCCTTTGTAAAGGCTATTTTGTGATCTCCTGGCCACACACCTAAGGAAGTGTGAGACGGCATAATTGAGATTTTATAGTCATCGAAAGGTGATGAAATCGCAAACACGTGGGTAAAGTGGTACAAACTCTGCAGAGTGTCTAAAACTATCATGATAGCCGCGCTCCCGGTTATGAGCAACCTGGACCCTCACATGATTAGAGGAAACTTGGATTTCGGATGGTTTAGCAATAGTTTTGTATGGTTATGGTCATGGTTTGGTACTGGTTATGGTATTATGGTTTATGGCAATGGATATGGTTATTGGTAATGGTAAAATCTGGTATATGGATGATGGTAATGAAATATGGACTGGTATGATGATAACTATATGGTTTATGATGAGTTTACTTCGCATACATATAATATGTTTCTTTTCAAATGTTTCAATGTACTTTTTAGCACTTAGCCATTATTATATTTGTCACGTGAATCAGCTACGTGTCATACATTCCACACTTGCTGAGTATGACATGTACTCACTCTTGCAATTCCCCCACCAACAGTTCCACATCAGGATTGGGAGTATAACAACATTAATGCGGAGTTCTACGCCGTTTGTACCATCATCTTTGCTTATGGTGTGTTGGAGCTGCACTATCCCTTTTGCTTAGTTTGCTTAATTAGTTATTTCCGCGGCATTAGTTGAACTTGTCATCAATATTCATTAGTGCTTGTATTCGAGGATAATATGGTTTGTGTAATAAAATTTGGTTAATTAATCTTGTTCTGTGGGAATTTTCTGTATACTCTTTTGTGAGTGCACTCGTGTATGTGTGTTGAACGTCTTGGGCACACATATGTGTTCACTTGGTTCATTTTCGGAACCGGGTGTCACAAAAACTTCAGAGGCTCAACTAGACTAGTCTGCACATTGTGCCAGACAAGTCTGAACTCTAAAGAATTAAATTTTTCTGAATGAAAATGTGGACACCGGACTAGCCCGGATTTTAAGCCGAACAAGTCTGTGCCCTAACAAATTTATATCCCTGATTAAGCCTAAATTCATTTCTTATTCCTTTTTACATGGCTTAATGTTAAACATGTATGAGAATGTATGCAATGCATTATGCATGAAAATGAGGGTGTTACAAACCTAACCCCCCCTTTAAAATGACTCTCGCCCTCGAGATTCGACGCGAAAGGAAAGAGATAGGAAAATTCCTTCTTGAGATCATCTTCTCGCTCCCAAGATGCTTCCGATTCTGTGTGATGCTTCCATTGCACTTTGCGCCATCAAATCACCTTGTTCTTCGTGACCCTCTCCTTGGTTTCCAAAATTTTGAAAGGTTGCTCAACATAGGTCAAATATTCCTCAAGCTCCAATTCTTCCATCGGACTCGCTCTTTCGGGACCCTCAAGCACTTCTTGAGCTGAGAAACATGAAACACATCATGAACATCAAGAAGATGTGTAGGCATCTCCAACTTGTATGCTACTTCTCCCGTTTGTCCAAAATCTTGAATTATCCGATGTAGTGAGGTGCCAACTTGCCTTTGACATTAAACGTCTTGTGACCTCGCATGGGTGACACTTTGAGGTATACGAGTCTCCCACCTAAAAGGATATCTTCTTCGTCCATTATCTGCGTAACCCTTTTGCCTCGACTGAGCAGCTCAATTCTCGCAAATTGTCTGAACTTACCTTTCGGCATCCTAGATTACGTCAGGTCCAAACACTTGAGTTTCTCCTTTTTCATTCCAAAACAAGGGTGTCCTACACCTTCTCTCATACAATGCTTCATATGGCGACATCTTCAAGCTTGCTTGGTAACTGTTGTTATAGGAAAACTCAGCATATGGCATACTCTTGTCCAACATCCTCCATACTTTAGTGCTCAAGCTCTTAGCATGTCTTCCAATATCTGATTTGTTCTATCGGTCCATCTGTCCATCCGAGGGTGATAAGAACTTAAATTCAATTGAGTTCCCATCGACTCATGCAGCTTTTGTCAAAACCGTGAGGTAAATTGAGAACCTCTATCTGACACTTTTTTCTTTGGTACTTCGTGTAAACACAATATTCTCCCCATATACAATTCTGCAAACTTTGATTCACTGTAGGTAGTCTTGACGGGAATACAATGCGCTGATTTTGTCAACCGATCCACAATAACCCATATTGAATCATATCCTGCTGAAGTGCAAGGCAAGCCAACTATGAAATCCATACCAACTTCTTCCCACTTCCATTCTGGAATCTTCAACGGCTGCAATAGTCCAAGTGCCCTTTGTTGTTCAGCTTTTACTCGTTGGCATACATCAAAAAGTGTGACATATTCAACTATGTCCCTCTTCATACCATCCCACTAATAGCGTGTCTTCAGATCCTTGTACATCTTTGTACAATCGGGGTGGATAGAGTAAAGTGAGTCATGTGGCTCTTTTAATATCAACTGTCAAAGACTCTTATCATTAGGCACAACAATCCGCTTTCCAAGCCATAGAGTACCATGGTCATCCTCATATAATCTGAATTCTCTTCCTTCTTGGGTTCTTTCCTTTATTTCCTGGATTTCCTTGTCCTTCGTCTGACCTTCTCTTATTTGTTGCTCCAAGGTTGGATTCACTTCCATTTCTCCCATCTCATTTACGAATCCAAGATTCAACCGTTTAAACTCCTTGCATAGCTCGGGTGGCAACTCCCAAACTATGAGCTGGTGGCTTGCTCCCTTATGACTCACGGCATCAGCCACTACGTTGGCTTTCCCTGCATGCTAGTTGATTCCCACATTATAGTCCTTAATGAGTTCCAACCATCTTCGTTGCCTCAAATTTAGAACCGTTTGTGTCAATATGTACTTGAGACTCTTATGATCCGTATAGATCACCAATCTATGACTAAGGACGTAATATCTCCAAATCTTCAACGCATGCACTATGGCTGCAAGTTCGAGATCATGCGTTGGATAGTTCTGCTCATGTTTCTTTAACTACCTGGATGCATAAGCAACTACTTGGCCTTCTTGCGTCAATACACAACCAAGTCGCTGCCCTAAAGCATCGCAATAAATATTGAAGCTCTTTCACATCTTGCAATACCAACACGGATGTTGTTGTTAACCTCTTCTTTAATTTCTCAAAACTGTCGCGACAGGCTTGAGTACACTTGAAAGGCTTTTCATTCATTAACAGTTCAGTCATGGGCTTCGCTATCTTGGAAAAGTCCTTGCTGAACCGACGGTAATATCCCGCCATTCCAAGAAAACTCCTTATTTCCTTCACATTTTGCGGCGGTTCCCACATTAGCACATCTCTAACCTTTCCTAGGTCGACTGACACTCCTCCTCAAGAGATAACATGACCTAGGAATGATATCTCCCTCAACCAGAATTGGCACTTGTTGAACTTGGCATACAACTGGTGTTCTCGCAATTTCTGCAATGTCATCCTTAAATGCTCTTTGTGCTCCTCTTCACTTTTTGAGTAGATCATGATGTCATCGATGAACACTACCACAAATTTATCCAAATACTCCATGAAGACCTTATTCATGAGATACATGAAGTATGCAGGTGCATTAGTCAATCCAAATGACATAACCGTGTACTCGTAGGATCCATATCGTGTCCTGAAAGCTGTTTTAGATCTATCTAACGGTCTAATCTTCATTTAGAAATATCCTGACTGAAGATGAATCTTAGAGAATATTCTGTCTCTCTTCATCTGATCGAACAGATCCTCTATGCGGGGCAATGTATACTTATTCTTGATTGTCACCTCGTCTAGAGACCGGTAATTTACACACATTCTTTGGGACCCATCCTTCTTAACTACAAAAAGCACTGGGGCACCCCATGGCGACAAACTTGGACGTATAAAACCCTTCTCTAACTGCTCTTAAATCTGCTTCTTGCGCTTCGCTAATTCATTACGAGGCATCCTATATGGCCTCTTTGCTATAGGTGCAGTTCCAGTTATTAAATCAATGATGAACTCGATGTCACGATCAGGTGGCATACCTAGCAATTACTCAGGAAACACATATGGGTACTCATGAGCAATCGGAATTTCCTCAAGAGGTACTCCTTCTACATGATTCACCATGGCCTTCTGTTGGCTGAACTGCCTTGAACTCTATACTGGCTCCTACATTTGTCAATTGCATTGTCCGAGTGGCACATTGAATCACTCTGTTATGCTTCCTTAGCCAATCCATTCCAAGTATGATGTCCAAGCCTTGTGAATTCAAGACTATAAGGTTGGCGATGAAATCTACCCCTTTATGGAAATACTTAGTTTTGGACATACTATATTTATCGTCATCTCCCCTCCAGAAGACTTAACTGAATGGGATGCTCCAGAATTAAATAATATAGTATTGGGGTTGGAGTTTGTGATAAGCATACCAATCACAACATCTTTCGCTTGTTGAGCCTCTTCTGCATAACCATGGTTCACTTTTCCACAAGCAAAATTATGTGGCCCTTGGTTGTCTTGAGTTGTTCCTCCTTTGGACCATGGATTCTGCCTTGGAACATTGTTTATCTGACCCCGGCCTAATCTTGGGCATTGGTTTGCAAAGTGTCCCAGTTGACCACAGGCATAACAAGTCCTTCCACCAGTGGCACCAGCAAAGTTAGGGCGAGGCTGGTTCTGAGCATAAGCTGGCATATTTTGGCATGGCACGGGCTGCATAGGTAAGCGAGGTACTTGCATGGGCAGGCATTGTTGCGTCTTCTATTGCAATCGTGGTGGATGAGCAGGGTGGTATGCAGTAGCAGACAGGTTGTAGTATGGTGCAGCAGGCAGTGCATAGTGAGGGCGAACATTGCTTACTTGCGGATGTCCATGATATGGCATCTTCCTCTTGTGATCTAGCTCCATCTCACAAATCTTGTTTTCAACCACAATGGCCTTTGTAACAAGCATCTGGAAGTTTGCATAGCCAGCATTGAGCAACTGAACTTGTATTTCATTGTTGAGTCCCCTCATAAACAGGTATTGCTTCCTTCTATCAGTATTGATGTACTCTGGAGCATACTCACTGACACCCATCCTTCCTTGCCTGATGTCTTCAAATTCTTGTCTTCTCATTATCACGACTCCCTCTGGCACATGGTTAGAGCAAAACTTCTTGAATTCAATCCAAGTGATTCCCTCTGGGTTTTCATGAGCATTGCAAAGGGATTCCCACCAATCAGCAGCAGCTCCAACCAACTGGTGTGAGGCAAAAAGAACCTTCTCTCTGTCACTACACTGGACAATAGCAAGTTTCTTCACAACTTACATCAACCAATCATGTGCTTCCATTGGTGTAGGATCGAAGAGCACGTGAATAGCTACCAGAGGGGGGGGGTGAATGGTAGATTTAAAAATGATACACAGCGGAAACAATTAAACCCCAACCCCTTCGGCAGAAAATCGATCTCTTAAAGAAATCATGTATGAGACTAATCTAAATGTGTTTCACCGTGACAAAAGTGATGGATATCAGAGAGAATCTAGTCACGAAGACAACACAAAAATAATCACCCAAATCCATCGAGAAAAACTCAAGTTATGATCGAAAGATCAAACAATAGTCAATCTGCCCTACCCGAGAAAAAAACCAGTTCTGGAACACTGCAAAGAAACTCGTGTAGATCATAGACCACAAATCCAATGACCGTGAAATTTTGACAGATGATAGACAACCAAGTTGTGAAGACAACCCAAAAATAATCAGGTCAATTGGATCTGTAAAATTCGAGTTATGATAAAACCACCGATGAAAGGTAGTGCTGTCCAGAAACTCGACGAGTAAAACTTGTCTGGAACAAGTCGGACGAACAAGGCACAAAAGTTCCTTCAAACTACGAATTTTATTCAATAGAACGCAAGAGGAACAGCCACAAAGTCGTCTCCCACGAGCTCTGGGCTCCCTTTCTTATATAACCAGCCCTTAGGCCAACCCAATATCAACTAGGACTCCAATCCTACTCAGATCACGAATCGTAACTTTCCATAACTGCTCAAGATTCTTCTATACGCAGATAGAAGCAATCTTAAGACTTCCAAACACCTTAGGAACGTATCCCACATTCCTAAACAACTCAAATTCATGACACACACGAAATCCTAACATAACCAACTCGATACTTTCCATACCGAGCTATAACCGACTCCGCCGCAGCCAAAGTCATCAACCGGTACAATCCGATCCTTCCGACCAGATCTTTCCTTCCATATCCCATCTTCGGAACCATGTTGCCACATCATGCATCGCATGAATACGTGCGAACACCTTCCTTCGATGTCCAGTAACCTTCATATGCACCACCCTTGATTCAATCATCCTGCGCGACCTCCTGATAAGCTCAACCACAGTTCCTCCCGAACTTGGTTGTTGGAACCTCATCTCCTCCCTGAGACTAGTCCAATGGATCCCGTCACCAGCCATGACTTGAACTCAAGCAACACCTGCACATGAACAAACAACCAATCCATACGAGCCCAAGTCCTCGACTTGACTCAAGTTAGTTCCGAACACAACACCTTACGTGAGAACCTCACTTAAGCATGTTGCAAAGCATAGAAAAAAGATATCAGCCATATCATCCAAAACGCACCAAAAACATAGTAAAATAATACTAAGCAATCATTCCAATCATGTAAAGCAAGTATGAAACATTGCAAATGAAAAGCTGAAACACTACGGTCAAGTTTCGGACCTTACCAGAGCAACCCGGAGCTTGAGCCGGAGCTAACAAAACTAGTACAATGAAGCACCTGCCGGAGCTTACCAAAACTAGTAGATCCTAGCACCGGAGCTTACCAAAAACTAGTCAAAACTAGTCAACCCAAAACTGGAGCTAGACAAAGTACGTCGGAGTTTAGCAAAAGCATGCCGGAGCTATCAAATATATGCAGGAGCTATCAAAAACATGTCAGAGCTAATAAAGACATGCCGGAGCTAAAGATAAAGCTCACCAGAGCTAACCAAAGCTATTCGGACCTAGCATCGAACGTAACCGGAGCTACCCAAACCAAGCCGGACCTACCGTCGGACCTTGCTGTAGCTCAGAGCTAGAGTCGGACCTTGATAAAAAGGTGTTTTGGTGATATTCAAAACTTTTATCATCAAAGCCAAGTGTATTCACTACAAGCCAATGTATTCAGCACACATAGGTCTTACAATCTCCCCCTTGATGAATGCATTGGCAACACCATTTAAAATCTGAACATTTGCTTATTCACATAAAAGTTTTGAAGGCAATTTCTCCCCTTTTTGTAAATCAAAAGTAAAATGAGAACAAGAACAAAAATTACCATATTATCTCTCCACCTTTTATTATCTCTCCTTATGCACATATTCTCTTTCTCTTCATGCTTATCTCTCCCCCTTTGACAATGTATTCAGCAAGTCATGAGCATATAAACAAATTATCTCTCCCACTTTAGTTGTTATTAGCATATTATAACATATACATATAAACGAAGCTCATCCAAGTCATACTATCAAGTACCTTACATTATCACATCAATGAAATACATAAAGTAGTGTAAGCCATGCTAGAGATCAAATGTAATTTTCAATTTAAGCAAGTCATGATCTCACAAACTTAACTATCTCAAAACCTGATGGCATGACACTAGCTGCTGCATTTTATTATTTTTCAAAGCATAAATTTATATCATATGATATTTGCAAGAGATTATATGCGCATCTGCCTTATTCTAACCAACCAAGCCAATCCTATGTCATTTGACAATCAGAAGCTTAAGGACATGGTTTTAGTCATACACAACTTCTTCCAAGTTCATATCTAAGTGCAATGACAAGCCATCTCAAAAGAAGAAGTGCGATGCAGGCATATTCTCTTGATCTTTTCTTAATTTATATTTGTTCATAAAAACTCAACATGTGAGTTGATTACTTGATTAATTCTTTATGATTAAAAGCATTTGTGAGCATGCAACAAGTTCAAAACAGCAAGAAAGTTCGACCATGACCAGTTTTAGTGTAAGTAATTATTCCAATTACTAGACATGGCAAAAACTACAAAATGTATAACACGAGTAATGTAGTAAGAACTTTCAGCATGTAAAAGGAATTACAAAGTCATATATGTATGAAATACTATGCTCATATTATTTTAATTTCAGATTCACATATAGACTTCCCAAGTTTCAAAAACTCCCCCTCAATTTAAGCCATGAGGATGCATAACCCCTATTTCACTACGAATGTAACAAAAACAAGTGAAATCCAAAGGTTTTGTAAAAATGTCAGCCAATTGTTGTTCGGTATCTACATGGTGAAGCACAATGTTTCCTTTTTCAACATTATCTCAGAGAAAGTGATACCTAATGTCAATGTGCTTAGTTCTAGAATGTTGCACGGGGTTTTTAGCAATGAAAATGGCACCAGTGTTATCACAGAATAGTGGAACACTATCTAGATCAACCCCATAGTCCTTAAGTGTTTGAACAATCCAAAGAATTTGGGAGCAAGCACTAGCAGCAGCTACATATTCAGATTCGGCTGTGGATTGTGAAACTGAATTTTGTTTTCTAGAGGACCAAGCAACAAGAGAATTACCAAGAAAATGATAAGCACCGGAAGTACTTTTCCTATCAATCCTACAACCCCCAAAATCAGCATCTGAAAAAGCATTCAAAGTAACGGTTGAGGAAGAAGAACGAAAAATGCCAAATTCTTGAGTTCCATGTAAGTACCTGAGAATCCTTTTCACGGCTTGACGATGTGAAGCACGTGGGGAAGCTTGAAACCGTGCACAAAGACATACGCTGAATTGTATGTCCGGTCTTGATGTCGTGAGGTACAAAAGTGATCCGATCATGCTTCTATATTCTTTTTGATCCACGGGTTCACCATCTTAATCAAGTTCAAGTGTTGTTGCTGTTCCCACTGGTGTCCGAAGAGGCTTACTTTTGTCCATGTTGGAGCGCCTTAGGAGGTCTTTGGTATACATCGTTTGATGCACAAAGGTACCCTCCTTGCTTTGCTTGATTTTCAGCCCCAAAAAGTAAGTGAGTTCACCCATCATACTCATTTCAAATTTGGAACTCATCATTGCTGGACCGAGTGACTCGTTCGTGCAAGCTTCCAATCATCTGTTGTGGGGGATGATCTTTGTAAAAACGTAGGGGAACAGATGTATCACAAGCTTCTTCTTCATTAGGTTCATTGTAGATTGATGAGCATGTGACTTGTGGACGATCAGGACCAGCATAGGTGATAGCCGGAGCTTGTTCAATGTCCGGAGCTAGACACGTGTCAACATCGGAACTACTAGGCAGTATCACCGGCTCTTCTTCATCTTCGAAAATACCCTCCCTCAGAGGATACGGATCTGGTCCTGCAACACCGGAGCTAGTACCTGGGCTAGTTTCATCAAAAGACACTTCACAAGTCTCCACAATTTTGTTAGTGTCAAGTAAAAGCACACAGTAGCCTCTAGTATGAGATGGATAACCAAGAAACATGCCATCAATGGATCGAGGCTCAAATTTATCAAGATTACCATGTTTCTTAAAAAAGCATTTGCAACCAAAGACCCGAAAGTGTGTAACACTAGGCCTATGTCCAAACTGAAGCTCATATGGTGTTTTACCAAGCTTAGCACGCAAGAAAACACGATTTGAGACATAACAAGTGGTTGCTAACGCATTAGCCCAAAATTTCCTAGGAGTTTGATATTCATCAAGCATGGTCCTAGCCATCTCAACTAAGGTTCTGTTCTTTCTTTCTACAACACCGTTTTGTTGAGGTACATATGGTGAAGAGAATTGATGATCTATTCCATTTTCAGCACAAAAGTGATCAAAAGATTGATTTTTAAATTCAGTTCCATTATCACTTCTAATTGCTTTTAGTGCTCCTGGGTGATCAATTGATAATCTAAGAAATAAAGTTCTAAAGTGACTAAAAACTTCATTCTTAGACGCCATAAAGTAAACCCAAGAGTATCTAGAATAATCATCAACAATAACAAGAACATACCATTTACCTCCGAAGGATTGAACACGTGAAGGTCCTACAGTGTCAAGATGCAAAAGTTGACATGGTTCAGTTGTCATGATCATTGTGAGAGGAGTATGTGAACCTGCAACCATCTTAGCATGTCTACAAGAAGAGCACACAATTTTTTTGTCCCCATTAAGCTTAGGCAGCCCACGTATGCGATCAAGAGCACTAACACGCGTTAGGTGATCAAAGCCTACGTGACCAAGTCTACGATGCCAAAAATATAAGTCCTTTGAATCATTAGCAACTAGACACCTATGCTTAGAGGAAGACATATCAAAATCAGCTTTAAAAACTCTTCCAATCCGAGACATGTTAAAAATAAGCTCACTATTTGAACCTACAACTTTGCAGCAGTTTTTATTGAAAATAATTTCTAGATTTTCATCTAGCAATTGTGAAACAGAAAGCAAGTTGTATTTCAAATTTTTGACAAGTGCCACATCCTTCAAAGTGTAGTGATCATTTACTCTAACCGAACCCTTAGCAATTATAGGAGTTGAAGAATTATCGGCAAAAGTAACATTCTCTACACGTGACACAAAAGAGAGGGAGGAGAACCAATCTTTGTTACCGGTCATGTGGCGTGAGCAACCTGAATCCACAATCAAATGTTCTCCTTCCTCAAACGTGTAACCTACATAGAAGCACAATACGTCGATGACTCAATATTGGGGTTAGTCATAAGGCATTTAGAAATCCAGTACTGAGTCACGCGACGTGCAGCAGGAAAAACACGCGAAAGCTGAGACAAAACAGCAGGTTTATGAGTCAAAGTTTGAGATTTTTTATTCTTGACTACTGACCTATAAGGTGTTACTCGTGTATCACAAAAATCAGTAGCTCCGGAGGCAAAAATAGAAGGTCCGGAGGTAAACTTTGAATGTTTTTGTCTCAAAACAGTAGGTTGTACATTCGGTTCAATGTGTGCAGCAAATTTTGCATGAAAGTTATGAGATCTAGCAACCATTCTTTCCCTTTTCTGCTGTTTAGCTAGTCTATAACAAAAATCTATGACATGACCATCTCTACCACAGAAGGTGCAATGAAATTTAACTTTGTGTTCATGTCTAGGTGAGCAAGCAATATTTTTATTTGAAACCGAATGAGGCAACACTCCTGCAGATTTGAAAATCACTCCTTTTTGTTTCGGAATTGTTTGAATCAAACCACTTCCTAATGACTTTACAATTTTAGGTGGATGTGCCTTAGCATGAGCATGAGAATCAAAACCTAAACCAGTTTTATTATTACAAGACTTGGAAGAATTCAGCAGTAAGTTTAGGTTCTTATTCCCATTACAAAACCGATCTAATGTCTTATGCATGTCATCAAGTTTATTGGTCAGATCAAGGCAATTTTCACATGAAGTTTTTCCTTTTAGTTTGCAATGGGAACCAAATTTAACTTCATGAGAACGTAAAGCATTGTTCAATATAGAAATTTCATTCATAGCATCCTGTAGTTTCTTATCAAGATCATCACAAGTAGAACAATGCAAATCAATTGTAGAATAGCTAGCATCTTTCAAGTTTTTATCATTAAGTGCAGCAAGCTTTTTGTTCTTTTCAATTTCTAACTCAAGTTTATCAAGTGTGGAGGTGTGCGCACTTCTTAATGAGGACAATTGTTCATATATTAAATCACATGAGGAACATGCATCATCACTAGGAATCAAAGTTTTCAAACGATTGATTTCAGATTCTAGTGATTCAATTTTAGCAGCACTATCCCTATGCTTTTTGTCCTTTTTCTTAACAATAACAGTGGCACGAGAAATAGCATCGCACATTTCTTCGCAAGTAGGACATACCTCTTCATTGTCGCTATTGTGTTCTGCCTCCTCCATACATGATCTTGACTTGCCCGCCATAAAGCACAAGTTTGCCAAATCATCTTCATCTTCGTCACATCCAAAGTCCACGTCACTTGAACTGAACTCTTGAAGCGCGGTGATGAAACTGTTGATCATCTTGCGTCCTATGGTACCTTTCTTCTTCTTGTTGGAATTTCCAGAAGAGGTCTGGACCTTGCTTTGTTTTTCTTCCCGGGTGGTCGGACCTGAAAGGTTAGAGCATTCTGTACGAAAGTGTCCTGTTTTACCACATTCAAAACAGCGTAGAGGTCCGAAGCTTCCTCTCCTTCTAGTTCTCACATTTTGCAATGCTTTTGAGAATCTAGTAGAGATGAGTGCCATCTCCTCTTCTGGAAATTCTTCGATCTGCTCCAGGGTTAGTGAGGACAACAAAGCAAGAGTATTGCAAGATGATGAATGGCCGGAGCTAGACATATCACGTTGTGAAACAAATGCAATAGATTTATTTGGATTCTTACGTGCTAGGATGTCAATTTCATGAGTTTTTAGTTTAGAATAAAGTACATCTAATGTAAGAGAACTCATGACAGTTTATTCACGAATAGATGTTACTTTCATCTCCCAAATTGACATTTCTAATGCACTAAGAAGTTGCCTAGCATTCTCAGCATCAAAAAAATTAACATTGACACTACGTAAGTTGCTGAGAATTTTATTGAAACGAGCAAAGAGGTCATCGATAGACTCACCTGGTTGCATCTCAAAACGCATATATTCCTTTTTGAACATATCTTTTTTTACCTCCCTGATTGTGTTGGAGCCTTCATGATAATCACAGAGAGCTCTCCAAACATCGTATGCTGATCGGAGGTGCGCGACACGATCAAAGTCGCTTTGAGTGAGTCCTTGGATGATCAAGTTTCGGGCTTTGTTGTTGTTGTCGACATCCTGAAGGTTTGTGGCCGTCACATGATCATTAGGTGGCACTTCATAAGGCTTATACACCTTCTCCCATATTGCAAAGCCTTGTGCTTGGATAAAAGCCTCCATGCGTGCCTTCCAAACCTGAAAATCAATACCAGCAAACACACAAGGTTTGGCAGAGTACTTCTCCATGATGATTAGTGAAAAACACGTGCAAATCACAAAGATTAGAGCACCGTGGCTCTGATACCAATTGTAGGATCAAAGATCACGTGAATAGCTACCAGAGGGGGGTGAATGGTAGATTTAAAAATCTTACGCAGCGGAAACAATTAAACCCCAACCCCTTCGGCAGAAAATCGATCGCTTAAAGAAATCGTGTATGAGACTAATCTAAATGTGTTTCACCATGACAAAAGTGATGGATATCATAGATAATATAGTCACGAAGACAACACAAAAAGAATCACTCAAATCCGTTGAGAAAAACTCAAGTTATGATCGAAAGATCAAACAATAGTCAATCTGCCCTACCCGAGAAAAAAACAGTTCTGGAACACTGCAAAGAAACTCGTGTAGATCATAGAACACAAATCCAATGACCGTGAAATTTTTAAAGATTATAGAAAATCAAGTTTTGAAGAAAACCCAAAAAGAATCACATCAATTCGATCTGTAAACTCGAGTTATGATAAAACCACCGACGAAAGTTAGTGCTGTTCAGAAACTCGACGAGTAAAACTTGTCTGGAACAAGTCGGACGAACAAGGCACAAAAGTTCCTTCAAACTACGAATTTTATTCAATAGAACACAAGAGGAACAGCCCCAATGTCGTCTCCCACGATCTCTGGGCTCCCTTGCTTATATAACCAGCCCTTAGGCCATCCCAATATCAACTAGGACTCCAATCCTACTCAGATCACGAATCGTAACTTTCCATAACTGCTCAAGTTCTTCTATACGCATATAGAAGCAATCTTAAGACTTCCAAACACCTTAGGAACGTATCCCACATTCCTAAACAACTCAAATTCATGACACACACGAAATCCTAACATAACCAACTCGATACTTTCCATACCGAGCCATAACCGAC
Source organism: Tuctoria greenei (assembly GCA_036927565.1). NCBI lineage: Eukaryota > Viridiplantae > Streptophyta > Magnoliopsida > Poales > Poaceae > Tuctoria > Tuctoria greenei. The sequence continues at coordinate 15,082 of JAYESD010000112.1, read as the reverse complement.
TCCGTCGCAGCCAAAGTCATCAACCGGTACAATCCGATCCTTCCGACCAGATCTTTCCTTCCTTATCCCATCTTCGGAACCATGTTGCCACGTCATGCATCGCATGCATACGTGCGAACATCTTCCTTCGATGTCCAGTAACCTTCATATGCACCACCCTTGATTCAATCATCCTGCGCGACCTCCTGATCAGCTCAACCACAGTTCCTCCCGAACTTGGTTGTTGGAACCTCATCTCCTCCCCGAGACTAGTCCAATGGATCCCGTCACCAGCCATGACTTGAACTCAAGCAACACCTGCACATGAACAAACAACCAATCCATAGGAGCCCAAGTCCTCGACTTGACTCAAGTTAGTTCCGAACACAACACCTTACGTGAGAACCTCACATAAGCATGTTGCAAAGCATAGCAAAAAGATATCAGCCATATCATCCAAAATGCACCAAAACTTAGTAAAAGAATACTAAGCAATCTCTCCAATCATGTAAAGCAAGTATGAAACATTGCAAATGAAAAGCAGAAACGCTACGGTCAAGTTCCGGACCTTGCCAGAGCAACCCGGAGCTTGAGCCGGAGCTAACAAAACTAGTACAATGAAGCACCTGCCGGAGCTTACCAAAACTAGTAGAAACTAGCACCGGAGCTTACCAAAAACTAGTCAAAACTAGTCAACCCAAAACCAGAGCTAGACAAAGTACGTCGGAGTTTAGCAAAAGCATGCCGGAGCTATCAAATATATGCCGGAGCTATCAAAAACATGCCGGAGCTAATAAAGACATGCCGGAGCTAAAGATAAAGCTCAACGGAGCTAACCAAAACTATTCGGACCTAGCATCGAACGTAACCGGAGCTACCCAAACCAAGCCGGACCTACCGTCGGACCTTGCTGTAGCTCAGAGCTAGAGTCGGACCTTGATAAAAAGGTGTTTTTGTGATATTCAAAACTTTTATCATCAAAGCCAAGTGTATTCACTACAAGCCAATGTATTCAGCACACATAGGTCTTACAATTGGATTTGTGGCTTGAGCAAAAGGTTGGCGACCTGGCCCTGTTGATCTCTCCCAAACGGTTGTGGTGTGAAGGGGGTGGTGGGAGTGGAGGCATGTGAGGATGATTGTTATTGCCAACTTGCAATTGTCCCATTGTCTGTATCATGGTCTGCATGAGCGGGTTCTGCATAGCCAACAGTTGCTCATTGTTGATATTTTCATGCGCATTGTTGTCCTGAGATGCTCCATTGTTCTCCTTTTCCTCACCATTGGCATTCCTCTGGTTGCAAGCCCTCGGCATCTGTTGGTGAATAAATAGTTATAGACAGACGAATTTAGATTTTGTAAAGAAACGCTCCAACTATATGCATCAAGGTATATGTAACTAAACAACTCCTTTATTAATACTATAATCCCTATTGGAGGATGTGGACTTGGATCCCACAACTCTCTACTACGTGCGGATGTCGACAAAATGCTAGACGTCTCACAACTCGCACCAAGCACACAAACACAAGCACACACAAAGAAAATTTAGCACACCACACTAAATATGTCTAATATGATCCAAATTCTTTTCTAAATTCTAGAAAGGAGACCGAGACTTAATTATGTGAGTCGCGGTGTGAGGCAAAGAAGATGACGGCGGCAGTGAGCCATACATGGGCGCACACCAAGGTGAGTTGGCATCCATGTAGGTGCTGGAGAGGTTGCTACACCATTGACCTCCACGGTGGCACGGACCTCCTCTTGCTTCTCCATGGTGACTAGCTTCTTACAGAGTTAACGGATCTCTTCAATAGCATCAGCATATCGATTTCCCAAATTCACCAATACTTATTGAGATATGTCAATGGCACAAGAACTGACTTGAGATCCATCCTATCGTCTTAAGATTTCCCTTGTTCCCTTCCTGCATTGCGGGTGCAGCGCAAAGCTAGTACCTCCAACCTGCTCCCGGTAGATGTGGCACAATCTAGTAAGTGCATCCCAAGCGACATCATCAATCGCTTGCTCCCTAGTGCTTGTCCATGTGGATGGAAAGTGTCGGGTGATCACATTGTCTTTGGCGAGAACAGTAACTTGAGCCCTCCATTCTTCACGTCCATCGGGAGGAATCCTCTTAACATAGTACTCCGGGTGCATTTTGCATAGATCAAGGAACTCCTTCAATTCCCTAGCTGCAGATCCTCCATCAGTGCCGTCGAAGCAAAATTCTTGGGCATCATGGTAAACTATGCATTTATCCTCCTTCCTGACTTCACTATGCTGTGATGCATTCCTTTGAGCTTATAGTACTTCTTCGTGGGCGGCGGGTTCATCTTCATCCTCCTCATGTGATTCACCTTACATTTCTCACCATCATAGATTTCCACCATCTCCGTATCTTCCTCTTACTCATCTTCGTAAGATTCCGCCATCTCGGGGTCTTCCTCCATCGTGTTGGAATGTTCATGCTCGACTTCCTTTGTGGGAGAATTCACTTCTTTCTCCTTTTGAGCTGGTTCCATTTGCTGCTCCTCGCTAGGCCTAAGCTTGCTTCCAAGGGGTGGCAAACGAGCTCTCTTGCGGGCTGTCATTTTGGTGTGAGCCATCTATATGAAAACATGAGAAAATGGAGGAAAACACAAATACCTGTTTCTAAATTGCAGCAGCCATAAATAAAGATGAGAGTATGTGCATTTGCTCAAAAAGATGGAAAAGTAGCAAAAATTGCAGCAGTAGCAAAAAACACAGTTTTTCCCACTTTATATAGCTAGTGGAATGCGAAATAGTGCAAAATAGGCTAATTTGGAATAGGAAAGAAGTACTAAGCGACTTGTGGTGTCCATTCTACCTAGGCATGTGTCCTACGGTCAAAAGTTGCTCTTATACCAATATATGACGCCCGATTCCAAAAATTAACCAAGCGTAATGCATATGTGTGCCAAGGATGTTTAACACACATACACAAGTGATTCACAAAGGATAAACAGATTATAACCATGTCTCGAATAATAACACTAAGAATAGTATCTTATTACAAACTAAATAGTCCTAAAGAAAAGCTCTAAACAACTGCAGTGGAAAACACTGAACACTAAGACTCCGAACCCCACAGGCAAGCTTGACGGCAAAACACATGCCTAGAACTTCTCAAAGATCTCCTGGTACTCTACCTGGTCCCCTGTGTCTAGATTTAGTTGGGTAATAGCAAGAGTGAGCACATGTCGTACTCAGCAAGTGTGGGAAAGTATGACATGTAGCTTAAACAATGAATGATAATAAAAATGGCTAATTGCATAAAAGTACATTCAAACAGTTGAAAATGCAATTATATCATTGTTAAGTGAGGTCCCTCCTAAAATAACCCAAAAACAATTAATTTCAACTTACATAACCAATACAAGCAATAAAAATCCATATCCAACTCATAAATGCTCATTTATCTCATTTTAATCGAATTCATATACTAAAGCCAATAAATAAACCATCACCAACTTCTAATTCAATTCCAGCCATTAAACCATGTTTAAATCAAGATTCTAATCATGTGAGGGTCTAGGTCGTCCATATCCGGGAGCACGGCTATCATGATAGTTTTTAACACACTCTGCAGAGGTTGTACCAATTTACCCACAAGTTCATGATTTCATCACCTTTCGATTACTATGGAATCTCAATTATGTCGTCTCACACTTCCTTAGGTGTGTGGCCAAGAGATCACAAAATAGCTTTTACAAAGTGATTACTAGCATATTTAGACCCAATAGAGGTTTCACCGGTGGTGATGTTTCCAACTATGCAAATCCAACCAAGGACCCCCTCTTGAGCCATTCGGATCCAACGGTAGTCCCACCAATCTCGACAAACCCATCCGACTACCCCTTCCCCAAGGCTTCTTAATGGTCTAAATAGTACTTGCAAAACACTAACTAGTTAGCTAAGCCGCACCCATACTTGGCCCTATGGCGGCACTGTAAATCCTGGATGGTCGCTCCATGAACCGATCCTTAGATCTAAAGAAGCAAAACCGCTAAAAACAGTCCAACTCATTCCACATAACCAACTTGCTTAGATCCCTAGGAATACCAATTCTCATCATTCATGTGTTCAATAGCTCATAATTAATCCACATGATTGTTTCCCAAACCCAATAGAGCATTTCGAAGCAAAAAGTGCAAAATACTCTTCCTGACTCTCTACATAGTGTTCAAGCGACAAGGATGGTCATACAGGACTAGTAAACTCCCACAATTGGGTTTTCCCATCAATTGACACAAGCATGGAATTTTGTAAACAGAACATTTAAAATCAGGATCAATATGGTCAAGGACACTTTCCTTGCTCCTGAGCTTGATTTCGATCAAAGACTTTGAAACTCTGGTTCTGCAGATCCTCGAAAGCACTCTACGACAGTTCCTTCTATTCTGAGCGACAAACATGCAAAACACACATTACAATCGAATAATGCACATATAGTACTAAATATATCATGATATGCATGATTAATGCAATTGTGAGGTAAAACTTGTTAATGAGTTACTATTAGTGTTTACTATCTAGTTACAATAGTTTAATACAAGTTTGGACAAGTTTGGAATTGATTTGAGTCAAATTGGAATTAATTCAGCACCAAACAGATTCAGATATCGGACTACTCCGGTTTCAGGGCCCGGACTAGTCCGCCCTAATTGGAACTGGAATTTAGGGTTTTCTTGATTTGCGAGAATTGGGGTTGAATTTGCATGAAAACTTGGATGTAGAAGGTGTACCACGTGTTTAGAGATCCAAAGATCAAAAATTGGATGTGAGACTCGAATCTTGACGATCTAAGGTTGGTGGAGATGAGTTGATGAAAATTGGTGATGAAGAATGTCAATTTGTTGAAAAGTTGATGAAGACTGATCTTGATTGGTCCTTCTCCCTCTTCTCCTCCTTCTCCTTGCTTCTGTACTTGATCTTGACGTCGACAACAAGGCAAAAGTGCCAGCAAGAGTTTTCGATTGGGGTGGAGAGGTGTGGTGTATTGGGTTGTTTATATAGGGGTGGAGAGTTAGGGTTTTGAGATGAATTCCAAGTAGAATTCGGTGGGGGACTAGTAGGGGCCGAGGTGGGGTCCACTTGGGCTCCTTTGAGGTTGGGCACGAATTTCTTGAGCCCAATAAAGGCAATTACCCAATAACCAATCATAATGAATAACAGAATCTGAGTTGGTTTCCGATGGCCACACAAGTCCGGTTGGCATGGTCCGACAAGTCCGGGGAAATTTTCAGAGGCTCAACCGGACTAGCCCGCACATCGTGCCGGACAAATCCAGACTCTAAAGAATTGAATTTTTCTGAATGAAAATGGGGACACCGTACTAGTCCGGATTTAAGGCTGGACAAGTTCGTACCCTGACAGACTTAAATCCCTGATTAAGCCTAAATAAATTTTAATCTTATTCCTTTTTACATGGCTTAATGTTAAACATGTATCGGGATGTATGCAATGCATTATGCATGAAAATAAGGGTGTTACATTGGAGAAGTGAGGGTATTGGGTTGTTTATCAGCGTGGAGAGGTTAGGTTTTGGGGTGAATTCCAAGTGGAATTCGGTGGGGGATGAGTAGGGGCCGAGGTGGGGTCCACTTGGGGTCCTCTTGGGAGGGGCACGAAGTTCTTGGCCCCAACAAAGGCAATGTGACACTTGGTGCCGAAAATGAACTAAGCGAATGCATATGTGTGCCCAGGACGTTCAACACACATACATGAGTGATCCACAAATGATAAACAGATAATTACAACAAGACATAATTAAGTAACCACTTTTATTTTGGAATTCAGAATATTCTCAAATACAAGCTCTAATGATTAACGGTGAAACCACTAATACTGCAGCGGAAATAACTAAATATGAGCTAAACGAAATAAGCACACTAAGCAAATAGGGTAGCGCGTCTCCAAGCATAACCACATGCAAATCTGACGGCAGCACACAGCGTAGGACTCCTCATTAATGTTGTGATACTCCAAAATCTGACCTGCAACTGTTGGTGGGGGAATTGCAAGGGTGAGTACATGTCGTACTCAGCAAGTATGGAAAAGTATGACATGTAGCTGACTCAAATGACGAATATAATAAAGGCTAAGTGCTAAAAAGTACATTAAAACATTTGAAAATCAATATAGTGTATGTATGTGAAGTAAACCCACCATAAACCTGTAGTTACCATAATACCAGTCTATATTTCATTACCCTCATCCATATTCCAGATTTCTCATTACCATTAACCATATCCATTGCCATAAACCATAATACCATCCCATAACGAATAAAAAACCATCCCAATACCAAAACCCCTCTAATCATGTAGGTCATCCAGGTGTTCTTAATCGGGAGCACGACTATCATTATAGTTTTAATACTATGCATAGTTTGCACCAGTTTACCCACAGGTTTGTGATTTCATCACCCGTCGGCGACTAAAGAACCTCCCTTATGCCAATTGCACTTGCTTTGGTGTATGGCCAATAGATAACAAAATAGCCTTTACAGAGGGACTCCCGGCATGTACTGACCCACCGAGGTTTCAGCGGTGGCGATGCCTCCAACTAAGCACATCTTCAACCAAGGGCCTCCTCTTGTGCCATTCGGATACCATGGAGTCCCGCTATAAATCCAAACCCAATCTGACTCCCTTTCCACGGTGTGCCAAATGATCGGCACAGTACTAGAAAACCCTAATTAACCAGCTACGTCGCACCCGTACTTGGCCTCGTGGTGGCACTGCTGTCCTCACATATTCTCGTGTGAACCGGTCCTAAGATCTAAATGAAGCAACCACCATGTCTTCCAACCCATCCACATACGAGGCTTGCTTAGATCACCCAATACCATATCAAATTAACTAGTTCATATAACCATAATCTCATTAATGCGTAATTACATAGTATAGTTGTTTCCCATCCCAATTAATTAAGCGAAGCAAAGGTAAAAAGCCCTTCCCAACTCTCTACCAGGTATTCCAGGTGACAAGGGTGGTTATACAAAGCTAGTAAACTTGCTATCATAGAAATTCCCATTAATTTGACACAAGCATGCAGTTTTGAAAACAAAACATTTATTGTAAAAATAGGATCAGTATGTTCAAGGACACTTGCCTTACTCTTGGGCTTGGTTTGGGCCCAAGTCTTTAAATTCCTGGTCTGGAGGTCCTCTGTAGCACCCTCTAGCGCTAATCCGTCTAAACTGCGCAATAATCATACAAGACAAGAATCACAATCAATAAGTGTGCATATATTACTAAATATGTTATGCCACACATGATTAATGCAAATGCGAAGAAAAATTAGTTAATGAGTTGTTAATAATGTTTGCTAACTAGTTATAATGGTTATTAACAAGTTTGCAATTGATTCGAAACAATTTAGAGTTAATTCAGCAAAAAAATAGACAGCCAGATCGGACTAGCCCGCTTGGGACCAGACTAGTCCGCCCTTCGCAGAACCAGCGAAATAGGGTTTTCTAGATCAACGTGAATTTGGAGAAACGGGGTTGAATTTACGTGAGAAAGAGAAAGTAGAAGGTATACCAGGTGTTTAGAACTCCAATGAATCAAGGGTTTTGGAGGCAACACTTGGATCTTGACGATCTAGGGTTGATGAAGAGAATTCGAGGGTCAATTGTTGATGAAGAATGAAAACTTGATGGAGATCTTGATCACTTGATCCTCATTCGTTTCCTCTTATTCTTCTTCTTGGTCGGGATCTCATTCTCCCTCCTTGGTGGCGGCTATCCACGAGCTAGGGTTTGGGTGTGTTTGAAAAGTGGTAAAGAGATGTAAAGTTAAGAGGTGGGGTTGTTTAAATAGGGTGGAGGGTTAGGGTTTGATGGATTTCGAGTTTGGGGTGGGTGGAGGCCGGTGTGGGGTCCCACATGTGCTCCAAAAGAGTTAGACACGACGTCCTTAGGCCCACTTAAGGTAAAACCCAAAAACACGTCGTGGAACAAAAGATCAACTCGGAATCGCAATCATCAGACAAGTCTGCACTAGGCCGGACTAGTCCAATATTAGTCAGAGAAAAATCGGCTATGTCCGAACTATATCGGACAAGTCCGAACTTAGTCTGAGAGGAAAACGGACAAGTCCGCTAGACATCAGACAAGTCCAGGGACTTGGCAAAATTTCAAAGAATTGGAATATTGGACTAGTCCGCAATGGACCGGACAATTCCGAAAATGGTACAGAGAGAAAAACGGACTAGTCCGCAGAAAAAACGGACATGTCCGAGGGGGGTCAGAGAGAAATCGGACTAGTCCGCACCCAAAACGGACTAGTCCGCACTTCTCAGAACTTTTGAGTGCCATTTTTCTTTAAATTCCTCTTAAACTCATTCCTTTTTATTTGGATTAATGTTAAACATGTATATGAACTTATGCAATGCATGATGCATAAAAATGACGGTGTTACAGACAATTACCCAATAAACAATCGTGGAAGAATAATAGAATCCGAGTTGAATTCAGTAGGTCGGACTAGTCCGCAATAGGGAACCGGACAAGTACGTTATGGAACAAAGACATTTTTGGACAAGTATGGTTTGGATGGCAGGACAAGTCCGTTTGGCAACAGAAGGGTTTTCAAACAAGTCCAGTGTTCATAGCCAGACAAGTCTGGTGTTGCAAAATACAAGGCTTTCGGATTGAAAATTGGACCAGATCGGACTAGTCCGTTCGAAATTGGACAAGTCTGGGAAAACATCAGAAGCTAAATCGGACTAGTCCGTGTAGTGTGTTGGACAAGTCCGTAGTCCTGAAGAAACTGTATTTCTGGAATACAAAGGGGATACTGGACTAGTTCGGATTTTGGGATAGACAAGTCCGCTCCCTAACACACTTAAATTCCTAATTAGATCTAAACTCATTTTAAATCTTGTTCCTTTTAAAGTTACTTTATGTTACACATGTATGAGGATGTATGTAATGCATTATGCATGAAAATGACGGTGTTACAAACCTACCCCGCTTAAAATGAATCTCGCCCTCGAGATTCGATGTGGAAGGAATGAGGTAGGGAAATTCCTTCTTGAGATCATCTTCTCGCTCCCAAGTCACTTACAATTCTGTATGGTGCTTCCATTGTACTTTACACCATCTAATCACCTTGTTCCTTGTGACCCTTTCCTTGGTGTCCAAAATTCTGATAGGTTGCTCAACATAGGTCAAATCTTCCCCAAGCTCCAATTCTTCCATCTGTACCTGCTCTTCCGAAACTCTCAAGCACTTATTGAGCTTAGAAACATGAAACACATCATGGACTTTGGAAAGATGCGCTGGCATCTACAACTTATATGCTACTTCTCCCCGTTTGTCCAAAATCTTGAATGGTCCATTATAGTGAGGTGCGAACTTTCCTTTGACATTAATCACTCGTGACCTCGCATGGGTGACACTTTGAGGTATACGAAGTCTCCCACCTCAAAAGATAAGATTCTCCGTCTATTATCCGCATAACCATTTTGTCTCAACTAAGCAGCTCTCAAATTTTTGCGAATCGTCTAGACTTGATTTTCAACATCCTGGATCACGTCAAGTACAAATACTTGTGTCTTCCCTATCTCGTTCCAAAACTAGGGTGTCCTACACCTTCTCCCATACAATGCCTCATATGGTGACATCATCAAACTTGCTTGATACCTGTTGCAGTAAGAAAATTCATCATATGACAAGCTCTTGTCCCAACTTCCTCCATACTTTAACGCACATGACATTACAAGCCCCCCCACATGTCTTCCAGAATCTGATAAGATCTCTCAGTCTGTCCACCCGTTCGAGGATGATAGGCAGAACTGAAATTCAATTGAGTTCCCATCGATTCGTGCAGCTTTTGCCAAAACCTTGAGGTAACTTGAGAACCTCTATCGGATAATACCTTCTTGGGCACTCCTTGTAAAAACACTATTCTTCTCATATACAATTTTGACAACTTTGCTCCACTATAGGTAGTCTTGACAGGAATAAAATGCGCTGATTTCGTCAACCGTTCCACAATAATCCACATTGAATCATAACCTGCTGAAGTGCGAGGCAAACCAACTATGAAATCCATACATACTTCTTCCCACTTCCATTCTGGAATCTTTAGCGGATGATATAATCCTGCTGGCCTTTGATGTTCAGCTTTTACCCGTGGGCATACATCACACAATGCGACATATTCACCTAGGTCCCTTTTCATACCATTCCACCAATAGCGCGTCTTCATATCCTTTTACATCTTTGTACAAACCGGATGGATAGAGTAAAGCGAGTCATGTGCCTCTTTTAATATCAAATGTCGGAGAGTCTTATCGTTAGGAACAACAATCCATTTTCCAAGACATAGAGTACCTTGGTCATCCTCATCAAATCTGAATTATTTCCCTTCTTGGGTCCTTTCTTTGATTTCCTAGATCTCCTTTTCCTTCGTGTGGCCTTCTCTTATTTCTTGCTCCAGGGTTAGATTCACTTCCATTGCTGCCATCTCATTTACGAATCCAATATTCAACCATTCAAACTCCTTGCATAGCTCGGGAGGCAACTCCCTAATGGTGAGCTGGTGGCTTGCTCCCTTTCAACTCAAAGTATCAGCCACTACGTTCTCTTTTCCTGGGTGATAGTTGATTCCTACATCATAATACTTGATGACTTCCAACCATTGTCGTTGCCTCAAATTCAGGTCCATTTGCGTAAATATGTACTTGAGACTCTTATAGTCCGTATAAATCTCAAATCTATGACCAAGAACATAATATCTCCAAATATTCAACGCGTGTACTATGGCAGCCAGTTCGAGATCGTGCGTGAGATAATTCTGCTCATGATTCTTCAATTTCCTAGATGCATAAGCTACTACTTGTCCTTCTTGAATCAGTACCCAATCAAGTCCTTGCCTTGACGTGTCACAATAGATATCAAAGCTCTTGCTCACATCTGGCAATACCAACACAGGTGTTGTTGTTAACCTCTTCTTCAGCTCCTCAAAACTGTCCTGACATGCTTGAGTCCATTTGAATGTCTTCTCCATCATAATTAGTTTAGTCATGGGCATCGCTATCTTGGAAAAGTCTTTGATGAACTAACGATAATATCCAGCCATTATAAGAAAACTTCGCATTTCCTTCACATTATGCGGCGATTCCCACTTTAGCACATCTCTGACCTTTCCTGGATAAACTGGCACTCCTCCTCTAGAAATTACATGGCCTATGAATGATATCTCTCTCAACCAGAATTCGCACTTGTTGAAGTTAACATACAACTGGTGCTCTCACAATTTTTGCAACGTCAGCTTTAAATGCTCTTCGTGCTCCTCTTCACTTTTCAAGTAGATCATGATGTCATCTATTAATACTACCACAAACTTATCCAAATACTCCATGAAAACCTTGTTCATAAGATACATGAAGTACACGGGTGCATTAGACAATCCAAACGACATGACTGTTTACTCATAGTATCCATGTCGTGTCATGAAAGTCGTTTTGGGTATGTCTGATGGTCTAATATTCATTTGGAAATATCCCGACCGAAGATCAATCTTATAGAATGTTCTAGCTCCCTTCATTTGGCCGAACAAATTCTGTGGGATCCATTCTTTGGGACCTCATTGAGAGACCGGTAATCCACACACATTCTTTGGGATCCATCCTTCTTATCTATAAAAAGCACTGGGGCTCCCCATGTTGACAAACTTGGTCGTATAAAACCCTTCCCTAAATGCTCTTGAATCTGCTTCTTGATCTCTGCTAGTTCTTTAGGAGGCATCCTATATGGCCTCTTTGCTATAGGTCCAGTTCCAGGTATTAAATCAATGACGAATTTGATGTCACGATCAGGTGGCATACCTGTTAATTCCACAGGAAACACATCGGGGCACTCACGAACAATCGCGATTCCCTTCAAATTTACTCCTTCTGCATGGTTTACCATTGCCTTCTCGGTTGTCGGCTGATCTGCCTTGAATTCTATACTGACTCCTTCTTCGTTTGTCAATTGCACTGTCCGAGTGGCACACTGAATTACTCCATTATGCTTCATTATCCAATCCATTCCATGTATGATGTCCAAACCTTGGGAGTTCAGGACTATGAGGCTGGCATGGAAATCTACCCGCCTTATGGAAATACTTACTTTTGGACATACTATATTTGTCCTCATTTCTCCCCCAGGAGATTTAACCAACAAAGTGTACTTCGGGTATGATATAGGCATGCTATGCTTTGCAACATACTTTGATGAGATGAATGAATGGGATGCTCCAGAATCAAATAATATAGTTTGTGAGAAACATACCAATCACAAGATCTTCAGCTTGTTGAGCATCTTCTGCAAATACATGGTTCACCTTGCCACGAGCGGAATTCTGTGGTCCTCGGTTTCCTTGAGTGGCTCCACCATTGGGTCTAGGATTCTGCCTTGGAATATTGTTCATCTGAACTTGACCTGATCTTGGGCATTTATTTGAAAAAAGGCCCCGCTTGACCACAAGCACAACAAGTGTTCCCACCAGTGGCACCAGCAAAGTTAGGGTGAGGCTGATTTTGAGCATAAGCAGACATGTTTGGGTGTGGCGCGGACTGCTTAGGTAAGCGAGGTGCTTGCATGGGTGGGCATTGCTGCATTGGTTGTTGCGGTCGTGGTGGATAAGCAGGGCGGTATGTAGCAGTAGATGGGTAGTAATATGGTGCAGGAGGCGGTGCATAGCGAGGACGGACATTGCTTCCCTGCGGCTGTCCCTGATATGGCATCTTTCTCTTGTGATCTAGCTCCATCTCACGAATTTTGTTCTCAACAACAATAGCCTTGTCTACCATCTTCCAAAAGTTGGCATGGTCAGCATTGAGCAACTGAACTTGAATTTCATTGTTGAGACCCCTTATGAACAGATACTGCTTCCTGCTATTAGTGTTGATGTCCTCTGGAGCATATCTCTACAGTTGAGTGAATTTGTTGAGATACTCACTCACACTCATCCTCCCTTTCCTGAGGTTTTGGAATTCTTGTCTTCTCAGTATCATGACTCCCTTGGCACATAGTGAGATCATAACTTCTCCCTGAATTCTGCCAGGTAATTCTCTCTTGATTTTCATGCGCATTGCATAGAGAGTCCCACCAGTCTGCAGCAGCTCCAACCAGCTGGTGTGAGGCAAAAAGGACATTCTCTCTGTCACTGCACTAGAAAATAGCAAGTTTCTTCTCATCAGACTTCAGCCAATCATCAGCTTCCATAGGGTATGTGGCTTGAGCGAAGGTAGGCAGCCTTGTCCTCATAAACTCTCTTAAACAGTTGTGGTGCGGCGGCGGTGGTGGTCGCATTTGTGGCTGATTGTCGTTGCCAGCTTGTAGCTCTCCCATAGTATGTATCATGGTCTGCATGAGCTGGTTCTACATAGCCAATAGCTGCCCAATGTTGATAGCTTCCTGGGAAGGTCCCTGGTTGTTCCGAGGTTTTCCATTGTTCTCCTCCTCACCATTGGCATTCTTCTGGTTGTGAGTCCTCAGCATCTGTTGTTAAAAGAATAGTAGAGAAAGAAGAATTTAGGACCGGAGTCCCAACATCCAAGGATCTCATTGGGTGATGTCTTGCGATGCGACACCCAACAGTATACATGAAAAGAACCATAATAAAATACATACAAAGTCTTTTATCTATAAACACAGCGGAAATTTTTACAATACTAAATGAAGGAAAAAGTCTATACATCATAGCTACGCTCTCAGCTCTAGCTATGCAAAAGCAAAGTCGTCCATGCCCTTAGGACACTTCGCACTAGCAGCACTCACTCTCCTTATCACAGTGGCGTGCAGGGATCCAACTCAGCCGTGAACCCTGAGGAGGCTAAGGCATCGTCGTCAGGCCCTTTATCAACGGTATAACCTGCAAAAACTCATTAACTGCAAACATGAGCATTAGGCTCATCAAGACTGACCCGTCTCACTAGACATATGCAATGTAAAGACTAAACATAGGTAGGAAATAACATAAGTAGACTCGCCTACAAGTGGACTCTGATAGTCATGTTTTAAGTAGCAAATTACATTCCTCAGGCACGACACATCATATACTCAACAATCAAACAAAAAACGCTTTGTCGATGATATGACATGTCGAAAGCACATAATGCTATGATAGGTTAAGTGTTTGGAAACTGCAAACTTTAATTGTGCTATCTCTAAGCCACACAAGGTTGCAATACAATATTGTAGTCATTGCAGCAATTTATAATGTTTTAACTACTCTGGATTACTATGTCACGACACAGTGAACAAGCCGTACTCAAATAATCGCGAGGGACGGTGATTTCAATCAGTAGACACCCGGATAACACGTCACGCACACCCGTGCGTCAGAAGCGTGCGTTGCTCCTCACAATGTCATACGCAGCAACCTTTCACATGAAACTCAAACGCCAAACTGGTGCCACCATCGCAGGCATAAGGTCCCCGCACGGAGCGTGTCTGTGCCCGCCGTTAGATTTACACCTTGCTGCCCTCAACCCACCCCTATCGACAGTGGGCTATGCCTCGACAACCAATTTATCAAGTTACATATGTTTCCTAGGTTCCATATGACCAGTATGCATCTGGTACAGTTCAAACTTGCTCAGCGGGGCCGCACATGGATCGGTCCTAAAATTGACACAAAGCAGCGCTATGCACGTGAGGCCATGTCTCGATGCTTCATACACCGCTGCCTGGTCTCATATTAATACTCATATGCCATTGTCAACATAAACCAATCCTGTGTGATGATATAACTATCTCGTGAGTAGATTCCAACTAGTCGAGTTCTAGCAGATTCCATATAACATTAGGATGGTAATTCTACACGTCGAGCTATACAGCTACACAAATATCCCATGGGATTGTGGGTCATGCATTTGGAGTATCAATACACCTTAGACATAATGCAATTCGAACTACAGACTTAATAGTGATACAAATGAAAAGTTGCAAAATATCTTAAATGCAAACCGCCGTGAAACTAGGCAAATGTTAATAGTTAGGCTTGAGCTTCCTGTGAAGAATCTGCCATGAAACTTCAAGATGGTGACTGCTCAACTACTCCTCCAAGTGAAGCTC